>PVIH01002604.1:0-184068 GCA_004025045.1 Sigmodon hispidus
TACAGGCGCTGAGGCCCGCCGAGCCCTCCTCACCTCTGGTCAGGGTTCGAATCCGCCCCTCAGAGACCCCTGCAGTTGGTTTGCTCAGTTCACTCAGTTCAGGGTCGCAGTAGGGCTCCTAGTAGATTCCCTGAGCAGCAGGAGCTGTGGGTGTGGCCAGGTGCAGAGTTCAGCTGCCCCTGCTCCAGAGTGCGCTGGGGCGCCACAGAGAGCACAGGTCCCCAGTTGAGAACTATCTTGATCAAAGTGAGGGACAGGAGAGATTTGAAGATACAGATACCTAGAACAAAATAATTAAGACCCCCACTGCATGAGACCCTGAATAGAAAAGGTCACAGAAGAGGGAAGTGGCCATGGGTGGCATTAAGTAGAAAAGGGAAATAGTCCCATTTGGCTTCTGCATCCTGAGCTTGAAACACTGAGGACCAACCCTTCACTGGGGAAGGAGAGCTGACCAAAGGGAGTAGCTGTCAGCATTATTGGGCTTGACTATGGTTAAAGCTAAAATTCTGTAAAGAGAGAAACAGGTAGGGATTTCATAATCATCCACTTCTATGCAAACCAGATTTGAGTAGCTATTCCTTGAAGGATATTGTATATGAGGTAGGGAAAGGGGTGTGTGTGTGTGTGTGTGTGTGTGTGTGTGTGTGTGTGTGTATGTGTGTAGAAAGACTAATAATAGTAAAATATAGGTTTAGCTAGAATTGTCATAAAGGATAAGCAAATGAGAAGTATATGGGATGCTTGTGTTGCATGACTGTATATGCACATATTTGTTTTTTATTTCTATATATACATGTGCTAAAAAAACTAGCTCTGAGTAGATGGATTATAAGTAATAATTATTTTTCTTGTTTTCTATGACTTTGTTATCTTTCCTTCATTTTTTTTCTGCTTATCTGAAGTTCTGGTATTTTCTAGTAAACCATATATTACTTGTATAGGTTTTTAATTAAGGATATATTATCTTGAGTCCTTGATGAAGTGAGATATAGGAATAGAATTTTCAGGATTAGAATTTAGAATAAGGGAGAGCCTGAAGATAATGGTTTCATGATGAGGAAACTAAGACCCTGATAACTATACTTCCATAATTCCTTACACCTAAAGTAGAGATTAAAAATCTGTGTCTGAAATCTTTATCAAAAAGAAGGAGGGAATTATTCTCATCTTTCAGCCCTTGATTGGACTAAAGCCATATTCTTCACCCAGTGGACATTTGACACTCTCTGGAGTTAATTCTGCTTTTCAGTACTGTACGGATGGGGACATTAAGAGTGCTACTGGCATCTAGTATGTGGAAATCAAATATGGTACTAATTACCCACCTGGCATAAGACAACTCCCACAGCTAAGAACTGTCTACTCATAATGCCAGCAGCAGTGCAGAGGCTAAGGAACACTGATGCAGAGTGAGAGGCATATTCCTGGACTATTCTGTGCCAATTTCTGTGCGAAGCACATGACTTGAATTCTTTTGTGTTATTTTCAAGTGATCTTAAAACTTGGGCAACAAACATTAAAAAGACTGTCCAATGCCATAGAGTCATCTCCAGACCTAGGACCCAAAGAAAAGACTTGTGAATCCAAATCTGAGCCCAAAAACATGATTCAATTTTGCCTACATGTGGAAAACCGAGGAGGAAGAGGGCTGGATAAAGCCACCTGAAAATGTCAGTAATAGGCTGGCCTCATTTTCCCACCTGGATCTAGAAAGTTACCTCTTCCACTAGAATGTAATGAATAGAAGGAAAAGGAAACTTCTGTGGTCCTCTGTAGCTCTGCTCCTTGTTCTAACCTTTCAGGGTAGAGTGTGGTTGATTGTGAATATGGGTGCTATTGTATTTCTGGTCTATAATTCTTAGCATCTTAGAAAAGGCAATGGAAAGGTGCTTGTGAATTAATCCTTTCAAGACTGTCTTTGACAAGGACCTAGGCAGGTATTTTCACATTCCTCTTACCCAGGTTCCTAGATTTAGCTTTCCCTCTAGATAAAGAATTATTTTCTGCAGCATCCTAAAGTTTCCACAGCCTCCTTGTCATTTTCACAGAAGGACACTGCATATCAAAACAAAAAAAAAAATTCATTGATTTTGGAAAGCTGAGTTTCATGGGGCCTTGAAAACATTGATCCTCTAGCACCATGGGTCTCATTGGCTTGCTGGTCAAGAGATGGGAGAGCTCAGTAACTTGTGAGCAGTCACGTGTTTCTATTCTGCTGCCAGCACACACACACACACACACACACACACACACACACACACACACACACACACACACCCCGTCCCTCATCTTTGCTGCAAGCTAAGATTTTTACAGTTTTGTCTTACCTATTCTACTGGTCACAAGACAGTACTGCAGCGTAGCACAAGGGCTTCCTTCTGCCGGTTCTTTGCCATGCTTCCCACACAAACATGAGATTGAAACAATTTATTCCAGTGTTGACATGTAAGAAAGAGAACCCCACCCTTTCTGTGGCTCCCCCGGGAATCACACAGATTATTTTAAGCAATAAAATGTCAACAGTAATAAATAAAATTAGGAAGGAAATTTGGCTAACCCTATGTACAGGAAGGGACTTATTTTAGAATTTGCTTCCTGTAGTCTTACTATAAGGATGGAGTTTCTTTTCAAACCCAGTAGTAGCGCTCACAGAGAAGAAAAATGAGTTTGCTTTATTTCTCATGTTTGGAGACATAAACCAATTTATTATTTTTGTATATTCTATTCTTTAAACACAAAGTTAAGCATAAAGTTTACACATTCTTTTATTTATTCTTCTTACACCATCAGAAAGGCATCATCTCCTTTTGTATTCCAGAAGGCTGGGGCTTAGGTAGGTCATGTGACTTTCCCCCTAGGGGTACATAGCCGGTAAGTGGCAAAGTGGAGATTTGAACTCAGGACCCTTTCAATTCAAGATCTAGACTTCCCTTCTCTGTGAAACTACCTTCCAGGTTTTTATGTTCAACTTAAATTTCAATATTATTTTCTCTCAATGAGCTAGCAGCTTCATCACACATTAGTTTATTTTTGTAGTATTGAGGTGAGAAGTGGAATGGAATGAATTCATATCAAATAAATCCTGAGTGACTGGGTGGCCAACCTTCCATGTATACTAGGTATCAACAGCATTGTCCCTGAGGCCTTCCTAAATAGGGAGGTGGATTGGAGAGGGAGGGTCCACACTTGCACAGATCAAATACATAATTTTATAAATAGCCCCAGTCAGAAATGATTCCTCAAAGTATGATGTAAAGGCTTGGTTACTGTACACACATGCACACACACGTATACACAGGTGGTTTATACACTACCTCATACATCCTTAGTAATAAGTGTTTGGTTAATGCCTGGAGGACTAGACATATCTCTAAAGGAGTCTGAAGAGACAGAATTCAGTTCCAGAAGATTCATGATGCTTTGTTGGTTGTAAGAGTCAGACCACTGATTGTTTATTGTTGGTTTTAAGAGTCAGACCACTGATTGTTTATGCATCTCCAAGAAGTCAGGTCATCCCTCCAGTAAAAGGCTATGGAGGGTAGTGAGCAGTAGCCTCAGCCAGCATAAGGACCAGGATTCAAATACCGACCCCATTTACTATCCCAGGGTACAGACTATACCAGGTTATCTTCTGTACTTGTAGTGGAAATCAAATTCAGGGCCGTGAGTGTGCTAAAACAAGCATTCTACCCTCAGCACCTTTTCTGTATTTAACCTCTACCTTCTTACTGTGACATAGTATAATGTACTCACTGGACAGGAGAAATGGGCATGTGTGTAGGCATATGTGGAGGCCACAGGACAATCTCAGATGTCACTGCTCAGGAGCCACCCACCTTTTATTGCTAAGCATTTATATGTATGTGTATGTGCACACATATACATGTTTGTGGGGAAATTCAAGTGTGTGGCAGCCTGAGGTTTATGTCAGGAATCTTTTTGATCACTCCTCACAATACTCTTTGAGGCAACATCTCTCAGTTGAATTCCAAACTAGCCAATATGACTGACTAGTCCTGCTAGCCAGCATACTTAGGAGGATCCCATCCCTACTCCTTAGTGCTGGAATTGTGGGCAGACTGCCATGTCCACCCCACAATTGTTTGGTTTCTGAGAATGTCTTTGTTTGTATGGCATATGCTTTCTCCACTGAGCCATCTCTCCAATTCCTCACCATGGTTTTTCGTTTGTTCATTTATGTAGGGGGAGGGTTGTTGTTCATTTGTTTCTTTGCTTGTTTTGAAACAGCATCTAGCAATGGCCTGAAAGTCCCAAATAGGCTAGGCAAGCTGGCCAGCAAGCCCCAAGGATCAGCCTGCCTCTACCTCCCAAGCACATGGGATTATAAACTGTGCTTAGCTTTTCTCACATAGGTTCTGAGCATCAAACTCTGGTTTTATGCTTATACAGCAAGCACCTTACAGAATGACCCATATGCCCAGCCCCAGATGCAATAGTATAGTCTTAAAGTTAATTATTTCTTATTACCATGATCATTATTGATATTTTAAATAAGATTGAGGACATAGAAGCTACGTTGAAAAGATTCCAGACTTGGAAGCAAACAGATTCCTGGTTCAAATCTCACACTCAATGTCTAGTAACTGTGCCTGGGGGTAAGCTCTCCAGTTTCTTTGTCTTACAATAAGAGGCTGTTCTTTTGTATGCAAAAGATGCTCAGCAAATATTAGTTTTAACTATTGTTTTCTCTGGTATGTTATTTTTCAGGAAACATAAATCCACTCCAGTGGCCTGAGTTAGACTTTTTCTGTTTTAAGTAGCACATTGCATGAGCCACAATTGCTGTGGGAGAGTCCAGCAGGAAAGCCATGGACTCAAGGTCAGCCCACATGTGTGTATGTGTTTATATGTATGTAGGAAGGGAATTAAAGTACCATATCTCTTTGAGATTACAATAAAAGCTTCAGGGGAAAAATCACCAAAAAAAAAAAAAAAAAAAGTATGCATGCATTCCCCAAATCAATGTGGATGTAGATGAGAGACTCAAAGATCAAAGATTTCCTGGTTCAGGTCCAAGAGAGTAAAGAACATATATGGCAATTCAAAGTGACTGGTTGGTAAAAGGATTTATCATCATACTCCTGTAACAACCTCCCGATGTCATTAAAATCAGATCCCATTTACAGAAACTCACTTTATTCAAAGCACTTCAGGAACACATTTATTTCATTAACAGAAGCAAGCCTCTTTTAACCAAACTTATTTATCAAATGCCTATTATGTGCCTAAAAAGGTGGTGGGTGTGATGGGGAACAATGGGAGCTTCACATGTGGTCCCTGCCCTCCACGTTTTCTGTCTAATTGGAGAGTCAAGTGAACAGGCGGTATGAGATGTATTAGTGCTATATGCTGATATAATCAAGTACTAAATTGTGTATGCTTGTGTGGGTGGGCGCGCAAGCCTCACATATCATTCTCTGACCTTGAATTGTACACAAATCATTAGCGTCAAACTGGAATTGCCAGCGGCTCCCCCACCCTTCTCTTTGCTTGGCCGACTTCCATCAGTCTCTCGCTCTGTCTGAAACACAGTTCAGAAAAGAGGGGTGAAATAATACAGCGACGAAGAGAGAAAAATCAATACATGGAAAAAAGAGGTCATTGTGTGTCTGTGGTTAGTGCTGCAGATGGATTCCATACTGGGCAGAAGCTGACCTCAAAGCACCCAGGCACCATGGAAACCTCTCTGGGGACACCCAGCAACTTCTCTTTCTAGTTTACCAGCTAACTACTGGGCCCTGTCAGTGGCTGAACAGGCACAGTGAAAGACTGCAAAGGAAGAGACAGTGACAGGAACAGGGCTAACAATCTGGCCCGGACTCTTTTGTCCCAACAGTCCAGAATTCATAGTACTTGTACTCAGCAGACATGTAGGAACCTCGCTGGGTGGGGCAAGACAGTCATGTCCCTAACATTTATGGAAGCCAAGCTAGGACACAAAATGATATACCTTGTTTTTAGTCATTATGAATTGAGCTAAAACCCCACTAAGTAAAGTTTGTTCAACTAACTGTTCTTGACAAGTATACCTTCACAGAGGCAGCAAATGCCAGCTTTGGATGTGAAATGCTTGCCTCCTGGATGTGGTCACAGAGTTTCCCTGGACCACTCTGGCTCCATGCTTTAACAGAGGCCTTCCACACTGAAAGACACTTACTTTCAAGGTCCATCACACACACCATCTCATTCTCAGCTAGCAATACCTACGTGACCAGTGCCAAAGGACAGACCTTGGGGAACAGACTTATAGGGAAGCAGGTTTGGTGTGTCCCAAGCATGATCTGGAAATGGGGACCAAGTCTCCTACGTTGACTCCGAAGACCATACAAGTAAGTATGACCAGAAAAGGGTCCAGTTGATCAAGGAAGGGCTTCTCAAGCAGGGAACTAAGGCCAGGATCCCAGGAGCACAGCTGAAGAGTAGATGGGAGATTGAGGCACAATCATCAGGAGGGCTCAGTTCATGTTGGGGGAGGGGTGTGAGGCCCCAGCCCAGCTCTACAAAGAGTAGACCTCTTAATCTAGTACAGTGTTTCACTGAAGAAGGAGGGGAAGACACTTTTACAGAGGCCAGGCGGCTCTGTGATTCAGGGGCAAGGAATATGAAGGCACAAGAATGATAGCCTGGGAGCTAAAAGCAAGGAAGATAGTAATGAATTCTCCCCAAGGTCACCTGGCTCCATCTTATTCCTGACCCTCCCCCTCCTGCTGGATGCTGGCCTTAGACTCATTCACCAATGGACAGACATCTCACCTGGTCACATCCTCTAAAGAAGGACAAAAGGGAAGGTTAATTTTAATTTTGCAAAGAGAGAAAGGAATGGGTAACTATGTAGGAAAATGAAATTGGAACAGCTTACTGACAGTCTAGCCAAATGGAGAAAAGATAGTCGCTGCATTTGAAATGATGCTATTTGTAGAGCTTAAGAATAGGCATTTTCAGCCATGCCCAAATATACTGTGCAGAGATGCAGAAAACCCTAATGGTAGTTCAACATTAGAATATGTCTCCATTTTTGCAAATTATTTTGTTTTAGAAACAAAGACACTGAGTGACTTATGAGGGATGAGTAGAAAGGCCAAGCACAGCTTTGTGTTACAAACCATGACCCAGAGTTCTCAGTTATCCTGAAAGTACTCTGTTCATGCTTAGCCTCATCCACTGTCAGCTTAGAAGTGAGCTGCCTGAAACTCCTCCAGCCCCACATCCCCAAAAATGCCAGCGGCCCCAGTAGGAAAACAGTAGATGGTTGACTTCCAGCATTCAGTAACTTATCATTGAGCCCAAGTAAAGCCAGCTATGAGTAATCAGTAATTCTGAACATAAAACTGGATCAGGAGCAGCCATATTGGGGAGAATGAGCCTCACAGTGACGTAGCTCATCTTTCAGAATCTGCCACCTTGCTAGTTTCTATCAGGTCTACACTGCTTCCATCCACCTGGTCTGTACTGCCTCTCATCCTAAGACCATCATTGCTCCTTAGTTTGGTCTCTGGGGCCCCTGTTTTCTCTTCCTATAAAGGCACGCACAGACTTACCAACCACGTATTCATCCGCATGTGGTACACCACAGACTGTGTCCTTTGCCAGATCTTGTGTCCTGGACAGATTCAGTAAAGGGGCAGATCCACTCTCACCTAGTGCATCTATGGTGCAGCCAGATCCCCATGTAACCCGAGGGACACAGGCCGGAGCAGAGAGCACATGAGTGGGCATGCCACAGAAGTCTCATTTCTTGTCTTCTCAGAGGAAAGAATTCATTCAAGAGACACAGACAATTTAGCCAAAAGTTTACCTAGTAAAGCAAAACATGCTTTTGAATGAGAGAATGAAGTGGGCTGTTCCCAAGTTAAGTGGCACAGTTCTGTGGAGTTTTTAAAAATATTCATGAGCTAGATTAAAGAGTCCTGGGATAAAATGACTCTTTTGCTTTCCCAAGACATAGTGATGGAGTTCCCTTTCAGAGCAGGACTCCACGTGACATCTTAGAAAAGCCCAGGAGAGTTGGAGAGTCAAAAACCACAGGGCAAGTAGAACTGGAACAGCATCAGACATCTTGATACTACAGACCCTTCATGAATACACACGTGAGACAAATTGGGCACATATGTTGATATCTTGGTTTCTATTAGAGTAGCACCAGCCCACCTGCCATGTTAGCGTTGTTTGTCCACAGGAAGTTTTAATGGTGAAGTGGTTGATCTGTGGAGACCCAGCTGTACATTCCCTGGTTATCACGTGTCTAGCCACCTGCTTCCTACTTAGGCGGGCCAGAGGAAGGTAAGATGGGAGATAATTATTAAAAGATGTGAAAATTTGCCAAACTATACAGCCAGAGCTATAGCACAATTTAGAGTAGGCAGATGAGACCCACAAGGGGCATTTGTGCCCGACATGGTGCCTTCCAAACTTGCTTGCCCTTTAGAATAGTCTGGAATATTTAAAAGTGTCAAAAACCCAGGCTATATCCTATCCTAGTGAGCTCAGAGATAGAAATGTCTTCCAAGATCTATGGTGACACCTAGGAGTATCATTGGTCCAAACAGCCAATAAATATCTAATTCTGTAGTAGAATCAACAAGGACCTCTGGGAGAGAGATGAACACAGTCATTTTAGGAAAAAAATAACAGTAACCACCCAGAAGGCATGTCAAGGGAAGAGTATCTGCAACATGGGAAGGAACCTTTGGACAGTGGGTCCTAATTGACATTCTTAAGGGACTTGCCCTTGGGTCATGGAACAGCCACTCCAGTCAATTCTTAATAGTAGGTGATGAGTTTAGCCTGTAGGTCTCCTATCTATAATAGGAGAAATTATAGTATCTTATTACTTTTTTTCATTTTTACAAGGCTTGTGATAGTGGGCACAGTAGCATTATGAGTGACGGAGGAGGGGCATTTTATAATTCTGAGTGTGAGACAAGGATGTAAGCATTGAAGATGTAAGATAATGCTTGAGAGGCGTTAGCATCTTATGCTGAGAAGTGTCCAGGGAGGGGAGAGTGGAACATCGTGACAATATAACTTAGAGAAAGGACCAAGCAGGAAAAGAGCAAATGGAGATCAGGGGGGTCTGGGGATGTTTCTCAGCCAGTAGAGTTCCTACCTAAAACTATTAAAGCTCTGTTTTCAATCCCAGCACTCAGGAGGTAGAGGCAGGAGAATCAGAGGTCCAGAAACATTCTCAAATACCTATTGAGTTCAAGGCCATCCTGGGATACATTAAACCCTATCTCAGAAAAAGGTATTTTTAGGTTTTTGTTTTTAAAGAGCAAACAGGGAGGGAATGAGGTAAGAAGGAAATTCTCTGGGAGGACTGAGGCAGGAGTGATGTCCTCACCATCCTGACCTGGTTGTGGCCACCGAGAAGTACAACAGAGAAATCAAGAATCAAGGCTGGAGATGGGGCATGTGTTGTATTGTGGTTTCAGTTCTCCCAGAAAACAGGTTGATTTCATAATTTATTTTGGGCAGTTTAAAATGCCTATGTACCGGGTATGTGTTTGTGTGGACACGCAGATGTGTGTCCGTCCATAGGTCTACATCTGTGGTGCGTGATCAAGAGTGAAGTACAGCCCACCTCAGATTTCCTTTGTTTTGCTCTTGTTTCTGGGTGGCAGCCCTGGAGTGAGCTCATCTTCCAAACTTCATTATAGCTACTTCTGGTTCGATAATGGTTTCTCTCCATCTTGACCATGGCTCATTTTCTGAGTCTCTCCTGCTTGATTAGGTCTCCAGTATGAAAAGTGTTACCTCCTGGGTATGCTTAGTGTTGCTGACACGTGGGGAGCACAGGATAGCATCTGCTAAAGGAAGAGAGCACATGTGAACACTGAGCAGAGCAGCTGCATAGGCTATTTACTCAAGGTCCCTAAGATCTCAGACAGCATGGGCGTCACTCCAGACTGTCACATTTCAGAGCATAGTACATTCACTGGTTTTGATTGCATACACTACTTGCATGGGGATCTAAAGAAATGTGGCTCATAGATTTAGTATTCAACAAACTGACAATGAGTGCCTTTTAAAAATGAAATCTTGTAATTTGACAATCATTTTCTTTGGTATTACAACACCAGCAAAAAGGTCAAGAGTCACCAGGCAAGCCAGCCATAGTAATATCCTGGCAAATATTTATATGAATTACAGGCATTGAGGTATAATGGCACATATATAAGGTGGGCATGACATGAGAAAGAGTAAAAGGAAGTAATGCAGCTCACTGAAGAGAGGAATACATATCTAAGGCATACTCACAGTTTGGAACTGACCAAAAGTAAGTGTACGAGGTGTTGGGATCATGCATTTGATCTGGCATAATACAATAACGCTTTACCTGGTTAGCTGGTGTGAATGGAGAGGCCTCGTGCCCTATGCAGGGGATGTGGAGGGAGGCAGCAGCAGGCAGTAGGAGACATTTAGAGACTGTTTCTATGTAAAAGGACTTGATTATTATAATCGCAGAGAGATATTGTTATAATAACCGAAAGGGGGGGAGGGAAGGAGAGAGAGAGAGAGCGCTCCCTGGAGGAAAGAAGCAAGGAGATAGTGTGGGACAGTGGAAATTTTTTAAATGGGGCTCGACATCAAAACTCAGGGCAGGGCATGGCTTCAGAGGTTAAGACAAAATTCTAACACCAGGGCTCAGTGTGAGGCTCAGCACTTACCGTGCACTTCCAGGTGAGTTACCTGACCCCTCCCTTTTTAGGCAGAATATTGGAAGGGTAGTGATGGCGCATGTACTGTAGCACTAAAATCAGCGTATCAAAGGGCTGCACATTGTATTTACTCAAGAAATGCTGCCAGTACTTTGTGCAGCCTGATAGAAATGTACAGTGAACCTCACGGGAAGACCCTGCTCCAGGAAATGCCACCCATTAGTAGAGAGCTGCAGGAACCAGACTGAGCTGAGAGAAAAGTAATTGCCGAAGTTGAAAAACTTAAAGTCACGTGATAAAAGGTTAAAGGAATTGAGTGTATTTTGCCTGAAGTAGCGAAGACTCAGCCAGTGCATAATAGCATTTTCTAATATGAAAGGTTCTCATATTGTAGATGGGTTAGATTTATTTTTTACCCAGGGGCCAAAGGTGGATACTTCAGAAAGACAAATTTGGGCTGTTTCAGGAAGGATGCACTAATATTCACAGCTGCTCAGAGAAGGTAGCAACCTGTTCAGGAGGAAATGAAGACCTTGTCACTAGAGGTCCACAGGCTGCATGGCCGCTTGATGAATTGATGCGTGAACTGCATGTCCTCTAATGTGCAATCTCTGCAAGTCTGTAATTGTGAAGATTCATGGAGCTGACTAGTAGATGGAGACACTAAGCAAGAAAACTTGCTGTTGATGTACCGATTCCCTTTATGAGGGTGCAAGTGTGTGTGTTCAGGCGTGTGGCCATGCATGTGCAAGCCAGAGATTAATCTTCGATATCTTCCTCAGTCACTATTCACCATGGTTTTTTTGAGATAAGTTTTCTCACTTTTGCATGGTATTTGCCAATTAGAACAGGCTGGCCGGACAGCAAGTACCAAGGATCGGCCTCCACTCCACCATCCTCACCTTGGGATCTCAAGGTGGGGGCGGGGCACGACACACACACTATACCTCACCTTTTATTCACATGAATTCTGTGGATCAGATCTCAGGTTCCTATGTTTGAGCTGTACACTTGGCTGACAGATCTTCCCAGCCCTGCGTTGATTTCTTAAATTCCAACATGAGACTCTGTTTATTTGTTTTTGCTTGGTTGGTTTTGTTTTATTTGAGACAGGGTTTCCTTTGGAGCCTGACCTGAAACTTGTGCTGTAGACCAGGCTGGCCTCGAACTCACAATGATCCACCTGCCTCTGCCTCCTGAGTGCTGGGATTAAAGGCAAGCATCACCACTGCCCAGCCCAACATGAGATGCTTACGGATGAGTCATTCATTTCAGGACATGGGGACACTCCCATCATGTGCAGGGGCAAGCATTTCTTCATTGCTTGTCTCCTGGCTTTACAAGTGTTGGAAGTCATGAGCACAGACAGAGACCCTCATCATTAGTGGATGCCGTAGCCCAGGGAAGCACAGCTCTCCTGCCCATCTTCTTAATCTCCTGTAAATGTCTGTCTGAGCGAATTGCAGAAGGCGAAGCTGTTTTCCTCCTTCTTGGTGTGAATGAATGTCATTGATATTTGTGGCACCCGTTTGTTCCAGGTCCTGTGTATTGTTTAAATCACAGTACTTTGTTATGCTAATTAACTCCCCCTCTTTGATGTTGTGTTTCTGTTTCTTTTTGGTGGTTTTTATCAATTTTCCCCTTGGAATTTGAAATTCAGAACTACATCAACACTTAGAAATGGATTGTCCTCATCTTTATGTGTTAGATTTATTGTTGCCTTAAGCATATGTTAATGTTACAAAACATCGTTCGGATATGGTTTATTAGTTGTGGTCTCTTTAAGAGTTACAGATCATATTATTCAATAATAGTAAAGGTTGTGATTGTTGATTTACTGTCTTTGAGTGAGTGGGGTGGGGTGACAGAGCACCCCAATATTTCTCAGAATTTCAAAGTGGAGAATTGCTTTTTTAAAGAGTAGGGTCTTGCATGGCTTCTGTGCCACATGCTCCAACTCAGTCACTCTGAAGCCTCACAGGACTTGGACAGGTGGCACTGAGTCAACTCTACCTGCGCAGAGTGCATGGGGTGAAGCCATTCTTTCTATTGCTCCTGCCTGACAGTTGCCTGAGGGGCCTGCTCACTCGGCCTTTCCAGAAGGTCTCTATGTCAGGAAAGAGCTGAGGTTCACCCTAGCCTCCGCCATTACAGATCATTACAGATAGCTCTCCACCAGCAGGATGCTCCTCCTCCTCCTCCTGTGACCAACGCCCTTCACCCATTTGAATGTGAACTTCATATGCGGTCAAAGCCTCCATCACCTTTCTCTTTAGTCTCAGACTAGACCAATAGACTTCCCGTTTGCAACATACACTCTGTCCCAGCACACACTTGACCTGTTCCTTCTACGTATGGACTCACCTCCTCTCTGGAGGTAAAGACAAGGCCTGGGGTTGCCCCCAAGCAGATGCTCAGTAGCAGTGGAGCATGAACTTCAAAGAAGTGAGTGCCTAGGGAGTTCCATAGAGTACCGGGCCCGGCAGAGACTCTACATGGCCACACCCTCAGAAGGAGTATAATATAAACAGCCTTCAAGGGTGACTCAAAATTTCCTGAGCCTACATTTGGGGTCTAGCTATTTTTATAAGGATCTTATATGAAGAAGCCTATAATTATTTTTCTCATTATGAGTTTATTTTGTATTCCTATGGCCTCATAAAAATTTTTACTGCCAGAAGAAAATTAAAACCAGTAATTTCTCCTCCACCAACCTGAGCTATTCTCTCTGAATGATAGAAGCCTTGGAAGAGCGGGACAGAGAGATGATCATGTGCATAAGCACACTTTACAGGCCACAAAAATGTAAGATTTGATCTCCATGAAACATCATGGTTTGGTTATTCTTACTTCTTTGTTAAGTCTCTGGTGATCTTAAAAAAAAAAAAAAATCTGATAGAAAGATCATTCTTCTGTGGCTGCAGATGTGTGCCTAGTTTGATAAATCTGGTATGTATACTGTAAAACAGGAAGAAAATGAGGAGGAACTTTTGGGAATGACTCTATCTGTAAAGCACTCCTGAAACCATTTTGCTGGGACAGATTTCTTTTCTCTAATATATACATTGATAAACTTTTTGTTCTGACACCGTTTCATCTCTTTGCCTGAAATGCTTTTTATCTTGTAGTAGCTTCATTCGCCCAGAGATGTCAGATCCCGAGATTTATTACCTACCAGCATGTAGCATAGGATGAAGTTCATATTCAAATAGAAAGAGAACAGGACCACTCACTATATAGCACCTGCTCCAGCTACACCCCATTCATCCTTAAGCAAGTCTTTTAGAAGCCTCAGACATCTCAGCGTGCCCTCTCTCTAGAGGTAAAAACCCCTCCGATGTAGAGCTAGCTACCAGGCTCAGATCCACTGAATTAAATTGAATGTCTATGGAGGTCAGTGATTAAGTAAGCTTGATTTCCCTTTCTTCTGGGCAAGAGCACATAGATGACTTGGCAAATGTCAGAAGGCTGTGGAGGGAGATTGAGAACCATGACCATATGTCCTCAGGTAAGTCTATGATTCCCCACCTAGGCTGAGCCAGCAACACAGCAGGACGTCCTACCAGAATAACTTACGTGACAGCTGCCATCTAGATAAACCCTCAGCTAACTCACATACCCACCAGCATGCACCACAAGAGTGCCTTCGCTCTCCCAGAAGCATTCACTGTAACTGACATTGCACTGTGATCCCTTGAGACACAAATTTCTGGGGACTCTGATTTGACCCTCTTCTGCTGCTACTTCTAAACCAGTCATGGATTAGTCCATGAAAATGTCTCTTGACAGTGACATGAGCCATGGAAGAGATTGTTCTGTATAATGTTCTGTCATTTAACAACATTGATTCTGTACACCTGGGAGGGCCCTTGGAGCATATCCTGTCTGTCACCAAATGCCCATTCTTGGGCCACATGGACTGCAGGGTTAGTTTGGGGACATTTAGTTTAAGCATGGCTGGTCAGGTTTACAGTCCATTCTTTTTCTAGTCATTTGATCTCTATGGTTGTGAAGGAGGCTTGATTCCCATCCGGCCTTTAGTTTGCTCACTGAGAACCAAGTGTGAATTCATAGCAACACCATGATAACTCTTGAGTGCAGACCATATGTCAGACACTGAACTAAAGCTGTGAAGACATCACACTATGTCCTTAACCTGACATGGATACTGCGGTCCTTTCTCTTCTCATTTTCTGACCTAAAGACCTCACTCAGCAAGTGAATCAACTTGCAAGGGTCATGTGACCTTGTTAGTTCTCCTCAGCTTACCTGAATCAAGAAAGTGATCAGAAGCCTTGGGTGGGGGGCTTTTGTGTTCTTGGGTGCAGCCTTTCACACTCTGTCTTCTGGGAACCTCCCAGCCATCTCCCTAGTTCTGAAGCCCTCTTCCGGCTTTCTCCCCCATCACATCCAGCAAACACACCCTCAGGACCATACCTTATAGAGAGTATATAGCCTTCACATTATTTGTTTGAGAAGATAAGAATATCCTTAGCAGGGTGAGTTCATTATTATTTGATTGTGTAACTGTTATGTGAAGGGGAGCTGGTACCATTTGAACTTGAGACTTAAATACAGATTCAAAGCCTATCCTTTCTGTGTAGGCTATAATCAGAAATGAGAAGCCATGGTTTCTTGGAACTTATGTGCAGCGTGCATTCCTACTAGCAACTAACTTTCACATATATTACTTCTTGTAAATAAGAAAATTAAAAGGAGAGCTGGGGAGATAGCCCAGTAGATGTATCCACTGCTGTGCAAGCATGCAGCCCTGTGTTCAGATTTCCAAAACTCACCTAAAGTCTGGGTGTGCTTGAACTTCTGTAACCCTAGCACTGGATAACACAGACAGAGACTCGAGGGTCAGCTGACCTAGCCAGTCAGTGAGCGAGCTGGCTTCAGTGAGACACTGTACCTCAAAAGATGGAGAGCAGTAATGGAAGACACCCAAGATTAAGTCTCCACATGTATGTGTACACACACACACACACACACACACACACATACACACACACACACACACACACACACACACAAATCTCTAGGCCCGCAGTAGGGAGCACAAGGCTTTCCCCAGGTTATCTGACTAATGAAGGGCAGAATAAGGCAAAAACACTCATGTAGTCTCTACTTCTTCAGATTAAGCCCACAAGGAAAGCTGAGAGAATTAACCAGGCTGCTGCAGTGGCAAATGTGGAGTTTCTGGAATGGATCCTCAATAATCTAGAAATGCCTAGTCTTCCAAAGCCTCCTGGGCACTGGGAAGGAAAGCAAGCTATCCATGCGGATTTCACACTTCCTTGGGCCAATAGTACTGTCTACGTCTTTCACATTCTGCTTTGGGGCTATGACATGGGCATAAGTTGATTGGTAGAGGAATCACAGAGAACTCTGCCTCCCAGAGTTTTCAGTGAGCTTTTCCTACGGTGTGAAAAGCCTGTTTGAATGATCTTCAGCACTGCCAGATATGTGTTCCAAAATGTCCCCTCCAGTTCTAAGCTATGTGTTTCCTCTGCATCCAGTTCCTGGATTGGTAGCCCAGCCACGCCCAAGTTCTTGAGGTGGCTTTTGTTTGTTTGTTATTTCTTCATTGCTTGTTTTTGAAATGAAGTCTTGCAATTTTGCCAGTGTCGATCACGAAGCTCCGAGAGTGCCTCCTGCCTCTGCCTCTGTCTCTGCCTCCCATGGGCTGGGATAATAGACATGCCACTGTGCCTGGCTTCTCTTACTGCCAAATATAAACAGAGATTCTAAATTTGGGAAGAGGAAGAGCCTGAAGACATGCTGTATTCTTACACTGTCTAGTGGTTTCTCTTTCATAGTTTTCTCTAAACTATAAGGTTTATAGTTTGAGGTATTGGCCATATAAAGTAGATTTTCAAAGCCAAAGTAAAATGCCCTTTCTTTGAAAAGTTTAGAAAAAGGCAGTCTAAATGGTTCATCAAACCTCTGATGTCCAACAAGCCATGCCAGCCAGTGTAGACCATATGTCAATAAATTCCAACCACAAGAAGTCACACAGTACCTAAAAAAAACTCTCCCTCAACTTCTAAGAGCCCAAGGAGAGGGTGGTAATAGATGGAACCACTAGAACCTTCTGAAAGAAAGCACTGAGTGTTTGAAAAGATAATAATTAGAGAAGGTACCAGGACCTATGGTTGTCAATGTTGTCATTGTTAAGACTCCAAAACAAAAATTATAAACTTGTCTTCCCTTGTCAGCTTTTGGAAAGAAGTCTCTAGGATACAGGTGACCTCTAGATGCCTCTCATATTCCATGCTTTTGTAGAGTGCTCTCTCCTTATCTTTCTGCCCTGACTGAGGTCTGTTTGTACCCCAGCAGCTCAATCTGAGCAGAGATAACTCAATCATTAAAGGGCCACATAGCCATAAAAACTTAGGTTTGGATGCCTAGCACCCATGTCAAATCCTGCCTCCAGGGCTCCTGTCTGTAACCCCAGAACTGCTAAGAGCAGAAAATAGGTGGAAAATATCCAAAGCAGAAAGTCTAGCTTAATCACTGAGTTCTAGGCTCAGAGAGAAAGAGAGAGTCAGTATCAAAATAAGGTGGATATGAAATGGCATTAGCCTTTGCTTGTATTCTCTCTCTCTCTCTCTCTCTCTCTCTCTCACACACACACACACACACACACACACACACACACACACGCACGCACGCGCACACACACACACATGCACGCACACATGTGCACACACGCACACACGCACAAAAAGCTCTATTATCATTAGTTCCTTCTGGAAAATATATAAGGTTGAAGAATGCATTTCTACTGGATATTGGAAACCCAGCTTAGCCCATCTTATGAGCTGGTAGAAAACTATGGCCAAGACATTGAATGTATGTTCCAAACCAGAATACCTTTTAGGATGAAAGGAAGCCTTAACCAAAGGGTTCACCAAAACAAGCACTGAATGCTTTAATTACGAAGTGAGACCAGCCAGACGCAGAGTGCTAAGACAGAAATAATGACTTGAAGTTGTCCTGAAATTATTATGCTATTATTTAAATATTCATGTAACTCTTCTATACAGAATCCTATAGAGCTTAGAGTTTATAAAATACCACTTTCTTCTTAAAATTTTTATTTATTTGTGTTATTCTGGCTCCAGGTATGGCATAACTAACGAGCTAGCTACAAATCAAGTTGAGGAGGGATAGAAGCAAGGTAAATAAAATTTGCTATTAGACAAGAGAAAGCCTTACGCAGACTAAAGAGATGGTTAGCAATATCAATGCAATTTGCTTATAAATTTGATATACGTCATGGGATGCATGCTTTATGAAACAAGACCAAATATTATTGAAAATGGTAACAATTATAGGAAAAATGATTCTTCTGAATTTTATGTAAATACTCTAAAACACAAATGCAACATTAAAAAATATTTTGATAAGATGGAGCCAACATAAATGACATTTTCATTTGGGTTAACTAGTCGGTCAAGTTAGGCAGGTACAACAGAAATACAATGCAAACTGCTTCACATTTGAGATTGGAAGTTTGGAGTTTTTCTCCCCCAGACCCCCAGGGAGGCTCCTTTTGCCTTCATCATCCTCAACTTTGCTTTTGCTTCCTTTTACCGCAAGCAAACTCATGCTACCAGCCCAGCCTGTTGCCATGGTGTACCTGAGGATCATCTGTGGGAGTAGATCTCTTCTAATTTTTCCCATCAGCCTTATAGAAGCTGAACCCTCCTTCCAATGTGTTTACCCTAATCCTTCTCTGCAGAGAACCCTAGGGACTGATCACAGGCAAGCAGTTAATACTGTTTTCCTCTTAACCACTTAGTTACTGGTCTTGAAAGCTTGTCCATCCCTATTATAGAATAATAAATATAACGGTGCAGTTTGTGTGGATAGCTTTGCTCTCTACAATATCTGTATTGTTCCCTGCCTCCCACCCCTTTTCTGTGATCAGGATGACCATATATACTGTTAACCAGGAAAGCATTTGAAAATCAGCTGATCTGAATGCACACTGAAGAAAGAGCTCCAGTCCACAGTGTTTGCTCTGAGCATTGAGAAGAGCATTGTTGAAGGAGCTTGTAAGGGGGTGGTAGGAATTGCTTAGAAGGAAAAACAAGGGGAAGTGACAGGCTTAGGGGCTGGCCCTCAGTCTGCAACTTGGGTAGTTTGTCGTACTTGTTTATAATTTGAGCTACAAATAGTGACCAAAAAAATACATTTGGTGTAATGCCATTTTGCAACATATGCATATTTTACATGTTCCTTTTCTAATTACTATACCCTCTGTATTGAACTCCTCCAAAAACTGATTATCTTCTCTTGTCTTAAAAAAAATAAAAACCTCACTTGTGGCCTATCTCAGAGCTAAAATTTAGATAGTTACTCTCTTTTCATAATAACTATAAATTGTGAGTACATATTTCTTAAGATTCTTTCAATTGAAATAGAATTTAATAATGACATTGTGATTTTGCTTAGCTTGGGATTTTTTAAATGAACTTTTTATCTTATTACAAAAACAGTGTTGTTTAGTGGAGAATTTTTTAATACAGTTAAGTAAAAATACAAAGATTTAAATCACTGAAAAATCATAGTACTCCAAAATAGGCACTGCCAGGGTTGCTGGTATGTTCATTCTTTTTCCTCAGTCATTAAAAGGCCACTTGGGGTTTGGGGGGAGGGAATGAATTCTTTCCATTTCTGCATTGTTGTATGTGTAGATGCATAGATCTCACACACTAATGCTGCTGTATCTATACGATAGAATAATTTTTTTAATGGCTAGAATATTTAGCCAGGAAAAAAAAAATCTGACATACGCAGCTTCTGCCTCCGCTATAACGGTGCCCTGGTGAGAAGCCGTCGTCAAAGCTGTCATTTCCGTGCGCACACGCAGACAGCCATCCATCATGAATATTTAAAATTCAATCATTAGGTGTAGCAGCAGTAGGAGCGGCATATTTGTTACAACTGATCGGCCACTAATGGTTTAAAAACTTAGAAATTGGGGCTTACTTTGTCAATTGAAGAGGATTATTCCAAGCCACTGAAGTCCCTTGTTGGAATGGAAAAGTATATTAAAAGAGAGGGGATTGCAAACCCCAGGATCACTTATAATATATAATCTACCAACATTCATGCTTAAGAGGAAAATAGATAGAATGGATAAGATTGGAAAAATCTACCATACCTCCTTGCCCTGATCAAGCATCCCATCAAATAAACAAACAGACAAACAAACTACCCTAAATTCTATTTCCTGAGTCCCATGCCTACAGGTTTCTGGATGGTGAGGCCCCTTGCTTTGTGCGAGACCCTTGCTGCCTAGTTATTCATTCCTCCAAGAGGAACTTAGCTTTTCAGTCAAACATTTCACAACAATGGAAGCACCACAGACTGCCTTTGTAACTAGGTAAAGACTGTATTCTTCCATTAGTGGGTGATGGGTAACAGGGCATGGCTAGACAGCATCTTTGAAGACTCTGCTCCTGTGTTTAATTGCTGTGTTCGCCTGGGCAGTCATCTTCCAGCCACTGCACTGTGTCTTAATCGGTTTCCAGCTCTCTAAATCACAGTTAAAAGGCTTGGTATACAGGCTCAAAATCCTGTTCCAGCTCATCCAATAGCTCCCTGTGACGTGCAAATGCATGTGAAATTTGCACTTGGGGCCATTGCGGGACCCACTGGAAACTGCTTCCATGATTTACACTGTAGACTAAATCAGTGTGTGAACCTGCCTGGAGCCCCTGCCCTCTGTAGCCTGCCCTTCACTTTTGCCACAACTAACAGCAACCCATACTGACCCAGAAGGGAAGAACAGTATGCGTGTTCCTTTAATGTTGTAATTTCACACACCCTGAATGATGGGGGCGGGGTGTGTGAGATGTGAATGGTTCTTAGAGTGGTGAGGTGTGTACCATCTGCAAGTCAGAAACAGCTCAATCCCATTATTCCATCTCTGGCCTGCCTTTTCATAGATTCAGAAAATCCTCAGTGTGAACTGTGAAAATCTTCTGGAATGATATGAAGAAGAGCAGATCCACCCAGTGTCATTATACCACTTCAGGGTATTTCTACACCCCCCCACACACAACTACCATACTTATCAAAGAGCTGAGTGGGGCATGGAAAACCCATCTAGGGTTTTCCCCTTAAAATGTCATAGTGAATCATCTTGATTTTCTAGATTGTAGGATCTCAGTAACGGTGAGCAGTAATATTCTTCAGTAGGAGGAGACCCGAAACAAAGATGCAGGGGGTATGTTTTTAAGATGAATTGGAGCTGAAGAGATGACTCAGTGAATGAGAGGAGGGCCTGAATTTTGACTCCCACATAAAAAGCTGTACATGGCTGTGCATGCCTCTAGCCCCAGTGCTTGGGGGAAGGGGCAAGACGAGTAGGTTCCCCAGAACTGACTGGCTGGCCAGCCTAGCCAAAAAACCAAGCTTCCAGTTCCAAGAGATCCTGTCTCAAGGCAGTAATAAGGATAACTTTAGAGAAAAACACCTGCCATCCTGCCCTGCCTCTGCATGCATGCCTACAGGCATACACAAACGAAATCATAAAGGCAACAGGGAGAAGCTCCATCTGCCAGCAAAAATCATATAACCCAGTGACTCTTTATTAAATACATATTTAAATAGAAAATGCTATTTAAACTATTTCTAGTAGATCATTTTTTCCCTCAACTCCCTTACAGACAAAAAAAAATAAGTAAATAAAAAGAAAAATTCAAATCTTAGTTTGGTGAGAGAGTATGGCAGGTAATCTAAAAATACAGTGTTGGGCTAGCTTATTATAATCCATGACGTTGGCAAGGTTCCTGGCAGCAGGCAAGAAGGGAAATCAAGGCAGTGAAAGATGAAGCAGATTCGCACAGTCATCTTTAGAATGGAGGGAAAAACATTCCAGCTCTCCAGCTTTTCACCTTAACTGAAAAGTGCTTGAAGGATTTCAAGTTCTGTAAAGTCTCCATGATATAGATGTTGGGGTTTCCTCACACCTTAAAAAAATGTCTTCGAGATGAAGGGGTTAAGGAGCAACACTGCCCTGCTAAACCCGCCTCTGCTTCAAGATTGACTTAACCAGCTGAGCTTTTACAAGTGCACAGATTCAATCTGCCAAGCAAATAAAAATCATTTTGGAAATGACCTGTGTATTTATTCAGTTTGCATCTCAGAATTAACATAATATGAGGCATAGGGTTATTTGAAAAACTATCGTCTGCCACCCATCACAGATTTTACAAAAGAGGAAATAAGAAATCCAGCCCTAGCCAGGTGGTGGTGGATCTCTGAATTTGAGGCCAGCTTGGTCTACAGTGCAAGTTTCAGGACCAGGGTGCACAGAGAAACTCTGTCTTGAAGAAAAACAAAACAAACAACAACATAATGGGAAAAAGGAAAACAAAAAACAAACAAAAAGAAATCCAGTCCTTGGGAAACCCTGTGAGGTGAGCCTGCTTAAAATCCAAAAACACTGATGGGTAATAGCTCACACTGAGTACCTTCACCTTGGTCTCAAGCCGGCCTAACTCCAGATAGTGTTTGTTGTGAGGTCTCTACACAGTCATGGGAATACTAGGCAAATATAATTTCCTTGCATTTAAATTTTCTGCCTTTGGTCTCTGAGTGTCTCTGTCAATGTGACCTGATTCAGACACCCTGAACTTGGATAAAAATTGCTCCTTTTGTTTTGTTTTCACTGGAGTGTGAGTGTATGTGCACAAGTGCATGAATGTGTGCGTGTATGCATGTATAGTACGGGGAGGGAAGAATGTGTGAACATGAGTGTGTAGGTGTGTACACATGCAGAGCCAGAAGAGAGCGTTGAGTGTCCTGGTCTGTTATTCTCCACTCTATTCCCTTGAGACAGAGTCTCTCACTAAACCAGAGCTGGTCTGATAGCCAGCAAGCCCCAGAGACTCTCCTGGAGCTGCTCCACACATCACTGGGTGACAGGCCCATGAGTGCTGGCCTCCCTGTGTGGATCCTCTTCTTGCTCAGCACTGAGACACCTTTCTAGCCCCTACTTTATTCTTTAATATTTGTTTTTATTTTATGTGTTTGGGTGTTATGTACATGGCAAGCACTTTACCATCTGAGCTATATCCCCAATGCCCCCCCTTTTTTTGAGGATCTTGAATGTATCCCAAGCTGGCCACAAATCTGTGATGCCCCTGCCTCAGCCTCTTGCACTGGTGGACTTCTCTTCTTTCACTCTTCACTGATACATTTCTTTTCCATTGCAGTGCTTGGACACCCATTAAGTAGTCCAATGAAGTCATGTGTCTGATCCCGTCTCCCTCTCTGTCACCATTCTCTCTTGCCCTCCATCCTCTGACTCCTTTGGTCTGCCCACTCTGTAGGACAATGTGCCATCTCCGATTCCCCACACACAAATCTACCCCAGATATCTACACTCCCGATTAGATTCTGTCTGAGTAATTTGCAGAGCCATTAGGCTTGAGTAACTATTTGACTGCAAAGTCAAGGCTCATTATCTCTCTCCACAAGGAAAAAAGTCTCCTCCAGGAGAAAAACGTACTGATGATATAAAGAAGGAGTGTGTGTGTGTGTGTGGGGGGGTGATCAGTGTGAGGCAGCCTAGGCCTCAACCAATGACAAGCATTTGCTTAACCCACTGGCCTCCAAGCAATGCCCCCCTCCCCCTCACCTATGACCTGATCTAGTCTCACTCTTTGTCATTTCATTATTGATGAACAGCACATTGGAATTTTACCACCTTTTCTCTGTCTAGCCCAGGCTATCAATACCAGCTCCTTAACCACAGGTGGCTGTGATGTTTTGTCTGAGAAAGAGTCACTATGTGAACAATTAGCAATGCACACCAGTACTACTCAGGTAGTAAAATGCTTGACTGTAAGAGGACCTGAGTTTGATTCCTGGAACCACCTTTAAAGGGGGGGGGTCGCTCGTGTGACACATACTTGCTATACCAGTGCTGTATACCAGATAAGCAAGTCCCTGAGATGTGCTGACCAGCTAGCCAAACTTATTGAATTCCAGGCCAATGAGAGACTCTGCATCTGGGGAGAATGGGGGTTAGCAAAAGAAAAAGTAGACAGCACCTAAAGATGACATCCAAGGTAAGGTTTTCTGTGCCTACACAGTCTCATAAACACATGCGTCCACACAGAAAAACAGAGAGAATAAATGTGGGCATGAGTATGTATGTGCACACATACACAGACATATACACACAGATATACATACATGCATACACACACACATATACACACACACACACATACCAAGAGCAGAGTATACTGACAGCCTTATTATCACAAATGAATTGTGTTGACAGCAATTCTGAAGCCTGGAAATGAAGAACCGGGGCATGAAGAATTCATTAGTACTCTCTATGTCCACCTAGACACTGTAGACTTATGTGCCATCCCTGTGAATGAACAGGATGAGGACACATGAGTACCACCAATGTCTAGACAGTAGCATCTGGTTTGTGCCCTCCAAGAGGTTTCAGCTTATACACTTCATGGATGCTCAGGGTCTGGTTAAGAGGAACAGCGCTGTTCCTCAGACCTCAGAATGTTGTAGATGATTCTGGCCCAGACTTTCCGGGCATAAATTAGAGGTTTGGTCCCACTCTCAGCCATGCTTAGCATCAAATAATCACACATGTGCTTATATTATTTTATGCTGATTGACCTAGGCCCCAGGCATATAACTTGCTAGCACTTGCTCTTAATCTAACCCATCTTGTTCAGTCACGTGGCTCGGTACCTTTTCTCAGAGCAGCATTTCCTCTGTATCTCCTGGCAGCTCCGGTGAGTCTGGCATCTGTCTCTGCTCTGGGATGATCCTGAGTTTTCTTAGCCTGGTAGCCCCACCCACACTTCCTGTTTGCCTTTGGCCAATCAGCTTTTATTAAACCCATAGGCGGGACAAATATTGACATTACCAGCATAATCCCACTATATGAGAACCTATTTATTATTTCATTAAAATGTCTCTGACACTGAACTTGGACCCTAGTGTAGCATGGACACTAATACGTGCTTTGCTTCTAGACATCATGAAGCTAAGGTTCTTGACCCAACTAGATCCTCAAACATGGTCCTCCTGGAGGCTGTGGAAGAGCAGCTGCAGACATCCTCTGTAATCTCATCACTCATATTAGTTGTGAATTTGATAAATGCCATCTTGAAGAGCAATTGATTTATTAATTAGCTGATTCAGAATGTTCTTAGGACTCATTTGGGATATGGAGTCATTATAATTTAAAAATGTCAGTACAGTACACTAGAAAAGGAAATGGCTCCTCCCAGGGGGTACTGTGGGCAAAGCTTTTTCCTTTGGTGGGTGGTGTTTTTCTCTATGGCTGGGATGCCACCCTTAGGAGGTCACTTCATTGAGCCCCAATAGAGAAACCTCAGGAGATAAAGTTTCGTTGTTTTGAAACAAAAGCTGGAGAACGGATCTGGACAGGATCAGGCCAAGCAGAGAAGTCATGATTTGCCTATACACTTAGACCAGTTCACAACAAGACTCAAAGGAATGAAGGCGCCTTAGCCTAGAACTGACTTCTAGAGTTGATTTGACTGAGCATAATTAGCTGTCTTCATGAGGAGGTAATCTACAAACTTTTTAACAAATGACTTGTGAGCTGAGAAGATTACAAAATGGGCTGGATGAAATTATCGTGAATTTTAATCGGGTTTGAGGTCTTATTTTTGCATTGTTCAGATGCATGGGTAATTAGGAGCTGATGGCTGTATAATTTGGCATTTTAGTTCATAATTCTTGAATTGAATTTTATGGTGAGTGAAATTATTGCATGGTGAATTCTGTGTGTGTAGCTGTGTGTGCACATGCTTACGAAGGCCAGAGGTCAGCTTCGAGAATCATTCCTCGTGAGATTGTAACCTGATTTTTTTTTCCAACAGCGTCTCTCATGGGTCCCTGGAGCTCAACAGCTTGTCTACTTTGGCTGGCCTGTGAGCCCCAGAGATCCTCCTGTCTCTGTACCTCAAATACTGAGAAGTGCCACAGACCTTTTAGTTTGTTTGTCTTTATGTGAGTGGTGGGGGTTGAACTCCAGTCCTTGGGCTTGTGTGGCAAGTGTTTTACAAAATAAGCCATGTCCGCAGCCCAGGTGAGGTGTTAAAAGTGAGCCTGTATACCCAAGAAAGGAAACATGTCTTGATTACATACTCATCTTTGGCAGAAGCCTGCTGGAATGGTCTTTCTGTTGCTGACTGAACTCAACAGTAGACTGAGGCATGAGGCAGGGAGACAGAGGAGGGATGAGATAATGCTCAAGGCTACACTGTCAAATAGATAGATGTAGAGCTTGGGATAGGGCCAGTTATCAGTAATTATAAGTTTAATCCTTCCTACCTTCCCTTCAGAGGGAAAAAAATTAAAGAATTGGCAGCTAGTGGACAGAGACTCACTTGTTTCTCATGTTGAAGCTTCCCAAATGGGCCTGGATCATAGAGCTCCTGAGAGCTTCCTACATGCCTAGCAACTGAAGAAAGCCCCTTCAGTCACTCGAGACACTAAATCCTGTTGACACTGAGCGTGTTGGAATCAGATGAACACAGAAGTCAGATGGTTCATTAAGATCCCTGTTTGTGGATGTGCGTGTGTGTAACTTCCTCCTTCCTAGGATAATGCATGAGGGGTATTGTTACATACATGATACATTTGCTTGCCTCGCTCATGCACAGTTTCCCCGGGTATAAAACAGCCACGCTCATGTCAACATATGTTCCTCAGCATGCTGTTCACCATCCTTCTACTCTAAAGCAAGTACTTTGTCATCAAGAAAATATTTTTGTCTCTTCAACATCCCCTTCTTTTGGACAACTTGCAACCATTTCCGCTTTCTTTGAAAGAACTTCAGCCAGTACAGCATCCTGGTGCATCCCCATGAGGGCTTGGGCTGGGACACCGCTGCCTCCATGTTGGAAGCCCATGTCCTATCTCCCAGGGGATGCCTTGTCTGCAGGTACTGCCCTTAGCCCTCAGTGAACTCTGAACCTTTTATTGATCTTGTGTGCATCTGGCTTCTTCCTTCTGTTATCAGGAAGAATGGCGGTTGCTGGCTCTGGCCTTGGTCCTGGACAAATAAATGTGTTTGCAAAGCCCTTTCCTGACACAGCTTGTCTCCAGCCCAGGTGGTACGGTGGAGGGTAATTAGTTCTCTTTATTGGAGGGGACATCAGGATGCTCTGCTGTGCTCACCAGTGGACACATGCAGAAAGATTCTGGGAATGCAGCTGTTACCTGCCTTTTCATGATGCTAATGGGCAGCCTGGAAAAAATTGAACTTCCTACCACGGGCACTGCGCAACACCTGTCAAACAAAAGCATTGTTTTGTTTTGTTTTGTTTTTTCTCGCCGTTGATAAGTGTGACTTGTGGAAGCCCGCGATAGGATGTTCATGCTTATCTGCTAAGTGCATGGTGCTTGTAAAAACAAATAAATAAATAAATAACCAGCAGTGGCCTTGTTACCACTTGACATGACACCAGGTTTAGCTGTTTACACTAGCACGCTGCTGCACCCTTTTTAGAATGACAGCCAGGGTCAGAGTCATTAGAGAACAGTGCGTGGGAGCGAGGCAGCATCTGGCGGGACTCATTCTGCCTCCTCCCTGGCCCTCTCTGGATGTAACTTGGCTTGCATCTTGGCTGGATGACTTTTCATTCTTTTCTTTGTTGAGATGGTTGGAGAGCCCTGTTTGTTCTTTGACCCCAGGTGGAGAAGATAAGAGAGAAAGACAGATCTGGGCATAGCATTCACTCCAGTGGTGAAGAATAAGCAGGCTGGGGCTTGCTGTTGGTTGCTTTTCTCTCAGCTGACATGTGGCTCTTTGTTGCCTAGAGGGCTGTGGGGAGGGAGCTAACAGAACACGTCTTTCTTGCAATGGCAGCCAGGCTGAGAAGCAGAAGTAAACTGAGTGGAACTTTATAATTAGCCCTCCATCTCCTCATCCCTCCTCCCTGTTTTATGAAGACTGTCTTAATAAATTTGGTGAACCAACGTTCCTCCATCCTGCTTAAAGCCACGTGTCATTTGATTCCGGTGTTATGATTAAGGGATTGAAGGTGATCACCCAGAGTCCTTGGCTCATTCTGAGATCGCTGGGACTGGTTGCAGATACCCTAGAACATCTTGAGTGTTTTGCAGAAAGGGCCAATGTATGGGTTTCTCCCTGAGTCTGTGAATGACGGGTGCCTCTGCATCTATGGATGTGTATGCGGAAATATGCATGGGACCTATGAAAAGCTATTTCCGGAATCCTATTTGGATATTGCAGGAAGGCACATAGTGGGCAAACAGAGCAAGCACCTTCCATGAGCTCAGGAGCCCTGGATCCATCACAGTCTTTGATGTATCTCATGCCTTGCCTTGATGATGTTATAGAAGGTCCTAACCCTCTTTCACCTATGATTTCTATGAGGGTGTCACCACTGGGGGTAAATGACTGGATTAAGTGATGCAATTATTTTAAAATGCACTTTTCTTCTTTAAAAGCTCACAAGTACATTTGAGAGGCAGAGGCAGAAGAATCACCACAAGTCACACTAGGCTACATAATGAATAACATACTAGCCTGGGCTACATAAAGAATAACATACTAGCCTGGGCTACATAAAGAATAACATACTAGCCTGGGCTACATAGCAAGACCATATCAAACAATAACAGTATCAGAAAGCATATAGTGTGTGGTTCTTATGCTCTCAAAGACTAGGTCATGTCGTTTGTCAAAGGTATCCCTTGCCAGGCCCCTGTAGAGTATGTCTGTGCGTGTGCATGTGTGTGTGTGTGTGTGTGTGTGTGTGTGCATGCTCATGTGCAGCATGGACATGCCACAACACACATGTAGAGATGGGAGAACAATCTTGGGTGTCAGTGTTCATCTTCTGCTTTGTTTGAGGCAGGGTCCCTTGTTCACTATTGCATATGCCAGACTAGCTGGCCCTAAGCTTTCTCTTATTTCTACCCCATCTCATCATAGAAGCTCTGGGATTCAGATACTTGCTACTGAGATGCCCAACTCTTTATATGGTTTCTGGGGATTTGAAGTCAGATCCTCCTGTCTTAGCTGCAGAGCTATTTCTCCAGCCCTTGCTGAGCCTTTTTTACTGGCTGAATAAATCTTACCAGATCATGCTAAGAGATGCTTTGGCTATTTCCTTAAATCACCCATGCCGTGAAATATTAGTGTCATGGAATTACAGAGCTCAGAGTTTTGTGGAGGTCTCTCTGGGCTTTCTCGGACCAAGCATCCAGATTCTCAATTTGTGAGCTCACTGTCATCTCTCTGCTCTGTGGACATTTTCTAAAAGATAGCAGAACTGGCTTTTTATCCATACCTTCCTGCCTTGTATCCCAGTTCACAGCCGTCAAGAGACTTCTTCTTAGGGAGGAAACAGGCCACCACTTAGTGTCATCTTATGGTTGGTGTCCCTTGAGTCCCCAATAGATCTTCTGCAGATCTTTTTCACTGATAAGAACGTCTGTGCACAGAAGAGAGACTGCTAATGGTACCCAAGGCCATAGCCATGAGCTAGTGTGCTGCCTTGAGAGGCATTTGGAAACTTTCCATTCACCTGAATTCACACGGAATAAGTCACATGCTATTAAGTCATATGCTGGAGTGGAAATTTGGATGAGAAAAACAGAGAGAGTGCATTCTGGGTGCATCTCTTCAGCTTGGCCCCGGTGGTAGCAGCTTCCACTTACAGCTGCTTCTTTCTCTTCTCCCATGTGTGTCTCCATACCCACCATCTCCTCATCTCTTTGCGGGTCATTTATAATCAGCAGTCATGGCGTACAGGCCTCATTAGTGATATAGCCATTCCTTCAGTGCTTCAGAAATAATCATTTAGGAAAAAATACACTGTTGCCCTCCCTTGAGAGCCCATGAGTGATGAATTTATTTCAGTTTGGCTGGCTTGGCTGGCTTGCTCAGCCTGATTTCCATATTTATTTCAACAAACAATGTAGGGTGGGAACAAGAAACCGAGTCCTGGGTGTACACACACACACACACACACACACACACACACACACACACACTGCATATCTGCTCCTGAACTTGGTTCTTTATGGGGGAAGGGGGAAAGGCAGGTCAACAAAAGAACCGTCCATGAAAAAAATAAATTGATTTGTTGGACAAGGATGAGGTGCTGTACAGCAGACCATGAGCTCACTTGTGATTGCTGTATCTGAGGAAGTGCAGGGATCCTATTAGTGTGTGTCAGGTTCTTAGTCCCATGCTCTAGTAAAAAGAGATCTTAAAAATTCTTTGGCCCCGTGAGTCCCTTGCTCTTGTAGGATCTGATCTGAGTAGCAGTGGATAGTGATGGACTCCCTTAGCCAAGCAAAACTCTAGTGCTCTGTCTCTTTTTCTTTTCAACTTGATATTATTCCCAGTGACGAGCAGGGAAGGAGGACCTCAGGTATTTGTTGTTGTTGTTATTGGTGGTGGTGGTGGTGGGTTTTGGAATGATATTAGAAGGTCCTAGGTGATGAAGGGTCTTGAGTTAAACAGATGGGCAACCTTCCTGGAGTCTGAGAATTTGCTTTCAGAACTTCTAGCCACACTGAAGCTCAACCTACCCTAACTAAAAAAAAAATTTTCATCTTTTATACTGTGTGTGTGTATGTATGTATGTATGTGTATGTGTGTGTGTATGTGTGTGTGTATGTGTGTATGTGTGAGTGTATGTGTGTGTGAGTATGTGTGTGTGTATGAGTATGTGTGTGTGTATGTGTGTGTGTATGTATATATGTGTATGTATGTGTGTATGTATGTGTGTGTGTGCACGTGTGTGTGTGAGTATGTGTGTATGCACGTGTGTGTGTATGTATGTGTGTGTATGTGTGTGTGTGCACGTGTGTGTGTGCATGTGTGTGTATGTATGTGTGTGTGTGCACGTGTGAGTGTATGTGTGTGTGTAAGTGCCTATGGAGGCAGGAAGTATAGGAACCCCCTGGAGCTGGAGTCACAGGTAATTATGAGTCACTTGATATAGATAGGTTCTGGGAACTGAACTGGCGTCCTTTGTAAGAACAGTGTGTACTCTAACCACTGAGCTGTCTGGACAGCCCCCCATCTGAAAATGTGAGAGTGAATGTTTTCAAATGAGTTTAGTCAAGGGTCAGAAGAGGAACCAAGCAATTACCTCTCTCTTGCTCACCTTACCTGGGAAGGCAGAGGCACACCACATCTTAAGACAGTGAAGAGAATTTCAAAGAAGCAATTACTGATTAATAATTACTAAAGATGCAATAATGATAATAATATTTTTTCTGCTCTAAGATTAAAAGAAAGAGAAAGTCCTAACCATGCCTAACATCCACTTTCCTGTGGAATGACTGGAACTGCATCTCTGATACATGAGTAAAGATAGAAAAATCAAATGAAAACCAAGGATTAAAAACTTGGTCTGGGAACCTGAACACTAACACTTGTAGATTCTCTCTTTCTCAGAAATACTTTTTTTCTAAGCCTAGGATTCATTTTTCTTAGAAAGACATTCTACTTTCCCCAAACTGAGTCAGTACACAAAGAGGGATGATCAGTGGTAAAGAAAAGAGAAGACCTGAGCAATAGCTAATGATGCCCTCCTTCTGCAAAGCAGAGTCGACATCGTATGAGACATGAGGTAAGATTTCAAGGGAAGAGAAATACCTGGAAGGTAGGGGACTACTGCTAAAGTGATGTGTTCTCTAGGAAACCCTAAAATAGAAAAACAGGAAGTTAAAAATCTCTGGTGGGACATGACAGTAGATTTCCATGCACGCTAATATCACTATTAAATGGGGCTGGGAAATGGTTTACTGGGTTTTCCATGTAAGTTATGAGGACCAGAGTCTGGATCTACAGAACCCGTGTAAATGCCAGGCAAGCATAGTGAGCAGCCTGTAATCCCACCATTCAGAACGCAGACACAAAGAATGCCCAGAGCAAGCCGACTAGCACATGAAGGATGAACTGCAGGTTCCGCAAGAGACCCTGCCTCACTCTGCAAGGTGATTAAGGAAAATGTCTGATGTCAATCCTTGCTTGGCCTCCACATGCATTTCTGCACATGCATAGTAATGCAAATGTAGGCAGAAGAAATGTGAGCATTCTGCATATGTACATACAAGTACACATGTAAATCGCACATATGTGTAGTATCTGTTCATCTACATATATTAAGTATATCCTTAAGCCAAATGAAGAAGTTCCATAATTCACAGAAGGAAGCAGAGTGGCCTCCAGCCACCTTACCATAGAAATGGTAATATATGATAATCTCACTTTTCCCTGTTTCAACCTGCCTGTGTGTGTGTGTGAGTGTGTGTGTGTGTTTATTTATATAATCTAACACCACCCAATCTCTTGGTCATCTTCTCCTCCCTACTTTTCATTAAATGAAGACCAGAATGGCTTTTCCTTAGCCAGCCAACTTGTTTTTTATTACTTTAAATTAATAAATTATTATTAATAAATTATAAAATAATTGCATGATGTGATCTCATCCACTCTGGTGTCTGAACCATGCTCTTAGAGGGGAAGAGATGTGGATGGGGAGGGTGTTGTGTTGAATTAGAGCTAGCCATTCAAGCACATTAAGAACCTGTGATTTCTTCATAGTTTCTTACAAAACAGCCAGATAGTAATGACATCAGTGTTGTTTTGTAATTGTTTTGTAATGGGAGCTAGGAAGAGTCTCCAGCAGCACCAGAGGAAGGCCCCAACATTCTCCTACACTCTGGAAGCTTGTTCATAGCAACAGTAGTAGAGTCCATTTTTTTTACGTCTTAATCTGGACAGCCCTACATGTGGCATTAAGACAATAGAATTGAAATTGGCCATCACAGATGTTTTGGGTTGGAAATGATTCCTGTCACAGTTCTGCAAGGGTATTTCCTACGCCCCCCCCCCAACTTCTGCTCCTGAAATCTCGCATGAAGTCTGCGGGGTTTGACTCTGTTGTCTCTTTCTCGGGACCTTCTTCTCTAGCTTGCCTCACTTTCCAGTGAGTTGGCAGACACTGTAAGAGTGACGGGGACATAGTGAGTGGCTGAAATGTAGACGTTGTCTGGTCGTTAGAATACCTTTTGACCCCAATTTGTATTTTTCTGTTTTGTAGCTACTAATTTACAGTGTGACAGTATCTATAGAAAACACATTGTGTAAGGAGACACAGTGGGGGAGGTGTAGTGTTCTCTGACTAGAATCTCAGTCACAGAGCAGCAAAGGCCACCTGCCCCCAAATCTCTGACATGTTTCAGTGCCCTCTGCCACTCTTAGAGGACTCCATCAGCACCCCCAGGACAGCCACCAGGACCTTGCCCACACCTTCATGAATAAGCAAAGATGTGTACTGAAGACTGGCTCCCTAAACTAAAGTTACCCCGCTTCCACTTTATCAGTGGAATTTCTCTCCTTATCATTTGCAATTGCTTCTTTTGAACTATAATCAATTCTTCATAGAAATAACACTTAAGGGACTGGAGAGATGGTCCAGTGGTTAAAAGCACATCTCATTCTAAAAGTGGACCCTAGTGAGGTACCCAGCTCCTAGGTGGGATGCCTCTCATCTGCCTATAACTCCACCTCCAGGGGATCCCATGCCTTCTTCTGCCTCTGCATTCACATGTACACTCTATAGACACACACACACACACACACACACACACACACACACTTTAAAATGTTATTTTTTTATGAAAGAAAAGAAACAATACTTAAATCTTCTATCATCCTGTGAAAGAAATTAAAGGCCTTCTTAGGAAACCACAGTTTGAATTAGAGGCAGCAGCACATAGCCAGATAAACTCAAGCAAGAATTGGGAAGTTGAATTTTTGAAGTGTTCATACCAGCTATGTGTTTTTCTCAATGACCAAATTTCATCGAGTAAAAATGGGCACAGGCTCCACCGGTAAACTGGGGAGATCAACATACATCATCTCTAGATCTCATCAGCCTTGAAACCAATTATGCTCTGTGGCTGTCTGAAGCTACTGCCTGGTGCCGACTGAATTCTTGAGCTCAGGTTCAGGGTCCCAAAGAAGGATGACATGGACCAAAGCAAAACCCACCTCATGTACCTTCAAAATAAATGAGCACTGAACTTTTGTGTTCATTCAGTTAATATCATCCAATGAACACTTTTGTTTTTTATGGCATTCTATCAGAAACCCTGCATCCGGAGCTACATCCATCACTCGCACTGCACAGAAATACTAACATGCACACAACCCAGGGTTTTGGTATACACTGTGTCATCTCTCTCTGTTCTCTGCTTGTAGAGAAAAACCTTTACGTAATTTAACTTTACTTGGACCTAAACTGATACTCAAGAATTTACAGTAGGGAGAGATGGCTCAGGGGTTAAGAGCACTGGCTGCTCTTCCAGAAGACCTGAGTTCAATTCCCAACAACCACATGACAGCTCACAACTGTCTATAACTCCAGTTCCGGGGACTCCGAGCCCGCTTCTGATTTCTCTGGACAATAGGCACCCAAAAAAGAATTTATAGGAGGCAGAGGCAGGCAGATCTCTGTGAGTTTGAGGCTATCTGACTCTACACATCAAGTTTTCAGGTGAGATCCTGTCTCAAAAAAAACAGAACAACAACAAAAGAATTTCCATTAGGATAGCCATCTCTTTCTCCCCCATACATTTTATCAGAGCTATTTCTTTTTTCTCAGTCATGAAGAAAATGTATTGGCAGGATGGAGGTAAAAACCCGGGACTCTTTAAGATAACTGTCCCCTTATAAACTGAGCAAAATTAACTTCCTGGGGTACACCCCTTCCTCTAATTATGCTTAACTGTGAAGACAGTGACTGATTACCTTCTTGTTAATGTTAGAACACTGCTGTAGGTAATACAGAGTTTTTAAAATTACTTTGACTCAAAATGAATAAAATTTTCTAGAACATTCCATGTGGTGTTTTGTGCTCACTACATGCTGCCCAGCCTAAGGCCCCTAAAGGTCCACAGGGGAGCTGGCTACATCCATACTTCAGAGCCCTCCTGTGCCCCGGGGCCCAAAGGGTCCACACTTTAACTTCTGCGATTTGAATCTGCATTGCACCAGGTCTTGGAGGTACAGAGACGGTAAAAGTATGGGTAACTTTTCTCCAGAGCTTTTATGAACGTAAATGTGACCCAGAGAACCCAGCATTGTTCCAAGAGGAAGACCCATTTTTAATCATAGCTGAACCCCATCGTATCACCAGTTGAGTTTTATACAGATTTCAACATAAGGCTGTCTGACTCCTCAGTCAGACTTTGTATGAGAAGGATAAACAAACACCCCACTAAACCCATAAGCCATTGAAGTCTACTTTCAAAGTGACTCCATCTCTAGTCCCTGTTTCTATTTTCCTGGCCCTTGTCACCAAGATACATAAGTGATTGTGATTTTTGTTGTTGTTAGGATAAAGTTTTAATGACAATCAAAATCATAGGGAAAGTTTTTGTTTTTGTTTTTGTTTTTGTTTTTTTAATTTAAGCTGTAAGGCTCTGCAGATTTTTTTCCTCTTAAGAATGCTTAGTACTAATTCCCATCTCCATGGAGGCCAGCCTCCACTCTTAGTGTATGAAAGAGACTTGTCTGTAAAAGCAGGGGTCCAAGGCGGAAATGGATGCTGTGGCCTACACTTCCAGAAGTCTTATGGGAGAACCTTGTCCTTCCCATCTGGGGCTACACCCTGCTTCCTACCAGCTGCCTCTTCTTGAAGCCCCTGGAAACTACAGCAAATGAGCAAATCTGTCTGCAAGCCACAGCCCTAAGGTAATGATGACAGAGAATTTCAGACCACCAACACTTGGCACAGTTGTCTTTGAATAGAAGGAAGAGTGATCGCAGCCTGGCCAGAGTGTCCCGCCTCCATGGCCATGCTGAACTGGGATGCCAACCCTCTGATTCTACCTGGTTCTTCGGCTTGTACTGACCATGCTCTCTCCTGGGGAAGTGGTCCCTTCCACCTTTTCTCTTTCCCTTTGCCTGCGCCCCTTCCCCCCACTCCAGCCTCCACGCCTCTGCTCTCCCACTCCCCAAATCGAACATGTACAGATTTTACGGTTCACTGGAGAATAAGTGGCTGTCATTTCACAGACGGGCCAGGATGTAATTAGCCACAATGCACTGGAGCAATGGAACAGATGTCTCTTTGTAAACTGAGTTTGCTGCTGATCACGGTGTGCCTGTGACCTCTTGACTGCTCCAGGCAATCCCACCACCCCTCCCCCCCTTCCTTGTCTGTCTCTCTTGATCTTCTATGGGTACCAGTGGAGTGTGTGTGTGTGTGTGTGTGTGTGTGTGTGCCTTCCTGTTCCCTCTATGAATTCCTGGGCTCAAGACTGGGATGGGTGAGAGTGTGTTGTGTGTGTGTGTGTGTGTGTGTTCTCTGTGCTTTTCTGCTACTGAAAAACTGCTAGTAACACAGGAAAATGAGAGTGCTGGACCCACTGTTATTGATGTAGTAATTCTCAACAGAAAAGGTGATGCCCCTCTTAGGAGATAATTGGTAGTTTCACGTTGCACTTATTACTGGATGATAATACACCAGCAAAATCATAAATTACTCGTATGCTTTCTGGACTATTGTTTTTCTTAACCAGAAATAAAGGAGCTGTGTCTCCCTCCTTTCAAGGTTATTGTTTAAGATCTGTAATGGTCACAGGGTAATATGCACAAATATCAGACACATAAACTTTCTAGTAAATAACCAATCGTTAGTTTGCACACAGTGATTATAGGCACTTAGGTGTTTTTTTTAAGTGCTGACTTTTGTGATGCTGATCAATCACTGAAGCAGAGGGCTGAGGAAATAGAGAGCAGACAAAACTGGTAGTGGTCAAGACCAGCTACAAGAGTGGGAAGTACAGATCCATTTGTAGGAAATAGAAAGTGGTCCAGAAAACAGAACAAAGGTTGTGGGCTTCTCCTCCAGGGAGGAAGAGGAAATCTTGCCAGCTTTCTCTGAATCCCACATTTAAAATACAGAGAGAGGGGATCAGCTCCCAGAGATGCTCTGGCCTGTGTTCCTTGGGATGTCATGTCCCTGTGGATTGATTTTTTTTTTTTTATTCTCTCTCCTGATCACATGGTCAAAATCTTAGCTTTGGTCAAAAGTGTGAGGTGTTCCTATGTCGAGGGCTAGTGTATTCCCAGCATAAACACACAGTTGGCACTTTGTGGGTGAGAAATATTCTTCTGTGATATTCTTGGTCAGTGGAATGAACAGACCACACCCTCTTAGTCAGAAAATGTTGCTATATAACATTAGTTCTTTTCCAGTAAATGAGGAGAGATGTTTTTCATATTGAAAACCTGACTTCATTCAACTTGATCCATATGGCTTAAAAGGTTCTAAGCCCAACCCTAGGCTTGAGTTTGGGACTGATATGTTATCAGAAAATCTGAAAACACTTAGTTAATTCAGATTGCTTTTAACATTTTTAGTGAGTTTTTTTTCTCAAAAAAAAAAAAAAATCCAAAGAGCTTCTTATGGGCTTTAAAAAATTATTAAAAATATAAAAAACAGCAGCCTGGTTTAATTTTTACCCTGAGGACTTTATGGAAAATAATAAATAGAAATAGATCTCTAGTGTATGAAATTGATACTTAGACTGGTTAGCAACCAGTCATTAGAAACCTCCATGACCTCATCGACTGTCCTTGCTTATGAAAAATGACACCTCCTGTATGCCCTGAGCACGATAGGGAATGGAGTGGTGGTCATGACTGTGTCATAGGTACACATTTGGAAGGAAAGCATCTTGATCTTTACTCTTAGTCTCTGTTCAGCTCAGCAGTACTCGCTCCAACCACTTTCTCGTTCAGGGCTCATAACTCTGGAATTCCTTGTGCCCTCCAGGTACTTAGGGCACATAATGAGCTCCATTATAACTACTTCTAAAACTTTGTTTCCCAATTCATGTCTAATTTATACTCAGTCCCCAGTTTCATAAGAGGTCGGTGGCAGTCCATGGGATGACATCCAAGAAAAGAGAAATGGCAGGAACCCATCTTTTCCCTGTTTCTTGAACACTGGCCCAATGCACAAAAATAGTTATTGATTATTTTGACATGGAAACTGGACATATGGACTGTTTGGTGATTTTGACATTATAGAGGTCTGAAATGGTCAGGGTGTGCTGGCTTTTTAGAGCAGTTGGGATACAGGAGTTGTCAAATCAACCTAGCCTGAGTTTGTGAGAATGGCCGTGAGGCCGTGAAGGCCTTACTGTCGGTTTTCAAATATGGAATGATTTGGAAGTCCTTCCAAGCATTCAAGTGAAATGTCTCTCTACGACTTCCACACTGTTCAACCTAGGAATGCACTAGAAACTTTTTTGTTCACAACCTCCAGAGAGCTGGGAAAGCCTTCTTGCTCAGGTCCTTCCCAACCAGTCATTGCGTTCCCTGCCGCTGCTCTGCCGGCCAGCATGGTTATCTGACCCATTGTCACAGAGACTGCTTTCTCTCTCTGGCATGCTTACGATAACTGATATCTTCTTTAAAATGAAATTTACAAATAAAATTCCATTTTTTCCCCTGACCAATGCAGAGATCCTAAAAATGACTCCAACTTGTCTGCAGCCTAAGACGCCTGAATACATTACAGGTTTCCTATCTTTTAACACAAACCACACATAGACAAGATTTTCTTTTCTACTGTATTACAAGATCAGGTAGTATTTTATGAGTCTGTATGTTTGTACATTAATACTCTCTCTCCCGACCTGGAAAGCCTATTTTCTTTTACAATCACTGTTTGTCTACTCATTATGGTAGCATACAAAATCATCAGTACAAATGAAGATGAGAATTTCTTCTGAGGTGTCCATCTCTATGCGGTATACTATGGACCTGGATGTCACACAGCTTCACCATCTGCCTGGTCAGTCACCCCAGGCAGTATCTTCTCATTTCTCTGCCTCTTACATCCTATGGGGTTTAACAGGGCATTTGTTCAAACACAGAACCTTCATGTCTTCCCACAGGCTATTTCTCTGCTTGGGAGCCTTTGGCAACATTGATCTGACTCCCAAGCCGCCGCTCATGGCTTGTCTCAAAGTTGTCTTTTTGTTATCCTGATGTTTTGGGATCATTACGGGAAGGCAAGGCAGATGGTTCCCACTGACCCTTGGGGCTGACATTCCATGTGTATTTTCACTTCACCTTGTTCCACATAATGTAAAAACTAGTCACTCATTAACACACACACCCAAAAGTAAACATAAATAAAAAGTATCTTTAGGTCAGCAGGAGACACAGACTAATGGGCAAAAGTGCTTCTTTGCTAAGCAAGGTTGATGTCTGCACCCTAGATCCTACCTTGAGAGGAGAGACTCAGGTCTCAGGTATTGCCCCTGACCTCCACAGCCATGCTGTGGCATGCTCACTCTCTCTCTCACACACACACAACAATAAATAAGTAAATAAATACATAACAGTTTTTAAAATTATCTCTCCTAAAAATGCCTCTCTGGCCTGTTCTCACTAGGACCTGTATTATCTAAGCTGTTCATTCTTCCGTCTCTCCTCACCGGACTTTCAGCCTCTTAAACACCAGGAACTTTGTTCTCTCTTACAGAGAGAGAGAAATTTATTCTTCTCCATGCTGACAGAGAACTTTCTTTGCTCAGTCAAAGGAACAGTCAAGGAAGTTAGATCAATTGCCTATTAGTGTAGTACTAAATATCATTAAAAAATAGCACTGCACTTTAATTGGTGTGGAGAGCTAAAGTGTCCTAAGATCTGGTGTTGTGACATGCTGACCTTCCATTTCGCCATCCCAGATGCAATATGGCTCTACCCTGAGCCATATTGTATTTTTTCTTAATGTTAATGGCTTTCTGTTTAGCCATAATTATATGTAGGACCCCGCCTTGAGAACTAATTATAGGCACTTATGTTCTCAGCTTTTAAGCTCCTACTATGTGCACGGATACCAGATAAATAACACCTTGACAGCACCGAAGTGACTGGATGTAATTAGTGCAGAAGATGCAGGATTCTTCAATTACATGCAGCCACTGTATTTATCATCAATTAAATTTTCCTATATTAGTTACTTGCCGTAATATTTGAGGCAATCACCTCAGCTCAAATTGCCATAAGCAAGCCACATAATCTTACCAAATAGAATTATTTTCAGCAGTCATCATCCTCATCAATTCTTTATTAAAGACTCATTTCTCAAACCACTTTAAATTGTGACTTAGAGTCAGTCATTTATAACCACATTTTGGAAATAGGCACATTATATTTCCATTTCATAAATATGTTTTATTAGTAATGAGTGGTATGGTATTCGATTGCTATTTGTATTCTCATCATAAGTTGGAAAATGCTTAATTAACAAAGATATTGGATTGGAAAAAATGACTCTGGGCATATTTCTTTATGACCAAATTGCTTTTCTCCTCCTCCCCCCAAGTCTTTTATAATTTTTTTTATTGCACTCACCTATGCTAGCAAGTGTTTTTTGCAAGAGTCTGTGTAGGGAAGCTAAGACCCTATAGCGAAACCTATGGCTGTTAGTATCTTCTGGGTGTCTTCGCATGAACCCAGTCCAAGGTCCTCTGTAGGAACCACCAGCAGCCAGCCTTCCTTGATGAAGGGCATGGCTGTCAGTATTATCCCTTCCACATCATGCAACAACTAGATTCCTGCTCCAGTATGGTACCTGCACTTCAGAGCTGCTGTGTCCATCACCTGTGCAGAGATGTCTTTATTTCTAAGTGTGCACCTCTGCCCTTCCTCCGAGCTGTAACTTAGCCTAGCAGAGCAGTGACAGTGAGCCTCCCTGGGCCAGGTGTTCATCCACACGGTCATGCATAGAGTCTATTAACCTTGCCACTTAAGGCTCTTCATTAGCCAAATATAATTGCTGTTTGTTTATTTTTAATTAGATCTTCTTATTTACTTCCTTTTTGTCCTGGCTTGTGCTGGATTGCTTCCGAGAGTTTGTATGTTAGGTTTTTTGTTTGTTTGGGGCTTGAAATTTGGTTTTGATTTATTTTTTGTTATATGCCTGGTGGCTTTGCTCCCTTAGCCTCTCCACAGTCAGTGTCTTTCCCTTTATTCTCTGCTATTATTTTTCTAAGGAATAAGGCTCCTTTTAGAGTGGTGGAATATGTATCTGCCAGTGTGTGTGTGTGTGTGTGTGTGTGTGTGTGTGTGTGTGTGTGTGTGTGTTCTCTGAAGAAACAAATTGATGGCTGCATTTGGGGGTACTTTGCTGAGAAAAAAAAAGAGCGTGGGTTTGTGTTTAGGCTAAATGATGGAGTTCTGGGCAGCTTAAGTCTGAAGTGGCTTGCTGGTTCCCTAACAGCAGGCAATTATGCTACACTCAGGAAGCCTCTGTGCTGTTGTTCTCATGCAGATAGTTGCCTGAGTGAACAGGAAGAGCATTAGAAATATGTGAGAGGCATGCGGCTGTTCCTCAGATGGATTGCCCACAGTTGAGCCGTAATCGCCGATACCACTGCGCTGTCTGTACTTAAGGTTTTGTTCAGGTACCTTTCCCAAGGTCCCTCGATGTGATGTGAGATCCAGGCTCATAAAAGCCTCCAGCATAGCCCTCTATTCAGGCAGCGGGATGAATAATCCCCGAGCTGATAAGAATTAGGTATGAGCTCTTATGAACACAACATCCAAAGACTGGACCCAACTCTGAACTCATCCAGAAAAAAGACAAAATAATTCTTCCCAACAACATTGAGCCCAGCCACCTCAGTTTTGCCAAGTGAAAGGTGACTGGGAAGGACTGACTGGAAGTCACTCTCAAAGACGAGCTTAGGCTCCACAGCCCAGTCTTCAGAGGTGAGGGAACAAAATGGTCTTTCTCTTTACGTCAGAGACCTACGCAAGCTGGTGAAGAGGCCTGAGAAGCTTAGCTAGAAGCATCGGCAGCTAATGCCCCCATCCCCACCCCCTCACCAGCCCTCCCAGAGGAAAAGCTGGCAAGGGACACTAAACTGTTTCCAAACCACCATCTCAACCTTGGGTTACAAATGAGGATTGATGTTAAGCTGAGCTGGGTAATGACCCTATCACAGTGATCACAGGCACATCTCCGTTCTTCCTGTTTCCTAAGTCACCACTCATCCATTGTTCCCATTGCCTAGTGCTTGTTGGAGGAACTCTGTAGCATTCACAGGTATAAAAGAACATGCAGCTATATTTTTCCCCTTGAAGTCATTGTCTATATTTAGGTCATTGATGTGATAAGAGATGTTGATGTTTTGTAACTCACACTGAAAATTGCCTCTCTGGATACAGGCAAACGGGAGGCTCCGGGGACACTGTTGTCTGTCCTGTGCCTTGTAGCTTATGGCTACCCCAAAGTGGGATCAGCTCTCTGCCACCTGCAAGTACTCCCCACAACCTCACAGTGTCGCAGAAATCTCACCCCTGGCTCCCTCAGTGTGACAAAGGGGAGGTGCATTACCAAAAGAGGAGAAAGAAGATTGCAAGGAGCCCAGGAGTCCATATCCTGACCTCTGCACTACCAAGTAGAAACTGTGGCCCCTTCTTACCATGCAGATGTTCAGCCAGAGAAAGTCAACACACATCTCCCCCTCCTTCCCTGAGCTGGGAGACAATCACAGCCACCCACCCCACCCCCAACACCCTGTTTGTTCTTCTCATTCTATAAAAGCTATTCTGATCCCCCATCTTTTTTTTGTAAGGTGGGGAGGGGGTTGCATTGAATTGCTCTTAAGCTGCTGTCTTCTCCCCGACTTCCTCCATCTAGATAAGCTTCATTAATTTGATAAGCCCGACACCAAAAGAGAGGGTGGGGTGGAGTGGGGGGCTGAAGGAAGAGCTGCCTAGGGGCTGCCCTGAGGTTTCAGAAGATGGACTGCTAATGATGTTGAAAAAGCACCTTTTCAGATTGTGTGGTCCCTCCGGAAAATCAGAGCCCTCCTTCCCTTTCAATTTCTATACTGTGGGTTAGAAATTGAAAACTAGAAACCTGACTGCAGCTGGGGAGGGGGAAGATCTGGGGGCTGCTGGGCGTGGGGAAACAGATGCATCCCCTCCGAGGAAGTTGGGCCTTTTCTTTAACAGTGTATCTGATATTGTCATGAGAAACTAATAGGGGAAATAGATTAATTTGCTAGGTCAATTATTGAACAGACTTGCTTGATACTTACAAACTAGTAAAATTAGTGCAACTTGACACTATGAATATTGGATTCAACATCCGTGATCCTTTGATTCAAACTGAGTGGGATGCAAACCATAGGGCTGGGCATTTCCAATGTACTCAATGCCCTTCATTAGCCCTTTCTCACCTTCTATACAGAGGAGTCTGGCTAGACCTGGGACAACCGTCTGTACAGTCTGCCTCAAACAGTCCATTCCAGTTTATGCCACTTGTGTTGATTTGGCTGACAAACTATTTACTCTTTATATCTCAGCAACTGGAAGATACCAGTAAGCCCTAGGTTTCATTGTGATCTATTGTATTTATTAGATGTTTTATATTTACTTTGTGTGTGTGTGTGTGTGAATGCGTACACAAGCACATGTTGTGGGTTTGTAGGAGTCATTTTCCTCCTTTAGTCATGTGATTTCCCAAGATTAATTTTCCTAATAGAAATCAGGCTAGGCAGCAAATGCCTTTACCCACTAAAGCCATGTTGCCAGTCTGTGGTTATAATTTTATTCTCCATTTTCCTTGCATAGTTTTCCTTGCATAGCTTTCAAAGATGTACAAAGAGTAAGTATGCAAAGCATTCTGAGGCTAGAAAGACATTTAAGTTAGGATTTTTTTTTTTCTGGTGACAATATGAAGACTTTGAAGATGTGAAACCATTTTGAATATTCATGAATCACGGACCCAAATCACACACTGGCCAGGTGTGCATCTGCAGTGACGACTACTAAGGTGGGCTGGGGTGTCGCTAACCATCATTACTTCTCTGAGGACAAGCCTGGCTACTGACTCCTAGAATTTCTGCTCCAGTAAATATTTCACTTCCTCCTCAATTTGGCCAAGTGACAGTGATTGCTTGGCTGTGTCAGAAGCAACTGTGGCTTGGACAGGGGTAGCTGTGCGGAGCCTGAGGGCTTTGAGAGGGGCGCGTATTTCAGGCGGATGAGCTAGCCGTCTGCACTCATCAATCCCTTTAACTAGAGTCTAAATGAGAATGGTTAAGAAGCATTCATTCTTTAAACAAAAATCTACCAAGTACCTCCTTCATGCCAGCCACCGACAAGGTGCATAAAATAAAGAGCTCCACCCTGCAGTCACTCCAATTCAAGCGGACGACAGACAGTAACCAAGCATAGGTTACACAGCGCCTAAGACACTGGGAAGGCATGAGAGTAGACACGTAGACACGGGCAAGGAAATGGAGAAAAGGACCAGAGCACGTGACCTGAGAGCTCCTCATAGCTTCAGTTTCATCCCATGATGCCAGTTCCATCTGGATTAGACACAAATACGAAGGGCATGGAAACCCATCATGCACCTGCATGCATGCACTGAAGCTGCAGACCCATGGGAGGCTGGAGGCCAGCAGCTGCACTTCCTTCTTGGTTGCATCAGCTCTGCTGGCGTGGCTAGTGTGTATGTGTGTGTATGTCTGTCTGTCTGTTTGTGAATGAACACACCAGGAAAAGGGTCGAGTTGGACAGCAGGTGAGAAGTGCCTGAAGGTCCTGCCTTTGTGGTAAAAACTGTCCGTTGTTCCTCTCCTCCTACACACATATACACACATACACAAACACATACACAAACACACATACACACACACACATACACACCAGTAAGCCTGGAACTCCCAGCTTGAGTCCTTGGGTTCCTTTTCTGCCTCTGTGGTGATTTACCTGTGACCTCCTGACAATAATCGTAATTATGGACTCGCAGGTATGGCTATTGTATTTTGTCTGATTTGGTTGACAAGAGCCACTTACTGATGTTCTAAGGAGGACGAGCAGCATCCTTAGGTTCCCAAAGACATAACTACTCCGTTATCCAGGCCTGCCTTCTATTGGGGCCCTTTCATTAACTCTAACGCAGTGTGTTTCCTTCTCCTGTGTGTTCTACACTTGTAGCCAGATAAGAGCCAGGCAGAGGTCCCTGTGCCAATCTACTGCCTGATATCAAGACCTTTCAACCAGAGATGCTAGAAACACCTCTGCTGTTGGGCTATATGCTTCCTGCACCACTGTACTGCTGATGGTATCCGTCTAGTGGAGAAGCAAAATCCTTTCCCATCCTTTAACTGAGGCTGCAGTGATGATGGCTGGCTCCCTGCCTGCTTAGGGTCTGACACGTGGGACAGACCATGGAAGGGGGCCTGTACCGCCCAGTGCAGGCAGCCATGCAGCCAGAATCCTGGTGTCTGCATGCCCGTTCTGCAGCTGCGTTCTTCTTTGTGGTCAGAGGGAGGAACAGACTCAAAGGAAGCTCTCTTCCTGATAGGGCAGATGTTGTGTTTAAGGGTAGAGAACGTGTGGCCTGGCCATATGTCCAGGGCCAATAAAGGGCCTCTTGGGACTGAAAAGCATGAGGGCGGATTGTTCCTGCAGTGAGCCTGTTGCCTGAGATAACATGCGAAGCTGCCAGGAGGCCTCTGTCCCAGACTCCAGCAGGAACTCCTTGCTGAGCAGAGTCAGGGACAGCCCCAGTGTCAGCTCTCTCAAGTCACTGAGCCTTTGTTTCTAGGACCCCCAGACCCTCCTTGTCACCATGGTGATGACAGTGACAGTGATGAATATAATGGAGGTGATGATAAAAACTTATGGTGTCCTCCATACCAGAAAAAAAGTCACCTTGTTCAAATGCGTACCCATCTTTTTACCTCACATCTCCACACTCCCTGGTGAAGAGGCCAGCTAGGAAGATCTATGGCAGACACCCTCTCCCTTTCCTGTGGAAATGCTGACTAGAAAGACAAAACCATCCTCAAAGTGCTGCCTTTGCTTTGGGCTACAAATGAAGACTGATGTCAAGCTGAGCATCAGTCAGACTTGTCATTATAGAACATTTCTAGAGTCGTTCTAGAACATTCTGGAGTCATTCTAGAACAGCCATCTCTCTGCTCCCTCTGCATCTCGCTGGCTGTCCCCTATTTTTCATGGCTAGTACAGATGGAGAAGCACCTTGGCCTGACAGCTCTCTTAAGCTATTTTAACCATATGACCAAAGAGTGTGGCTCAGAGTAAAATGTCCGTCTAGGACGAAACACCTAGAGTTCCATTCCCAGCTGTGGAACAATTAAATAAGCAAGTAAAACAACAAAAAGAGATGTGATTTTTGGAAATGTATGTTTAGCCAAGCCTGGTGGCTCAGACCTATGATCTCAGATACTTGGAGGCTAAAGGAGATTACAAATCAAGGCTTGCTTGTGCTGCAGGACAAGTTCAAGACCAGGCTGGTCCCTCAGTGAGACCCTATCTCAAAATAATAAGTAAAAATGAGGGCTGGGATACAGCTCCATGGTGGGATGTTTGCCTGATATAGGCTAGGTTCAGTTCAGCCAAGGAAAGAAGAGGGAAGGGAGGAAACAAAAATACATATGGATGAAGGATGCTCACCTCTCCATCAGACCACTGAGAACTGTGTAAATAATGGAGGGGTTAGGGTTAGGGTTAGGGTTGGGTTAAGGTTAGGGTTAGGGTGGGGAGCTGACCAAATAAATTATGGGATATTAAGCTGCTATTAAAATACCATAAAAATGTTCAATGCATTGGTGGTCCATGATAAAAGATAAGTGATAAAAGGAAGATAATAAAAATGTGATTCCAATATTTTTATTTTTTTAAAGGACAAGGAAAGTTTATATTTATTTGAAGCTAGTTAGGATTGCAATCTAGAAAAACACAGACATAAGCCATCATGAAAATATACACCAATCACAATAATTTTTTATTTGTTTGTTTATTTAATGGACTTGAAGGTCTGTGTAGCTCAGGCTGATCTCTTACTCAAAGACACAGGAGGGTTTTGAGAATCATTGCCCGGTTTGGTGACTCATCAGCTTGGAGTTGAAGGTGTGAAGGGGCTCCATCTACCCACCAGGTTTGGGTTTGACTTTTTGGCTGTGGTGGGGATGACTCTTCCACCAGCCCTCCACTATGCTTTCTTGGGTCAGCATGAGGATTAAAAAAAAAAAAAAAAAAAAAAAGATCATTTCTCTCAACATGGGATGAGAGCCAGGAGGATGTGGACCTTCCAGAACTAACCAGAGCTCCATGAATGGAATGAGGGAGTCCAGCCCTCAGAATATTATCTTAATATCTCAGGGATCAGAGCAGAAAAAGAGCATATTCTTCAGCACATGGAAAATCTGGTATAAATAAAAACTGCTTTGTCCTACAAGGACTTTTGACTTATCATTTAAAACACCAAGAATGAGGGGTCAGATGGAAAAGGTCGTCCCAGCTGGACAGGATTAAATTGGAGAAGAATCATAGTCCGACATTTGTAATTAAGTTACCTCATTACCCTAGGGTTTGGCTGATCTTGCTTTCATAATTCTCTCTCTGAGAATAGTGGAGTATTCAGAAAATAGCATCTCCTCCACCTATGGCCATGTACCTGGTGGCCACTCAAGCCAGTTAGGAGAAATCCCAACCTCCCCCATAAAGTGAGCTAGCCTTGCCTACCTAGCCATCCAAGTGACTGTAAACATTACACCTGCCCTTCCTCAGACACACCTGAGCAGGGAATATGATGAGGGATTGTGAAGCTTCTGAGTTGGAAACAAGCTACCTAAGGACCAAAATGGCATCCCTTTCAAAGGTGATGCATAAGCCGCAGGGTTGCTTTTCTTCCTCCTTTCCTCTCTCATCATACCTGGGAATGGCACAGTGCTTTCTTCCTTTCCCTTAGTGACCCGCATACACAGGGAGTCAGAACCTCAGCTCAGTAAGTCCTCTCCTCCTGGATGTCCTGGAACACTCTGCTGCTGTCCTTGGCCCCCAAGATTTCTCTCTTCTGCCCTGGTGCCATCAGATGCCAACTCAGCCATGGATTATTTGTCTTTTCCATTCTCCCAGATTTTCATACAGTTCATATATCCCCCCCCCATTTAATAGCAATTTCATTCTGCCTCATGTATTAGTCTTTCTTAGCCTATCTGGTTTTGGTTTGAGGCAGTGCTGAGGACCACAACCAAAACCTTGTTCATGCTAGACAAACACTGCATCACCAACCTTTGCCTCCAGCATGTCTTCTGGGAGCAGCTTATAAGAGGGATAAGAAATGTGGAGAGGGTGGGACAGGTTCCTACTCTTCTGTGTATAGGTCAAATGATCTCATAAGCAGGCACATGTTAACTGCTACATTTAGACATAGACAACATACTATGTATGTGAATCTGACTTGATACAGTTTATATATGTGGTCATATGTTTTTTTAGATTAAAAAAAAGTCAACAAACGTGACCTTACGATAGTCTTTGAAGCTAGAAGGAGCTAAAACATTCTAATTGTGAAGGCCATTCTAACACCAACCTATTATGATGGCTAATACTTTTGAGTCTGAGCTACAGGCCGACAGTACACTAAGTTCCTCCCATGCACTGGACCATTAGATTGTCCCCGAACAAGGAAGTTGGCTTTAGGATGGGTAGGGTGATGTTCTGTAGTGGTTTCTCCAGCTCTTATTGATATTGACAGTATTTGGTGATTTTCCTATTTTAAGGACTCTCTAAAATATATTGATTCTAAGCAAGCTGGTCATTTTCCAGTAGAATGGGAAGCAGTGGTGGTATATCCTCAGTTGACTACAGAAAGTTTCATCAAAGACATGATTCTTGTTTGAGTATTTATCATCATACACCGTGTGCCAGACAGTTAGCAAATGCTGGGTAGAGAAAATGGAGATGGCCCCTAACCTTATTCCCATGTGTGTAACCACAGAAGGACACCAATAAGATGAGCAAGCAGATACCTGGGTAGATCCCCAGGAAGAACAATGCCATGGAGGAAACTCAGACGGCAGTGAACTTGGATAGCCGGTGCAGGGAGAGACAGGTCAGACCAGAAAGGCTTCTTTGAGATCCTGAAACCCAGATCTTCATGTAATACAGTTTATGCACATCACTTGGGGACCTGAGGAATCACAAGTGACTGGCTCACCTCACACTTACTGAACCAGACACTCGGGGCGCCTCCCAGCAGGCAGAGATTGGTCAATTCTATTCCTAAATCTGAGAAATCCTTTTCCCTTTCAATTTTCTTCTTCTGCTTGTGTACATGTGGCAGAGGAATGCATGTGTTCTGACTGTGTGTGGATGCACATGAATGTGTGTGGATTCGTGTGCATGCATGCGTGGACACACACAAACATGTGGAGCCCACAGGTTGACCTCAGGTGTCCTCACCCATCAATTTCACTTTGTTTATTGAGGCAGAGTCTGATGCTGAATCCATAGCTTTTTTTTTTTTTTTTTTTTTAAGTTACTTATTCCAAGGATCTTCTGTCTCCTCCTATGGGGCTCTGACGTTACTTTCAGACTGCCACACCCCTGGCCTTTATGAACCCTGCTCTCCAGGTTTGTGTGCAAAATGCTTTATCCACTAAGCCATATCTCCTGTACATTTTTGCCTTGGTTTTTCAAGACAGGCCCTCACTCTGTATCCCAGGCTAGCCTCAAACTCATGGCAATCCCCCTGCCTTGGCCTTCCAAATGCTGAGATTACAGGCATGTGCCACCACACTTGGTTTCTCTCAGCATGCTTTTGCTTTTTATTAACAGATAGTAGTTGCACATACATACAGTTTCAGCAACACGTGTATACAATGTGATGGTCAATTCAGGGTGACTGGCATGTTTGTTATGTCAGACAAAGGTTGCCTCCTTCTTTGGGGAAAATTCAGAATCCTTTGTGTAAGCCATTTTGAAATGTTAAGGAACTATTGTCTGTCACCCTGTAGGATAGTACTACGGAGCCTTTAAATGGTTATTTCCTCCTCCTCAGCGGCTGGCCCTTTTGTCCCCAGCCAGCATCTTCTCTCCACTTCCAGGCTTGGTACCCACTGTTCTGCTCTCTGTTTCTGTGAAAGCAACTCTTTAGCTTCCACATTTGTGCTACAGGATGCTGTTCTATTGCTAGCTCAGTCCAGTCTTGTTACTACGTGGGACAGACGGGAACACTGTACAACAAATCCCACCATGCACCATGAGATAGGAAGACGGCTAGGATGGACCCTGAAGTTTAGGAACCAGTGTTCAGAAGCAGGGTAGAGATGGGCTGAGGCAGAACAATGTAACTAGAAGAACGAGTGTCCTGTGATCCCAGGGCTCGACGGGACAGGGCTCATAAGTAAAGAAGTGTGGATGGTGAAACTGGGAAACAGGCTGGGGTCACATGGTTTTAAAGATTCTACCCACGGTGCTAAAAGCAAAGCAAAGCCACTGCAGACTTATAGGCAGGCTGTTCTGGTGGGATTATATTTGCATTTTGAAATCCTCCATCTGACCACACAGCTGGTGGAGGGGAGTGGACATGGAGAGACTTATTTGGAAGCAACTTTAGTCTTATAATTTGAAAGCTGAGTGAACGGGATGAGAAGAAAGAGAGACAGGAGGAAGTGGATGGAATTCCACCCAGGTACTGAGGCCCTGGAGGAAGGGGAAGGGCCTTGCTGAGAGCGGGAAATGAAGCCTAAGGGAGAGCAATTCCTGGCTTCCGGAACCACAGTGGCAGCGATGGCTGCAGGTCCTGAGAGGCTAAAGGGAAACATTATGAATTTCATTTGAATCATACAGAAGTAGGCACTGCCTTTGAGCTATGAACCAGACCTTGGTAGAAATTGCAGGTAAAATCCAGGAGAAAGTTTCTTTTCAAGGGTGAGATGTGGTGACAATGTGAGCCAGAAAAGGGAGACAGGACAGATATGAGCTCTTTGATGTTCGTTTGCTTGTTTGTCATTCATTCATTCATTCATTCATTCACCTATTATGCCCCATTCCCCAAGGCCATAGAACCACTCAAGGATTATTAGCAGTGAGGAAGATTGGACAATGGCAGATCTTAAATTCCATGATAATGGTTTCAGGTCACCATTAATGGTAGTCAGAGGGATGTCATGGCTAGAGCCTGTTTCCACACGGCTGACCCTGCACCATCCTGCAGTATCATTCACGCGCAAGGAACCAGAAGCCAGAAAGAGGGAGGACCAGCCCAGGAACGCTAAGGCTGCAGAGGGACCACCTTCCTCCTTCCAGTGGCGATGTAAGGATAGCTAGCATCTAGGTCGAGAAAGCAAGCATGCACCGCTCCTTTAGTGTGCCCCGCCGTTGTGGCAGCAAATCTTCAATTTGTGAAGATGTGGGGTCTGGGATTGGGAAAAGATAAGGCTTAAGGGAACAGAAAGTAGGTCTCCTCCACATTTTCAGCTTTCCAACCAAGCAGAGGCTGCCTGTTTGAACAGACGCTACTGCCAATTAGGAGCAAAAGACCAGCACAAAGTAGGTTCCCAAGATCTGGCCAGTTGAAATGAACTAACACCAGAGGCTTCCTGGGCACCCAAGAAGGTGCAACATGTCACAGGTCCTCAAGGAGAAAAGGGCTGTCAGGGAAGACCCCTGCATGAGAATTGAGACCTCTGTGACCTCCATCTGTTCCTCCTCTCCCCTCCCTCCTCCCCTGCTGCCATGGAGACCAGTCTGGAATGGCAGTAAGCCTTATGCCCCAGAGAAAACAATACTGTGTTTGAAGAGTGGAAGTTGGCCTCTAAGCGCAGGCTCTGTCGCCCATCCCCCACAGCCCAAGATTCTTACAAAAGGCAGCATTTTGCCAGAGGGTCAGAGCTCTGCTGTCCATCGATCTGCATTCTCTTTGTCCCTCACTACTTTCCACTTGTTCATTTTTGAACTCACACCACACAGCCTTGGTGTCATGGGTCTGTTTGGTCGGAGAGGTGCTGATGTGACCGCGTCCCCTCTGCTCAGTGGCACAGAGCATCCTGCTCCTCTCCAGGTTTGTGTCTTTGAACTGCTGTTGTTGACTCACTGGAGCTGTTGAGCTCTTTGGCTGAATTAGAAACAATGCAATCAACATCTCTATTTTTATCTCTGCTCTCCCCTCCCCACTGACTCACCATTTCTAGGTCTCAGAGCCTGGGATCTTAAAAGACTTGTATTGGATCCAGGGTGAATATATGCACAGATGTGGTATATCTCCCATTCAAAGCCATGAGTCGTTCTGTGGGTTTTTTTTTTTTTTTCTCCCTGATGCACAAGGCCCATGCTTGGAAGTGTTATTTATTACCGTTCACTGCAATCTTCATTGTGCCTGCGCCACAGCTCAGGCTGCTGTTACCTCCTGAGGTCCAAGATAAATGGCAGATGAGGGAGGGAGCCCGGATCCGGTTTCTGAAACTCATCTTCAGAGAAGACTTCAGTACTGAGCAGAAACTTTTAACTTCATCCCAGTTGAATTCAGGAAGCCTGACCTGGAATCAATAGAAAGCAAAAACTAAATACAATATAGTAGTACTACCTTCTAAGAATTCCTCAGTGATGACAGATCTTTTTCTCCTGCCTAGATCTCTACATGTTGATAAGTATTTTTTATGTTTTTAGTTTTATAGATATAGATATGCTAAGTGCTTGGAATTTGGGAGCCTTCCACTGAAGTCCCATCCCTATTGTTTGCTGCTTGTATTCTCCGCCTGATTATTTAATTTCTTTTTTTTAAAAAAAAAATTATTTATTTATTTATTTATTATGTATACAGTGCACAGGAGAAGGCACCAGATCTCATTATAGATGGTTGTGAGCCACCATGTGGTTACTGGGAATTGAACTCAAAACCTCTGGAAGAGCAGTCAGTGCTCTTAACCTCTGAGCCATCTCTCCAGCCCAATTATTTAAATTCTATTTTTAAGATTTATGATCATGTCTGCCTGAGTGAATTTATGTGCACCACATGTGTGCAGGTGCCTAGAGAGACCAAAAGAGGGCGCTGGCTCCCTGGAACTGGAGGGATTGTGAGCTGCGCAGATGGGTGCTGGGAACAAAACCTGAGATTGTCCCCTGGAGAAGTACTCTTAACTGCTGAGCCATCTAGACTGCCTTAAATATGACATTTCTTTATGTCTTAGCTTTCTGTTTTGTAAATTAGAAACTTTATTATACATAACCTCTCCAAAAAAAAGTTGGCTATTACTCTACATTAGGCCACATCTGCCTTAAGAAAAATAATACAATCATTAAAAGTTTTCTTGGGCCAGAGTGGTAATTAGTTAAAGTGCTCAGGGTGGAGACCTGTTTGATTCCCCTGTTCACATAAAAAAAGCCAGAGGCTGTGATATGTTCTTACCATGGCACTGTTGGGAAGGAGATAGCCTGGGACTCTTGAGGAGGTAGCCTAGCCTACTTCTTGAGCCCCAGGACAGTGTGAGACCCAGTCTCAAGGATTCAGGTAGACAATGCCTGAGAGCATCCAAGATTTCCTTCTGGCCCCTACACACACACACACACACAGACACACAGACACACACACACACACAGACACACACAGACACACACACACACACACACACACACACACACACACACACGCACCTCATACTTTTTCATGCTCTCTCTCTCTCCCAAGTTCTCCTTTAATAAGCACAGAACACCTCAGAATGTTGTGTTCCTCTATTTCTGAATTTATGAGCCATTTTTCTACACAGACTAAGGGAATCCTTAGTTCTAGAAGAAGCTATTTGTCTTTTATGCGTAAGCAGAGCCTTAGCTCCCAGTCTGCCTTTCCTAGAATTTTATTCTCATTTCACCAAAATTAGTTTTTGTGTTTTAAATCCAAGGGCACTTACATATTCTTCTCCAGATAATTATATTTTACACACAGTGACTTTTCCTTGTCTTATCTAATGTCACCTCATTAGACTAAACCCTAATGATGCTCTTTCTTTTCTACAGTGTGGCCATGAAAATAGCATGAAAACTTTCTAGAAGATTTCCTTCGTCTTTATCACCTGGGTCTCTCCATCATATTTAGCCCTGTGCTCTTTGCTAATTGAAGGGTGGTTGGTTGGAATCCAAGGACAGGAGGGTCACAGAACCTAGACACAAGTAAGATTCAAGCTGTCTCCAAAAAGCTCTCAGCCACCCTCTGAATTCTAGAAACAGTGCTAAGCCCATGACTTAACACTTCTCAGAAGTCACACCCACCTTCCAGCTAGACAGACTGTACCAAAAACATTATCTGAACCTCAGAGCTTTGTGCAGTGTGCCATTCCTTACCCACAGCTACAAACCAAGACTCTGGGACCTTGGACACAGATTTAGAGAGCACAAGGTACAGATCTCCTGTGTGGGAAATGTCACAGGAAGGCAGTGAGCCACATCCGACCACCTTCATCCTGAGTGGGCGTTCAAGGATAACGAAGGACTTGGCTCTTTGGGTTTTCAATCTGTGTCATTATTCAGGTACCACACTTACATAATATGAGAGGTTAGTGACTATGTGTGCCAAAAGCATTGGTCCTCACAGCACTTCATTCTACCCTAATTTCTGCTCCTCGAAGCTTGAAAGTATTTCAGCTGTTTCTCCTGGAATGACTCTGCTTCTAAAATTCTGTCTCTAGGATAAAGCATTTCTGCAGTTGTTTCTGGGTCACTGTTATTGATCTTACCTTTTGACTCAAACATGGAAGACAGGGGTTTGCCCTTGGCTCTCCACTTCCCCAACTAGCTCCCCCACTTCACTATGCACATTATATATTGTATGTTACAGATTATACAATATACACCATATTATGTATTATCTTATATATTATATATGCACATATATTATACTATATAGACATATGTGCGTGTATATACAACATATATTGTCACAACTTTAGGTGAAATTTGTGGTAGTGTGTGTATGTGTCCTGTGCATTGTTTGCCAATAAACTGAATAGTGGATTTTGATGACATTTCTGCTAGGTACAACTTGGGATCTTTGTGTCGTTGCTGGGGATGTTGTGCTGTTCTTTTCTATTTCCTCTGTTCCCAGGCTTAAATCATCCACAGACCTTTCACTGGACACAAACCTCTCCCCATCCATTTGCAAGCAGGAGAAAATGGATGGATTTCTTTGCCTTCAGAAGACTGTTCCCCTTAGACTCCCACACCCGTCAGCTCCCTTCTGGAGAGGCACCAGAATGACTAGGGAGCTGGCGACCGATCCTTTGTTGCTCCTGTGTGGGGTCCCTTCTTCTCAGATCCTGTGTCTCTTCTAGCTTGGCTTAGAAACTGAGTTTAGTGAAATGTTTCTCTGGTTACTTCCTGACTGTTCTACCTAGAAAATGGGATCATGGGAAGGAGCTGACAGCCAATTACACTTCAAGGACTTTATTAGGAGAGAGCCACAGTGCCACAAGCAGCCTTCATCAGGCTTTGAAGTGGGAGGGGCTTAGGAGAGAGAAAGAGAGAGACCAAGCATTTTGCTATAGATAGTGCAATGGGGCCTTTTTTGGGAGGGAGGGGAGGGGAAAGGAGAGGAGAGGAGGGGAGGGGATGGGAGGGGAGGTGCTAGGCAGGACAGCCCTAGCTGTCCTGGAACTACTATATAAACCAGGCTGATCTTGAACTTGCAGAAATCCACCTGCCTCTGCCTCCCAAGTGTGGGGATTAAAGGCATGAGCCACTACCACCTGGCTTTTTAATTAATTATTTTTTTTTTTTGAGACAAAGTTTCTCTGTGTAGCTCTGACTGTCCTGGAACTCACTCTGTAGACCAGGGACCTTAAACTCAGAGATCCTCCTGCCTCTGTCTCCCAGTGCTGGAATTAAAGTTGGGTGCCACCACTACAGCTAATGGAGTCCTGAAGGGAGAGACCCTGCCATTCTCAGAATACCGAGGAATACAGAGAACCACCTAGCCTGTGTGCCAGGAGTCATGAAAGCATCCTGCATCTGTAAGGAGGACAGAGAAGCTTCAAGACCACAGCAGATCTTGACAAGTCTGCCTCAGAGAGAGAGGACACTAGAGGCTCTGTGAGCTCCCTTAGAAGGGAGGAGAGATTTTTTTTTTTTTTTTTTGAGGCCTTGCATGCAGAGAAATAAATTCACCCTGAGATCATGTCTGACTGGATGTGGGATGTGGGATGCCAGGCTGCACACTCCTCTAAAAAGGAAGTTTGAGTCTGTCTAAGTTTCACCTGACCTCCTCAGTTCTAGTCAGAAAGCTGACACACACACCCCTTCAGGAAGCTTCCAGGATCTCTGATGTTTTGGAATTTCATGGTGCTGTGCCCTGCTGTGGTATTTTTGCATTCACTGTTCAGGATGGAAGTTCCCATCCGTCCTAGACCATTTCCTTGTAGAGTTTCATTGCTGCCCACACTCTGCTCTTGAGGCAGCTTAGGGCTCCTGTTAATCTTAAGTCACATTTCTTGGCTGGTCACCCTTTTCTCTCCGTGTTACTTCTCTTTGAATTCTATTCCACTTTTTAAAAAGGGTTCTTTACTTTTTAGATTAATATTCATATTTCCTCCATCACATTTTAAGTCTGTGAAAGGTGTTGTCCAATCTCCCCCCCCTGCCCCCACCCCGCCAGACTTGCTCTATAGCCCAAGCTGGCCTCAAATCAAAATCCTCCTGCCTCAGCTTCCCAAGTCTTACAAGTACTATTGTGTATCAGCACACCTGGTTTGTTTTAATTTTCCATGTTTATTTATGGAAGACCCTGTTCTTGGCTGGAGATCTGGTTCAGTGGTGAAGTACTTTCTATGCAAAGCACGAAGGCCTGTGCTTAGATCAGTGAGTGTGTAAAAAGCTTGTGATGTGTGCACCTGGAATCCCAGCACTAGGAGACAGAGGCAGGAGGAATGCCAGGGCTGGCCCAGCCAGTCCAGACAAATCAGCAAGCTCCCGGTTCAATGATCGGCTCAAAATCTAAGATCCTTGGCTAGAGAGGTGACCCATGGGTAAAAGCACTAGCCACACAAGCCTGCTGACCAAATTAAAACCCTAGCAGCCATAAAACAAGCCAGATGTTATAACACATCTGTCAGTCAGTACTCCCAAGGCAAGATGGTAAGCGTCAAAGGAGAAGGTGAGAACCAGCTCCTGGATGTTATCCTTCAACCTCCGCAAGAGTACCATGGCTCACACCATGGCTCACACCATACACACATACTATATACCACACATACACAACATATGCACATACCATATGACAAGTATATGTATACCATACACACCTCTCCCCCCCTGCACACACACACCATCCCACAAACACACACACATACCTCTCTCACACACACATAATACACACATCACTAGACAAACCCAGTATGGAGTGAAGCGAGTCCCCAGAGGCTCAGAGCCAATGGATTCTGGGGACTAGGGTCTATAAAGATGCTCCCCTATAGGACTAGGAGGCCACATGAGCACCATGGCGCTCTCTCTCTCTCTCTCTCTCTCTCTCTCTCTCTCTCTCTCTCACACACACACACACACACACACACACACACACACACACCATAAAATAAATTTTTGAAAAATTTTACAAGTAAGGTGAAAATGAAGACATCAGTTTTGACCACACACACATACACACACAATCCTGGTCCTTAATTTGCTTATTTGAAAATATTTTAATTATCTAAAAAATATTGTTTCGTTGCCTTTATCTTCTCTTTTCCATGTGTTAATTGGATGCTGAGTTTCTTGTTAGAGGTTTTTCTCAAATGTGTGGCGATTCTTGCCTCTGCATTCGTAGAACAAGAGATTAATGTTCTAACTAGGAGGCTAGTGTTTATATGTAAGGCCTTTCAAGTGGTGATCCTTAGCCTCAAAGCCTTGGGGAAAACAGGCTCTATTTGTCATTCTCATAGTTGGGCTAATTTCCCAAAGGAGATAACAGAGTCTAGTCTAGAAGCGACAAGGCCATGTGCCAGTGTGCTGCATGCAGGTGGGAAGCAGTGAGACTGAGCCAGTGTGCTGCATGCAGGTGGGAAGCAGTGAGACTGAGCCAGTGTGCTGCATGCAGGTGGGAAGCAGTGAGACTGAGCCAGTGTGCTGCATGCAGGTGGGAAGCAGTGAGACTGAGCCAGTGTGCTGCATGCAGGTGGGAAGCAGTGAGACTGAGCCAGTGTGCTGTGTTGTAGTAAGTTTTCCCCCGACCCCGTTTTGGGTCTGGGAGATTTGTGTCCGGAGTTTGTAACCTGGCGGGCGCGCTCGGCGGCGGCTACAGTTTGGAACCTGGTCTGCGCGCCCACGCGCGGCTTTTGTCCCCCAAAGAAATGAAATCACACGCTTATATGTTTGGCCCATACCTTAAGCACATTATTAGCTAGCTCTTTCATCTTAATTTAACCCATTTCTATTGATTTGCCCACCACGTGGCTCCCAGCCCGTGGCTGGTGGGTACCTCTACATGTCTGTTCCTCTTGGGGGTCGGAGGGCGACTAACTTAACTCCACCCTTCTACCTGCCTGACTGCCTCTGATTCTTCACCCACTTCTACGGTGCCTTAGATGGGCCCAAACAGTTCTTTATTTACATCATACAAAAAACATTTTACCACAGTGCCACATCCAGGTGGCAGGATGCTTGGCTGGAGGATGAGACCGCCGTACCACTGAGTTACAGATCTCCACTTGACTGACACTTCTCATACAAACACCCACTTTCCTCTGTGCCAAAGCTCTCCATTCCTTCAAAATGTAAACCACAGATGTTTTCAGGATGGAAGACAAATATAGGTTTGAGTGTCTCTCATCTGAAATGCTGGTGACTAGATGTGTCTCAGATTTGGAGTGTGTGTACCGTGATGAGATGTCTTGGGGACAGGGCCTGGATTGTTCACTGTTCTCTGGAAGAGCAGAAATGAAAGGGAATGTGTATAATACACAGGGAATTTATTAGGTTGGCTTTAATTTATTTAAATTAAATTTATTTAATTTATTAGGGTAGTCCAATAATGACTGTCTGCATACTCAAGAGGCTAGGACACAGTAGCTGCTCAGTCAACAAGGCTTTTACCTCAGCGGTTCCACTCTGGCCCTGAAGGTCTCCTGGAGGATTCCAGGAGAGCCATGGTCTCCAGCAAGAGCGAAGATGAACTCAGCAGCAGGAAGTAAAGGCGAGCAAGCAAAGACTCACTGTTTTCCTCAGCTCCTGTATCTGAAAGGTCCCTCTCCCTCTGAGGTAGAAGTGTCTCCCTTCAAGACATCCTTCCAAGAAATACTTCACAGACTCACCAGAGGCATGGCACTTAGGTCAGCCAACCTCCTTTGGTTAAGTTCGTGGGTAATTTCATCATTCCTGAGATTCTTAACATGTGCTGGATAGTTTTATGTCAGCTTGACCCATTTGAGAAGAGGGAATCTCAGTTAAGAAAATGTCTGCTTAAGATTGGGCTATGAACAAGCCTGTAGGGTATTTTCTTAATTGGTGATTGATGGAGGGGACCCAGCCTATTGTGGGTGGTGCCATACCTGGGCTGATCCTGGGTTCTATAAGAAAGCAAGCTGAGCAAACCATCTGGAGCAAGCCAGTAAGCAGCACCCCTTCATGGCCTCTGCATCAGCTCCTGGCTCCAGGTGTCTGCTCTGCTTTCGTACCTGTCCTGAATTCCTTTGGTGATGAATAGTGATGTGGAAGCGTAAGCTGAATAACTGCAGTTAGCTGAAGAGGGTTCACCATGCTTGTTTCTTTGTCCAGTGTTCCTCTGGAGCAGTATCGTGGGATGATGGAGATCCTTATGTAGTAAGATTCTGAGTTCCAGCTCTAGCTCTCCTTAGTAGACTGTCAGTTCTGATTATACTGTCAGGAGCAGTTGACCCCAACAGTATGTTGTTAACATGTCTCCGTGAAGCCAGTGTAGGGGCAAATGGAAAGGAATTGTATCTCATGGAAGGTGTACAGACATTTTTGTGACCAACCTTATCTATTCTCTCTACTAGAGAAGAAATTAGAAAGCAATGGGTGGGTGGGGGAGCGAGCAAAGACTTCTACATGGATCTTATTTGCCAGAACTATGTTAGATCACCAACCCAAACTGCAAAGGAGGCTGGGAAATGCCTCCTCAAACACCATCACAGTTCTAAGGAAGAAAAGAAAAATGGTATCAGCTGGTCAACTACTGGTACCTATCAAGCTAGGCTACAATTTATCTAATCTCACTTGGCATCTACACCAGCCGTAAAGTGGCTCTGGAAGGTCTTCCTAGAGCTGCAATGAGAAATGATGGGAAAATGTACAGAAAATGTGTAGCAGCGTACCCAACCTATCAGTATGAATTCCCTTCTGAGATCAGGGATCCCCCCTAACCCTGCAATGCCATCTCCATTTGATATGCAAACACAGCAGCCTATCTACATCGGCTGTGGAGAGCTAAATAGTTATATGTAACTGGGTGAAAATTAATCTCATGTTGGGCATTACTCAACACCTCTTGGCAAGGTATTATTTAAGAACAAAAGTTGGAAATCAGTAGCCAAAAACTCTCTGGCTAGGACAGAAAATATGAAAGCATAAAGATGATTTTTATAGTGCATGTATTTTTATTACAGTCCTTCCTCTTCTTCATGACCTCTTTCTCATTTTCATTCCGCTCACCAACATCTTTTCATCACCATCTTCTCTGTTCCCTTCAGAGTGTCTGTAATTTGTATTTACTATTATTTACCTACAGAATTTTATGATGGCGTCATCCGTACATCAGGAGAAGTATGTGTATAGTGTGTGTATGGATGTGTCACTGTGTGTTCATGTATATGTATAGTTATGTGTGTATGCATCTGTGTGTGTATGTATATGCATGTGTGTGTACTTGTGTGTATTCGTGTGTGTGTGTGTGTGTGTGTGTGTGTGTGTGTGTGTGTGTTGTGTATCTGTGTGCCCACTGTGTGCAAATAAATGCATTTCTTTAATCAGCCTCAGGGCTGGCCAGCTTCTTCTTGCTCCCCTTCATGCAGTAAACCAGGTTGGGTAGGGTGGGCTGGAGCTAGCTGAGCCTATGAGCCAGGCCTTGGAAGTCACACCACAGTCTGTTCGAGTTGGGATGTCTATAGGAGAGACCATATATAGTTTCTGTGCTTTGTGTCCAGGGCGCTTCCCGGCCTGCCCTGTCCTGGTGTTTTTACTGCTTGCCCAGTTTCTCTCTCTCTCTCTCTCTCTCTCTCTCTCTCTCTCTCTCTCTCTCTCTCTCTCTCTCACACACACACACACACACACACACACACACACACACACACACACACACACACACACACACACACACCCTGGTTCATTCCCTGTGACCTGACATGGACCAGTCTGGCACAGATTGAGAGACAGGGTCCCATTTCACTGACCTGTGTTGCACGGGGCCTTTGTTCCCCTGGTAACAAAAGTGCTAACAGGGGTCAAGATGTGGTACCCGGCTGGCTTTTGTGTGCCCAGTCCAATAAGGAACCAGTCTTCCAGCCTGCAGAGCCGGCTCCATCTGAAATGAAACTGAGGTACACATCCTCTAAAGATAAATACAAAGGAGAGAAGCAGACCTTTCCTCCTCTGTGAACAACAGTTCCCTTCCTGTGGCTCTGTCCTAGCCCAGCTTTGCAGCCTAGAATTCTGGCTCTCTGAGTGGAAAGTGCAGGAGCACCACAGTCCAGAGGAGAAGCACTTCACCGGGAAACAAAAGGCAGCTGTCAGTTTAATCCCAAGCTCCCTGATAACATTCCAGCAGAGTTCCTTTTTCTGGAGATGAAGTAAGAACCCTGGCAGGCCCTCTTGACTGGCCACATAAATCATTTGTAGTAATTGCTCTGAGAGAGGAAAGCCACTCAGCTCTGCAGAGCAGAGGAGAGAGTCACAGGCTGCCATTCATGGGCTCCCTCCCTCCCATCTTCTCGATTCCCCCCCCCTCTCTCTCTCACACACACACACACACACACACACACACCTACTCACACTGTGCTTCCCCCACCCAGCTCACAGAGAGAGACTGCTCACACTGAGACAGGCTCTGAGAGCCATATTTTTTAAAGCATGGTAGAGAATATAATAAACACAACTTTATGTGGTTCGGGAGGGAATATTGGAAGACAGAAAGAGTCGGAGGGAAAGAACACAAAGGTACAAAGAGTGAACGCGTCACTTAGCTTTGTTAGGCTTACCTGCTGCTGTGTATTCCATGTTACCTGCTTCTCTGCTTTTTCTGATAAAAACTGCAGCAATGTGATCAAAAAAAAAAAAAAAATCCCACTTCCTATGATCTGGGAGCTACTGCCGAGGCTTGGCAGTTCACTAAGGAACTAACTTACCAAAGCCACAAAGCTATAATTCTCTTTCCCCTCTGTTCTCAGGAAAGAGGTGATAATAAAATCTCAGGCTTAGGCACGGTGTGGTACCTGAAAGGGTGGGCCACAGGCCTGGGATATGTACCCTTCATTTACATATTGGTGCATATTCACTGAAGGTAGTGTAGTCACCAGAGACATGGGGGAGGAGCTCTTTAAGTACACACAGTTATTTGAAGAGTGAGTGGATGGACGGGTTGGTGGATGGATGGATGGTTGAATGGGTGGGTGGATGAATGGATGGATGATGGATGGGTGGGTGGGTGGATGAATGGATGGATGGGTGGATGGATGGATGGGTGGGTGGATGGATGGATGGATGGATGGGGTGGGTGGATGGATGGACGGGTGGGTGGATGGATGGATGGACAGATGGATAGATGGATATGTGAATGGATAGATGGGTGAATGACTGATGGATAACATTCTGAACACAGCTGGGCATATTGTGAGAATGTAGGGGAAATTTCCCAGCCTCTCTGACAAATGAATGTCTGGGTCTTCTCCACAAACTAAGCTGTAACTATCCTTAGATGCTCATGACTAGAGAAGAGGATTGTAATAGGGAGAGCTGGAACCCCACTGTACCACTCAGTCCTGATTATAGAACAGCCCTGGCTGTTAGTCAGTGTTAGCACTGAACATGGGACTTGATAAGCCAGGTCATTTCTTTTGTTTGATAAGAATATGTTGGGACTGGAGAGATAGCTCATTGGTTAAGAGCATTGGCTACTCTTCCAGAGGTCCTGAGTTCAATTCCTAGCAACATGGTGGCTCACAAACATCTGTAATGAGATCTGGTACCCTCTTCTGTCATGCAGGCAAAACAATATACATATAATAAATACATAAAATCTTTTTTAAAAAGAATATGCATCCAACTAATGTACACCATCAATACTTACATGCTACATTTCCCAAGTCCCCAGAGCCCATTTTACCTTTGTTTTAAGCTAATCACAAAGTCAACCTCTTGAGTTTCTGGAGATCTTCACAAAATATCTCCAGCTTTTGCAGGGGGCACTGTTGGCAAAGAGGTAGGTCCTTCCAGATGTTCCCTATGTATAAATCTACCTCAAGTTACTCCTGATTCCATGGTCTAGCATGATTGAGGGCACATGGATGCTCTTTTCAGATGTCATACCTGTGCTGTGTCAGCCAGGACATCCATTCCTGGTCGAAACTTTCTCTTGTCTGCCTCGCTTAGATATTGTTTATCATTTCTATCTTGGCTGTGAAACCATTTAGTCTTTTATTGCAAACCAGCATGTGCATTTTCCATGGTGACCAATAACAAGGGTGGTTCCTACATGATGAATCAAATTCATGAACTTTAAGGTGTTTCATCTGGGACTACATTTTGGCTTAAATTTGCAAAATCCTTTTAGGTTCAAGTCCTAAACAGTTCCCCACAAATCCTCCCCCTCTGTGTGTGTGTGTTTGTATATTTGAGACATTGAATCTTGTGGCCCAGGTTGGCCTTGAACTTTCTAAGTAGCTGAGGATGGCTTTGGAATTTTGATCCCCCTGCCTCAACCTCCCTACTGACCTACTGATAAGCTCTCTGTATATGACATCATTCTCAATTTGTTCAATGTTGAGGATTGAATTTGGGGTTTTGTAGTTGTTAAGTCAGCACTCTGTGGACTAAAGTACACCCATAGGTCCCCAAAACCTAACAGCAACAACGGTAATAATAATGGCTTACAGTTATATGCAGAATTATAGTTTGCAAAGCATGTCTTGCCAGTTGATAATTTTAGACTGAAGAAATCAAAGCATAAGAAAATAAATGATTGGTTTAGGGCCATGAAACAAATAGGTGACTCTGTGTGTGTGTGTGTGTGTGTGTGTGTGTGTGTGTGTGTGTGTTTAAGATCATCCATGATCATACCATCCAAGATAATTCCTCAGATATCATTTGCAAAGATTTGCTCCAGCCATCTCTATGTATGTAGACTAAATGGGAAGCTTGATTTTCATAGATTAAATCATACAGCATTCGTTTTGTATCTTTGGTCTTTCACTTATGGAGATTTTTTTCCTTTGTCATTAAACATTATTTATAAAACATGATTTTTAATGCCCACGTAATTTCCCTTGATATGGTTATACCATCAATAATTTAAAATTTAATCTGTCCCTTCTTGTTGAACATTTTATTGTTTACTTATTTTATGTATGGACATCCTTCTAGATAAATTTTCCGTGGAATTTCTGATTATTTGTATTGTGTACAGTCTTAGAGGAGAAATTTCTAGGTTGCAAACTATTAGAAAATATTTTGGTCTTGTGTGTTGTGTAACTGGCTTCTACCATCTATTGTAGCCTGTGTGTGAAATGTCACACACAGGCTCAGGTGTTTGAACATCTGGTCTCAGCTGGTGGTACCGTTTGGAAGGGCTGTAGAGCCGTTGGGAGGTGGAGCCTGTCTGTCGGAAGGACATAACTGGAGTCATGCACTGAGGCTTTTTAGGCAGGCCCCACTTCCTGTCTGTTCAACGCCTCCTGACCAGTCAGAGTTCCTCCTCCTTAGACCTGCTTTCATTCTGTGACTGTGTGCCTCTGGAACTATGAGCCATAAGTCCACTCTCCTGTAGGTTGTTGTTGGCAGGGTATTGTGGCTCAGCAACAGAGAATTAACCAAGACACACCATCGAAATGTCGGTCACCATACCTTTGTTTCATTTTAAGAGCTATAATTTCTTTTTAAATTGGAGCATAACACAGAAAATATTTCTTTATTTTTGCTGTGCTCAGGGCTAAACCCGAGGCCTCCTACATACTGGTTAATCACTCCCTGTGAGCTACACTCCCACACCACCTTTTGAAATTTTAATTCATATTTATAGGATCTTTCGGAAGACTGGACAGCCATTAAGAATTTTGAGTGGGTGGAGCCTTGTAACACATGGTTATAATTCCAGAACTCAGGAAGCACAGGCAGGAGGATTCTGAGCTCAAGTTTGCCCTGGGTTATATAGTACAACTGCATCTCAAAATAAAACCAAACTGATGTTTACACTAGATACCTAAAACCCTGTGCACTACTCATGTGTATGCTTTGTCAAGGCTTTAGTATTTAATCTGTTCCTTAATTTTAACTTTTAATGGGCAATTTTTTAGTCATTGCCTTCTTCACTTTTAATTTCAAAATATTTAATGCTTATAAAGACTTCCCCTCTACCAAAATGCTTAAATATTGGCTTAGAATGTGTTTAGGAAAGGTCATTTTTATAGTCATTATATCATTTATAAAAATGTCTGTAGGTGGGCTCAGCAGGGAAAGGTGCGTGATGTCAGTCCCACCGCCCACATGATGGAACTAAACTTGACCTCTGACTTCTGCATCCATGGACACGTAGACTTGCACACGCATCTGGAAAATAAGTAGATATATATTGGTCTAGTTGTGAGCACGGAACTTCCATTGCTAGTAACCCTTCTTTTCCTCATATTTCCTAACAGAAGACACTTGTGCTGGTCCTCTCTGTTCTCTGTCCTCTGTGTGTGTGTGTGTGTGTGTGTGTGTGTGTGTGTTGTGTGCACGCGTGCACTATAGACAGTTTCAGTCTCTCACATCACTCCTCTTTGTCTCCCCTAGTCTCTTCCTCCAGTTGATATTTCTGAAATAGCTACAACAACCATTTCATTAAATGCCTTTGGGATCCCAGAACTCAGGAGACAGAGGCAGGCAGATCTTTGAGTTTGCAGCCAGCCATGTCTACCTAGTGAGTTCTAGGACAGCCAGCACTATGTAAAGGGACCCTCTCTCTCTCTCTCTCTCTCTCTCTCTCTCTCTCTCTCTCTCTCTCTCTCAAAAAAAAAAAAAAATCTAGGATTTTAGTTTGAGTTACAATAAATACACAGAATAATTTGGGGTACATAACACCTTTGACGTAGCAGTGTCTTTCCACTCAGGAATAAACTCTCTCTTCATCTGCTCATCTTTTAATGACTCCTTCCTTTTCTTCATATGATTCCTGTTCATTTCTTACTAAGGTTATTCTTGGGTAAAGCAAGTATTTAATTATTTCTGTTTCTGAAATCATTGCAAAATGGCATTTTAAAAAGGAGGGTCCTGATTAGCTAAATTGGGGTTAGGCTGTGAAAACCCAACAGAACCTGACAAGGCAGAAGTCATTAGTAATTAAATAATTTCATCTGAAAACTAATTGGATTAAATTAACTCATTTTAAGGTATTATTCTTCAGACAAGAAATGCCCAACCACTGCTCTGATAGTGTCTTTCCTTAGTCATATCCCACTTGGTGAGTAAATGGAAAATAAATGAACTTTTAACCTATAACAAATTCATTTTTAATCAAATTGTTATTTGTCATTGCAAAGCAACAATGTTTCAACTGCATTATTGTCTGCTTCTAGAGTCACATCTCCCTCACAAGTCAATCCTCTAGGCTTAGCTCAATACATCTTTTCTTTTGATTTCCTAAAACATGCATGTCTCTGTTTTTTTTTTTTTTAAAGTGGATGCTCTTCTGCTATCCTTCAATCTGTACCCACACATGAGAGTATAAGCAGATACAGATTAGCATGGTGATGGAAAAGATGCCTAGCCAGGCACAGTGGCATGCATCTGTAGTCCCAGCTACTCAAGAGACCAGATTCAGGGCCAACATGGGCAACATGGTGAGACCTTGTGGAAGAGGATTCCAGAATTACAGAATTTTAGACTAGAAATAGACCTCAAAAATCAACTAGTCCAAAGCATCTCTTCTCTCTGGGATCCACGAATCCCCTGGTATTGATTGTAAGGTAGCTATGGCTTTATCGTTTAAATATGTACTTTTGCCTGAGCAGAAAATTCTCCCTTGTACGTCAGCCTCCTGTGAATATGAGAAACACCTGAACAGTCGACTTGGAAAAGTTTCACTTTGGCTCAGTTTCAAAGGTTTCAGTCCCTGATATGTTAGCCCTAATGCTTGGTGCATGTGGAGATCCATCACGGGGGAACAGTGAACATAATCATTCCTGTCGGAGCTGAAGAGGGCACAGGGGTGAAGAGCATTTGCTGCTTTTGCAGAGGTCTGGAATTCGGCAGCACCCACATCTGGCAGCTCACAACCACCTGTTGTGATCTCCAGAGAGTCTGTTGCTCTCTTCCGGCTTCCACAGGTACATGCCCATGACCACACATGTGCACATACACACATACATACATATATACATACAGGCATAAAATTAAAATAATTTTTTTAAAGAAAAGTTACCAGTGTCTTGATTAAGAATTGGAAGGGGAGAAAAGAAGCCTGGACCCCACAGTCTTAGAATTTAATTTTATTATTAATTAATTTATTATTAATTCTAAAATATTGGAATTTCTAAATATTCACCCTTAGGTACCTCGGACCTCTCATTAGGTCCACCACTCAAAGTTTCCACCAACTACCAGTAGCACAAAGCCAGGGTCCAAATCTTCAACCCTTAGGCCTTTGGAGAGCATTCCAGATCCAGACTGTAGCAATTCAGCTACCAAATGTCCTAAGACTCTAGTAAGACTGGAGAGTGACAGAGGAACTCAACACTTCTTGGTCATCAAACGAGGAAACAGGGCCCAAACTGTAAAGGAGACATTTGGCACAGTCTCTTCAAGGGAATTTCCTCCCCCCAACTTTCTCTGTAACACCTTTCTGTGTACACCCCGTGAAGACTGAATCACAGGCTGGTGAATCTGCATCACCTGGGATGGGGGTGGAGACACCGATGTGTGCATGTGGAGCCAAGTTCCTACAGTAGAGTTTGCTCTGCACTTGCCACTTGTGCTGAGACCCCCACACACACCATTGCTTCCTTTTCTATAAAGGTCATTTGCACCAATAAGATCTGTCATGGGGTTCCAGATGGGCTGTTACGGGATGATGTACATGCTACCTTAGAGACTGTGAAGTGCTGGGTGGTACTAGCTGTTTTCATCCTAACTCTGGGAGGATGAAGGTAGGGGAAATACGGTGGAGTCAGGTGGCAGCATTAGTAATTCTCAGCTGCCACTCCGCATTCACCAGTGTCACACCCTCTACCAGAGCCAGCTTTCCTGTGCTAATTAGCCCTCTCCACTGTTTTGATAGCAAGCGCGGTCATTAAGTCCTACATCTCCCCAACATCTGCTGACAAAATCTTCCTCATGGCGCTATGCCTGAGAACATTAACTCTTCCAACTTCAAAACAGGGGAACTGGTTTGCTTTTTTTTTTTACTTGGTAATAATCTGTGAAGGACCATGGCAAACTATGAGTTAAATTTTGTTTGTTTATATTATGGGCTGTGGATTCATGTCCAAGTGCATATGTACAAGTATACATGAAAACCTCAGCCATGACTCTCAGGCACCTTGGGTTTTGAGGCAGGGTCTCTTCCTGGCTTAGAATTTGACCATTAAGCTGAGTTGTCTGGCCAGAGAGTCCCCCAAAACAATTTTGTTTGTCTCCCCAGCACTGATATTACAAGCCCATACAACCCTGCTTTTCCTTTCTTTCTTTCTTTTTAAAACCTATTTTCTGAAGAATTGAACTGAGCTCTTCATGCTTGTGAGATAAGTACTTAATTATACCCAGAATCATGGGATTTAAAATTGGTCTAATGTATTCAGACATAGAAACATCATAGGTTGCCCCATAAATTACATATATATGTGTATGTATTATATACAGATATGTATATATATATATGTCAGCCAAAATATAGAAAGAAAAGATGGGGAGTTCAACTCAGAACACAAATTTGAGATGACAATATTTACAACAAGAAGTGCTACCATTTCTTACCATCATAACACCCATGTGTCTAACACTATTTGTGTTAAGTGTACTTGCCTCACAGGCCGAGTGTCCTGACTGCAATTCCCAGAACCCAAGTGAAACTGGGAGGACAGAACCTACTCCACGGAGTTACTCTCTTCCCTTTTCACACACACACACACACACATACACACATACACACACACGATAATAACTAATTTTTGGAAATGCTACTTACTTTCTAAAGTACCCGTATAGCACTAACGATTTATAGATATACATTTCCTCTTAGTCCCTCCCAACTGTCATGTTGTGAATGAATGATTGTCCTCATTTTTTGCATGCCTGGTATCCATGGAGATCAGAAGAAGCATTTGGATCCCCTGGAACTGGTGTTATGGATGGTTGTGATCTGCCAAGTGGATTCTGGGAACCAAACACAGGTCCTCTGTAACAGTAACAGGTGCTCTTAATTACTGAGTCATCTCCAGCCTTAAGTATCTTAAGATGCTTCTTATAGGGAGTAGCACTATTAGGAGGTCTGGCTTTATTGGAGTAGGTGTGACCTTGTTGGAGAAAGTATGTCACCATACGGAAGGGCTTTGGGGATTCCTATGCTCAGGATACCTCCTAATAGTGTCACTCCCTAGGAGATTATGGGGGGTCAGTTGCATTCAAACTACCACACACACCCAGGCTCATTACAGTCATAAGTATTCACTGTCCATCTCTTCTGCTCTTGCCTTATTCTCCTGGGCATCTGAGGAACCCAGGGTAGAGACTCCAGACCTGGGCAGCCTGCCTGAGAGCTGGAGACAGCCCTTTCCTGGAATGTTTCCTTTGTCTGTTCCCATTGATCACTCCACATATCCCTTATAGGAAGCACCTGGAATTTCAGACCTGGCCAGACAGGTGAACCTCAGTGGACACACGTTCACCTTGTGCCTGCTGCCTTCAGTTTGAGTCTCCAAGCCTGAAATCTGTTCTCCTTCTCCTGTCTTCACTGGGACAGATGTCAAGACTTTTCATTGGGTCATATCTTAGTTACTTTTCTATTGCTGTGCTAAAACACCATGACCACAGCAACGATGAGGAAGTTTACTTGGGGCTTATGGTTCCAGAGGGTTGGAGTCTGTAACTATCATCGTAGGGAGCGTGAGAACAGGCAGGTGGGCATGGTGCTGGAGTAGTAGCTGAGAGCTTGCATCTTGAGACACAACCACAAGTCAGGGACGGCTAACTGGGAATGGTGTGAGCTTTTGACACCTCAAAGCCCACCAGACGTCTGCAGCCCATTGGCACCAGACCTGGTCCCCAGTACCTGCCCCACCTGGATACATCTCATTACAAGCATCATAATGTCTTTTGTGTTTTCCCGGGACTTTCCTCCAACTTTGCAAATAGGGGCCAAAAATATTGTGGCCACTAAAACAATCTGCCAGCTTGCCTGTACATACCAGTGTGACGGCTTCCAAAACAAGCGAGATTGCTGCTGTTTACAACTAAGTGCTCCGAGCTTGTGACTCATTCTGGGCAACTGGTTATTTATAAAATTGGTCTTCATATTGGAGTCATTATCTCCCTTTCTTTTCAAAAATTAAAGATGGGTTGAGCCTTCAGTTACAAGTGAACCAGAGGCCTTTCTGACTCCTGCACAGAGTCTCCCAGGATGAGAGCCTTCTGTGTTCCTTGGCTTTGTAATTGATGTCACAAGATACCTAAGATAAACAACTTACAGATAGGAAAGGGTTATTCCAAATCCTGACATCAGAGTCTTGGTTTGTGGACGCTTGGCCCTGTTGCTTTGGGTCTGTGGCAGAGCCACACATCAGGTGGGGAGCGTGCAACACAAGACATCTGCTAGGGTTAGGACAATCAGGGAGCAAAAGGAGAGAGAGAGGAAGGGACCGAGTCCTTCAAGGGCTTGCTCTGACAACATAACTTCTTCCCATTGGGTCCCCCATTACCTCCCAGCAAAAGCACAGCCTGGCAACCAAGTTGTTAGCACATTGGCCTTTGTGGTGTTTCAGATCCAAACCATAATACTCCTGCATGGTTAAGTCCTGAGTAGTGTCTGAAAAGGAATGGCTCTCTCGCTCTCTCTCTCTCTCTCTCTCTCTCTCTCATTTTGTTTTTTGGGTTTCTGGTTACATTTCTTTATAGGAGGGCAGTAGAGATCATGTGCCATGGCATAGGTGGGGTCAGAGGGTAACTCTCAGGATGTGGTTCTCTGACTGTGTATGGCCTGGAGTTTTGAACTCAGGTCATCAGGCTTCTCAGCGCGTGCCTTCACCTCCTGAGTCTCCTCACTCATCCTTATTCTGTTTTTAAATCCTCACTCTACTCTTTTAAAAATGGAAATAATGAAGTTCTGGGAATTTACTCTAGGGCTTCACATATGTGAGGTAAGCAAGTGTCCTAGCATTGGGGCCCAGCCTCAGCCTCATAAAACCTTTAAAATAGAAAATATATAATTTTCAGTTTCCTTGTTCATTGTCAAGCCATTCAGTAAGCATGTGGGCACCTTTGAAAAGTCTTTATAATGCAATTCTTGATTGCTGAGGCCACACAGGCCTCCTGTTCTACTCTTTACCTTCTTAAAAAGAGACATCTACACTAAGAAGTTGCTTTCTTCATGTTCAAACTATTCAGACATCACCGAACACATGGGAACATTCGAAAACATTCACTGTTGGAGACATATGTAACATTAAAAAAAAGGAGTGTGGACCATGAAGGTCTGAAAGAAAAATAACCAGATTCTGCTGTTTACTAAAACTGAAAAAAAATCTGGGTGATGAATTTGATGTCATTGAATGATAGGATAATCCTTGGTGGCCCCATTTTGGCTCATGTAAAGATCTGCACTTTTCTTCCTGATGGAAATCTTTGGTCCCCTGTTTCCTCTTTCCCCTCTTTCCCTTAGCTTTCTTGAAATGTAAGCAGGTCAGCGTGCAAGTGTGTTTGCTCCTGCCCCTTGGCCTCCCCTATGGACGGAGGAGGGAGCTGACTGATTCTGACCATTGGTTGGTTATTCATTGCTTTCCACAGAAAGTGTGGGGTAAAGAAGCTGTTCAACTGCTCCCAGCCTCGTGTTCCTTCTGGTTCACACTCCTGCTTTTCAGTTTTCCTCACAGGAACCTGATAATGTTGTACCTGATGAAGACAGACTATTACTACTTTCCTTCCTTGGACTTGGAGGCTTCCTGCTCAAACATCTCTTTTCTTCATGCGCACACAATGCACACTTGATGGACAGTTCTCTAGTTACTTTTGGAGTTCAGTCACTTCAAGTTTGAAAGCAGAATGGTCACAGTGATTATCCAGCCACTTGTAGCATGAAGCTAATTCATACCGTTGGGATAAACTTTCTTATAAATGACTTAAAGAACCCTTGATTTAACAATAGCGACAACAACATAGAACTGAAAACCCATAGAAGACAGTGACTGTAGAAGTTAATGCTTTTGTTATACACAGTTCTTCACACACAAAATTCTGCTCAAGGAATACAGGCCAGGTCATGCTTTTGACTATGTTCTTCAAGGCTTGGATCTCAGGGTCCTGGGACCAGCAATAGGGCTCTCAAGGGTTTCAATGCTCCTGCTAGCCACAGACCAGAAGAATGCTCTGGAAACAATCTCTGGAACCCAAGCTTAAGTCTAAACTGCATTAACTGCTTACAGGAATTACTCAGAGACCCAGAGAGCCAGCTGCTCTTAATCTGCCCACATAAGGGAAGTAAACTCGTCAGATATTTGAATTTAACAGATTTAATGGGTAAAAGCCATAAGTGAGCCTGGTAAAGGGTCAGAATCATAAAGTTCACAACACCTGAGTATACAAAGATGTCTGACCTTCACATGCACACAGACACATGTGCACACTCATACATGTGAACACACACACACACACAGCACCTAAGGAAAGACCCCAAGTTATCCTCTGACCTCCACATGACTATGTGTGCACAAGCACACATACACATGTGAACATACAAATACACATAAATGTTGTATTAGGTTTCTGGGCCAGACTTTGGGCCTAGCTCAGAGGTTTGACCAGAAGTTGGGCAGTCCAGCAGTCCCACAGAGACACACAGATGTTTACGTTAATTTTCCACTGATTGACCTAGGGCCCAGGCATATAACTTGCTAACTCCTTCATCTTAACCCAACCCATAATTCTTATTCAGTCATGCAGCTCGGTACCTTTTCTCAGCAGCATTTCAACCTCTTTCCTCTGTGGCTCCTGTCAACTCGGCTGCTCTCTGCCCTGCTCTGAGATTCTTAGTCTAGTAGCCCCTCCCACACTTCCTGTCTGCCTCTGGCCAATCAGCTTTTTATTAAACCAGTAGTACGGACAAATATTTACAATGTACCAACATAATTCCACTACATATGAAGGATCATGATTATAATAAAGGAAGCATTTTAAGGACTGCAGGTGTAGCTCAATGGGAAAGGGCTTACCTAACATGCACCTAGGTTCTGAGTTTGTTTCCAAATACTGAAAAAACAGGAGTATTTATATAACCCTGTAAATTAGACAGCTTCCTTGTGTTGACATTCAGTGCCAAGCAGAAGTGTGATGGTTTTGTTTCATTTTGGAGATCAGCCTGCAAACACAATGAGAAATCAGTGGACAGTCAACCTGGAGGTTTCTCCCATCTGAACTGGGGGAAATCCAGGCTTTTGTTGGGTTGACCATGAACTGTTTTTGGCTCATGGATGACGAATGATGTGACATTGGCATAACAAAATTTCCAGGTAAATGGCTATTGGAGCATGCATAGTAGTCAGTGATCCATAGGTTCAACCACAGAGGTGGAGGCAAGTAACAGCTGTGGCCTTGCCATGGCTTTTGTCTTTACAAGGCATTTAACAATTAATTGAGTTAAAACAGAGACAGTAACTGACGACAACGACTGCTTATCTATGTTTTATGCCCCTCTCTAGAGAGTCCTCCCCAGCTACTCGGGAACTGAATTTCATTCAAAATTCAGCTGTCTATGATTATGGATAGAATATCAGAAAGGAAACGTACCTTGTGGGCTCTGGTTGACTTGAGTTTGATCTTTTGAGGATTTGTTTGTTTGTTTGACGTGTTTTATGGTGTTAGGGACTCAAGCCCATAGATTTCATATGTGCTAGAGAATTGCTCTACCAATGAACTACAAGCACAGCTCCCAGTTTACCGTTTTAAAATAGTCAATATTAACTCATGTTTTACTTACAAAGACAGCAATTCCATATGGCTGAACATTTTCAATTACTATTTGGGACCAATGCTCAAAATAAGTGGATTTTGAGTTTCCATAAACGTGACACAGAAATTCATACACAGAGGTAGTGCCACATGTCTGCAATCAATCCCTCCTCTTTGTATCAGCATCTGGGTGTTTTTTAAGCTGATTTTGGGGTTCAGGCAGCTTTACCATATTTATGATATGTATATCTAACAATTCTAAATATCTTGATCATGGCAATTAATGTTTACAGGAAGTGCTTTGTCTATAGGTACATTTTCTCAAAACTGTTGGGTCTGGTTGGTTTGGAGAAGGCAATTCCTAAAATCCACCTGTTACATTTAAGTGTTGCATCTTTCGCTGAAGTGTCTTTGATAGTTAAGGTTAAGGTTAAGGGTTAAGGGCTTAAGGAAACACTTACATCGTGTGTTTTGTCTTTCCTCTTGTTGTGGTATAAGAGGAATACAGAGTTTGTATTCTCAAACAGTAAAATACCCTTTTCTAGATCCCTCCATCTCTGTGTGCTCACAACCCAACCCATGATGCTCTCTGTTCAGGTCCTTACTATGCATAGAAAGACATAGCATTGCCATCATATTTCCTTTGAGCCAGAGAGGTAAATGCATTCCTTCCTATGTGCTTCTGGCTTGTTGAAGAGACTTGTCAGTTGCTGTGTATCATTGCCTGAATTGATATGTTCAGTGCCCTGTGATGTTATTAGCTGTCAAGTGATTCTTTTTTAAAAAAAAAATTATTTATTTTTACTTTATGTGAATTACACAGGTGTTTTGCCTGCATGTATAACTGTGTAAGGGTGTTAGATCTTGGAATTACAGACAGTTGTTAGCTGCCATGTGGATGCTGGGAATCAAACTCTGGTCTTCCAGAAGAATAGTCAGTGCTCTTAACCACTGAGCCATCTTTCCAGTTCCCTGTCAAGTGATTCTTGTCAGCGCCTGTCACCTGGTTCAGATACCCAGCTCAGTGTCCCACACAGCGCCATGAACCTGCTGATATGACTGACACTCTGAGAGCCAGGACTTCCGCCCGACTAGACTCTGCTTAAACGTTACCACATGGATATGAATCTGTCTTGCCTTGGCTTTTATTCCTCTACAGTAATGCTAGGCACCATCAGGAGAGGTGGTGCACGCTTTTAATTTCGGGAGGCAGAGGCAGGCAGAGCTCTGTGATTTCAAAGCCAGACAAGGCTACTTAATGAGACCTTCTTTCCAAAATAAATACATAAATAAATAAATCAAAGAATAACAAGGCTAACTTTGAAATAAACCCTAAAACTGAGGTTTTACACAACATACATACTTTGAACTGTAACACCCAATTGAAGGCTACCGTCTCCACACATAATCTCAAATAGAGCCATGTTAGAAGGCTGAGTGCTTTGATGTTAGCACCATGAGGCACCCTCACAATCCTATGGGCTGTCAACCCATTTTACAGATGAGAAAATTGGATTTACCAAACTGTTATTTTGATGAGCGTCCCATTAGTAGAGTAGATTGCCTAACATGCACAAGGCCCAAAGCGCCACACGGGTGTGTGTGTGGGGGGAGTCCATTCTTATAAGGTTCCTGTCCATGCCCTAGGGTCATGTACAAAGTGAGCTCTAGAAAACCTAATTCCTGAGCCTTCGCTGGAACCACTTTTATTTGTTAGTCTTATTGTACCACTCCCTACATGCATGCTCAGGTCAGGTGAACATCCATTTGTTTACTGGCTTGTTCTTGTCTTGTGGTTTTGATTTTTTTTTTTCAGACAAGGCCTCTATCTCATGATGACCTTGTAAATGTGAACTTCTGCTCTTCCTGTCCCCAGAGTTACAGAATTATGGTCATGCCCCACCACTCCAGGCTTATATGGATGGAACCCAGAACTTCTTGCATGCTAGGCATGCACTCTAGCATCTGAGCTACATCCCCAGTCCTGGAGAAAATACTTTCTCTTGTGATATGTAATCATTTCAAAGCGTACACACTGTAAACACCTTACATCGCTGGTATAAAGGGACACCTATGTCACTGCTGCCAGATAGGTCCCTATATGACATTAGGTGTTTGATAAGGGTTTGAGTCAGATGACCCTCACTGTGACCTGTCCAGATTGCTTGGCTGGCTTTTCTGCACATTTGTGTCATTAGAGTTTTCCATGATGGACTGATTCCTTTCGAAAGTGGAGTCCCGGGAGTCTCCCCCACAGAGAATCAATAAGGCCTGCAGCCTGGAGGACTCTTGCGTGCTGGGTGAAGCCTGGGAAGAGGGTACATCTCTTGAAATCCATGTAGGATCTTTGTACCAGCTGGGCTTCATTTCAGAATCTGCTGCTGCCGTTACAAAAGAGCTGTTTTCTCTTTAATCTGTGTGCCACATCGCAGCAATTTTCATCAAAAATATATTAAGCCCCTGCTGTAAATTGGCCCCACACACCCTTGTCAGACATGTGAAGCGTAAAATATCTTCCTTTTTTCAAAGTTTTTCCCTCTCTAAAGCCCTACTAGATAGCAGCGGTTCCTGAAGCCCTCATAACAGCCATCATGTCGGTAAGCCAAAGATTATAACGCAGAACGAATCTGCATCAGCAGGAAACACCAGCTTGTCCTTCCTTTGTTTACCTCCCCACACACAAAAAATAACTACAGAAGAGGCACTCTACAAGAAAAAAAAGTAGGCCCCGCCCTCATGTCCATGGTCTCTGAAATCTTACCTCAAACTATCTGCCGAGAGAAATGAGTTTTCCAGCCTCAAAGAGGTCCCCACCCACGAGCACCCTCCTTCCTTGCCCAGATGCCTGTGGGTTGTGACATGTAGTCACTGAAAGTAGACATCCCAGTGAGTAAGTGTCTGGGTGTTCCAGGGGGGTGTTTGTCTGTGACAGCTGTCACTTGTGACATACTTTTCTGTCTTTACTTGTGTGCATCTCTGTGTGTATTTACCTGAATAGAAACATATGTAGGAAGCTCTTCTGGAGTTCTTTAGAATGTTCCAGAAATGTTTTATATACTAACAACAGTAGTCCAGCAGGTTGTCAGTGGGGTCACCCTGAAGTATCCTCAGGAAAGATTAGCTGTGACCGTGAATGCTCCTTTCCTGCCTGCATTCTTTGATTCTGAGGTAGAGGTTTGTCAGGCTGTTGCCAAGGAAGTCTAACTGTTTTCTGAAGAATGGAGTCCATTTCTTACCAGAAAAGAGGACTTTCTAAACATTCTCTCCACTTAGTTTCTTATAATAGGGAACACAAGAACGATGGTGCTTTAAGCATTCCCCAGAAGCTCCTCTAACAAAATAGATTGTGACAATTTAACAGGAAATTGCCTCAGAGTGTTAAGACATTCTAATGTTACCCCAACACTCACTAAAATGCATTCACAAATGTTTTATGTACAATACACATAATCCATAAAGCATGACCCATCCAACTGAATTCAAATATAGCCAATGCCCTTATTCTTTTGGGTTGTTTGTTTTAAAATGGATAGAAGTCTGTATTTAAGCAGCTTCAAAATTTATTTGTCTGGCTTCCTCTTTGGGAAAACATCTGTGACAATCAATGTGTGCAGGGTTACTGTTGGGTCCGGATTTTTGTATCAATATTACTGATGAAATTTCAACTTAGACAGTTTCCCAGGCTTACCTAAAGTTCAAAATGTATTACTGACATACCTGACAGGTATCATGCATTTCTTGCATCATTCAACTGTGCCTTCTCACCTAACAGTGTGGCCACCTTTTCTGAGCACTGGACAAGAAACAAGTCTCAGCCACTTTCTAAGCAGAGAAAACTCTATTGCTAAGGCAGAAGAATGATTTTCTCTCTCTCAAAGACTTTAGCTATTTGGAAGTTTCCAGATGTCTTTGCCCACCTCCCTTCCAAAAAGATGTCCTCAGGGCAGACATCCTTTTGACTCCTGACCCCAGTCTTTGAAGCAGTATGATTTTGATCAGCTCCATAGAGGAGGAACAGAGAATGTTGGCGGTGCCATTAGCTAGAATCAAATGCAGATGTGCTCTTCAGTAAAGGGTAAAGATTTGTCCCCAGAAGCTACATTTCCACCACAAAACTGGCATTTCCCCCCAGGAAGTCATTCTAGTAACACCTGGCTCATTTGGAGGCCACCTCACTGGGTCCCAGCAGTTCATGCTGGAGAGTGAAGGAGCCACTGAGGAGCAGATGGAAGAAGCTAGAAACAATGCATTGAGTAAGCCAAGGCTCTTCAGGTGAACACACAGACAAGGCAGAAAATGCCTATTGACCCACCGGGTGTTCAGCTGTCTTGGGAAGGTGAATTGAACTCCTGACATACCAGACACTCATGGATTGCATGGAACCTGTGGGCTCAGTGGCTGTCACCCCACCCTCCTCAACACTCTATGTACCTCCTTAGCTCCAAATCAGGGAAACAGAGCAATGGACTGAGGGGCATCCTTTGGCCAAAAATGTTTACTGTTATCCAACTTTCCTAGACAGATGATGCTCTGCTTAATCTCACTGGAGTAATCAGAGCACTGAATAGGAATATTGTAAGTTTTTCAAAGAAGATCAATGACTTTAAAATGAAGAGAATTTTGTGTAATTTTTCTTGAGTTTTATAGGCTACCTCAGGTCACAGAGCCTTGATCATGAGTATTGATCTTCTACAAAGACCTACTCTTTAAACAATACTTCCTAACAAGTCATTTCAGCCAGTGTTAAAAGGTGCTAGTCAATGTGAGGTTTTTTGTTTTTTGTTTTTTATTAAACATCAGAGTAATATATCCTCAGTATATAACCACAAAGAAAATCTCAGATAGATGCTATAGGTAAAATATTTGAACTGTAGTAATTAGGTAGTCTAGGCCTGGGAACATAGCTAGGTTGATAAGATGTTTACTTTGAAACATAAGGATCTGAGTTCAATTCCCAGGACCCAAGTTTATTTAATTTGTTTATTAAGTTATGCCTGGTAACACAGACTTGTAATCCCAACTCTGAGGAGTTGGAATAGGTGGATTTCCAGGATTCACTGGCCACCCATCCTAGCCTACACACAAACCATACCTAGACAAAGTATTCACTGATCAAACATGACCAAATTGTAGAAGAAGTTATGCCCTGTCATCTGTAAGTAGGTCTTTATGTCTGGACACAATATAATTTGGGTGTTCAGACAGCAGCAGAAGTTGTGTGTGTGTGTGTGTGCGCGCGCGAGCGTGCATGCGCGCAGTTTCCAGATGTTAGTCAGTTTCCAGAACCCTGGGAACAGTGCCTGAAAAAGCAGAAGAATAAAGGTCCTTCTAGGGTTCTCTTAACATGAAATGCTACTGAGACTATCAAGATGCCACCCACCAAAATGAGTCATCTCCTGCCACTTTTCTCTCCTTTTCTGCTTGAATTCAAAGCTTGGAGCTAATGTTCAGATGGCCCAAGGTCAGGTGCAGACACTTGGCAGCTTCATAGTCAGTGGTCATGGTGAGGAAACTGGAGAGCCCTTAGGGAGAGAGGGGCATGCAGGCTAACTAACATCCATATTTGTTCCTTGTAGGGAGGCTCCCTCAACCACAGCATGTCTGCCACAAACAGGGTGTTGGTCTTTTCCAGGAATCAAGTATGTAAAGTATGCTGTATAATACAGACTATTGGTGTCATCTTGGTCAATTTGATTAACCTCTGTGAAAGGGGATTATGGTAGAATGTTTCTAACCCATACCATATTAATTTATGAGAAACATAAACAAATTAATAGCAAATGATTAGTATCCAGATAGCCTCTTTAGTCTCAGTTCCAAAACTATCTAGACTGTTTTGTTTTCTTTCTTCAGACAAAATCTTGCTATGTAGCACAGTTTTGCTCTAAACTCAACAATCCTCTTGCCTTATCCCTCTGAATTCTGTTGGCAGGTAAATCAGACTCAGTTGTAGTGTTTTTAATATGTCACCTGGATCATTAATTCTTTGGGCTAGGAAGAAATCAAGTAGATTGTCTCTTTTCTCTTTCTTGGGTTTAATACAAAGTCCATCTAAGCTTTATTTCTTAGTATGTGACATGTTTTCATCTGCCCCGTCCACATCTACACCAACATAGTTGCACAGTTGGAGCCCAGCTAAGACATAGCAAGGGCTCGATAAATGTTGGTTGGATTGAACTGATTCGTTTGCAGCAACAGAAACTTATATCACACACTGTCCGACTTAATATTTCTTCTCACCTATAACATGAATCTGCCCAAATACTGAGTCTGCATTAAGCAGAGATTTTGTGTGTAGTTACCTGCTCACAGAGAGCCTAATGGTAGGCCCATCTGTCTCCAGCAGGCCGTCCTGGAAGGGAACACCTATATCTACCACCATAATGCCAGGGAGCTGCTTACTAACTAAGCAGTAGCTGATGGCAATGAGGAACAATAGAGAAGACACAGCTAGAATACAGTGGGATAAAGTGCTGCAAAGTATTCCCAGGGATCTGGAATCATACTGGGTTTAGAATACTGTGATTTGTAACCAAAGAAGTAATGGTTAACTTCCAGGAGGGCATTAATCTGTGTGTGTTATGAACAAAGTTCCCTTCGCTACCATTTTGAAATTATGACTTTAAGAGCTGAAGGTGTGTGCAGCCAAATGGTAGCACATGCGCCTGTTGGATACAGGAGCCTATATTTGATTGCTTGCCAAAGCTGAAGAAAACTTTGGAAAGTGTTAAGTAAGAACTGTATCTAGTAGGAATAATTCATTGTAATGAAACACTGTCTGTTAAGGTGGTGTGTGCTGAACCCAGAATCTCAACATGCTAGACATGCACTCCATCACTGACCCTCTATGAAACGTCTTTTATATGTTTCAGAGATTTATTTGTAACTTGACAAGACAATGAGATAATGTTTGAATAGTGAGTTTCCTGCTTAATTCCTGAGATGATAACTTCATAAACTTTAAAGATTTATGTAGGGGGTAAGGCTCTGTGGTTGTAAAACTTCTGAAACCTTAATAAAGCAGTTTGTGTTACTGAGAATTTCAAAAAATATTTAAACAAAATGTCTGTCCAATTGCCTTCTAGACTCCATTGATGTCATATAGGTTTATTTTGCAAAATGTTTTTAGTTAGGGATGTGTGTGTACATGTGTCACAGTTTATGCATGTGAGTGCAGTGCCCTTGGAGGCCAGGGAAGATGTCATATCCATTGGAGCTGTTGTTATAGGTGGTTGTGAGCTGCCTAATGTGGATGCTGGTGCTTAACTCCAGTCCTCTACAAAAACACTACCGTTCTCAGTGCCCAAGCCATCTCTCTAGCTCCTTTATTTGGAAATTTAAGATGACATAATCCACTGCAAACACCCACAGTGTCGATGGAGAACATGGTAAGCATTCGATTCCTGTGTCCCTGTAGGAGCTCAGTCAAAGCCTGGTGGCTATAGAACTTTGGAGTTGCTTAGGCACAGAGTTTTTCATGCTAGTGAAACTTCCTAACAACCCAACTGCCCTTAAACAGATGAGTGGTAATAGTGGTATCCATACAACAGGATACCTTCCACCTTTAAAGAGAAGGGCATTCTACTAGGTGCCACAATAGATTAACGTTAACAGCATCATGCTAAATATATAATAAGCCAGACCCAACAGAGTAAACAGCACACAGTACTGTTCAGATAAAGTACTCACAATGGGCAAACCCATAAGGCCCAAAGTACAAGAGATGTTTCTAGAAATTTAGGGCAGGAGGTAACAGTGACTGCTTAATGGGTTCAGTTTCTCTCTAAAGGAATCATAAAACTTATACTGGATAGAAGTGATGTACAATATTGTGAATATGCTAATGCCAGTGAATTAATGCTTACAAATGGTTTATATATCTTTTCCACCAGGTGGTGGTGGTATACATCTTTAATCCCAGCACTTGGGAGGCAGAGGCAGGCAGATCTCTGTGAGTTGGAGGCTAGCCTGGTCTACAGAGTGAGTTCCAGAAGGTTCCAAAGCTACACAGAGAAACCCTGTCTCGAAAAACCAAATAAAGGCTAAAGAGATCTCTCAGTGGTTAAGAGCACTGGCTACTCTTCCAGAGGACCTGAGCTTGATTCCCAGCAACCACATGGTGGCTCACAACCATACATAACGAGATCTGGTGCCTTCTTCTGGCCTGCAGACATATGTACAGGTAGAACACTATATCCATAACAAATAAATCTTAAAAAAGAAAAAAGGAAGAAAGAAAAACCAAATAAATAAATAAAAATATATCTTTTCGACAATTAAGAAAAGAAGTTTGCTTATGCATCAAGCAAAGTCTTTACTCAGGCAGTAAAATCTGATGACATGGAGAGCAGTGTCTCCTTAATGCTGTTACTCTCCATTTGAGCTGTGTGCGTGAACACGTATGGAAGGCATGTCCTCCGGGGCTCTCTGTGGTCTTACCACAGCTTTGAGAAGTTGTGCTTTTATTACAACGGGCTTGAAGTGCACAGGTTTCTTGTCCCTTTCCTGAGAGATATCCAGGCACAGAAAAGCCGCATCCTTTCCCGAAGAAGCTCACCCAGACATTCCTGCTTTCCCCTCTGCTCTCCAGATATTTGTTCTTGGCCTTCATTATTGGCCCCTCGTCACTCTCCCTCAAGATGGCGAGTGTGCTGGAAAGTAGTGACCCTGGCTCTTCTTCCCTTGTTGAACTTTCTTTGTCACGTTACGTGTTTGGTTTCAAACCTCGAACAGTGACCTCTGGGCACAGTTCTCCTCGAGGAAGTATTCCAGAAATGAATGTTGTTCTCTCTCATTGGTCACTGGGGTAAAGCAGACTAATTTTATGGCTAGATGGCTGGTTCCTTATCCCACGATCTCCTGTCTGCATCTTTCTGCTCTAGAAGAAGCCACATGTCAGCCATGTCACCTCACCTGCATCTGTCTGCCTCTAGAAGCCACACTGCAGCCTTGTCACCTCTAAGGGAGCTGCTCATCAACAGTGCCTGAATGGCCACAGCTTCCCACTTGAGTGTCTAGTGATGATCTGAAGGGCCCCTGTGGCAAGCCTATAACTGCCTGGTCAGAGAGTCATCTCCTGAAATTACTCAAATGGTGCCCTAGCCCAGCATATTCCGGATCTATTTAGAATCTGCACACACTTTTCAGTCTCTAAGTACAGTCCCTCAGCAGCCATGCAAAACCAAAATAACAATAACACCGTAAACTTCTCTTTCTGTCATTTCTGATCAAAGATTGTCTTTTAAAGCGAGGTAGTGAAGGTGCTTGCCATTAACCCAGCACCGTGGAGGCAGAAGCAGGTGTATCTCTATGAGTTTAAGGCCAGCCTGGTGTACAGAATGAGTTCCAGGACAACGGGGGCTACACAGTGGGGGGGGGGAGTTTATCATCTGATTATATGTTCTTTGGACAGAAAGCTTTGATGTCTCCACAGGCTGTCAAACTATGGTAAAAGACTTCTTCATGGACATTCTGAACCCTGCATACTCCCATCCAGGTTTTCTCCTTGCTGCACATTTGGGGCCTAGGCCCTTCCCCTGGCCCTGATCCGATTCCATACCCTCCATGTCATTGCAGGGCACTTCTCTTAGGATATTTAACATACACACCTATATTACTGCTCACTGTGTGATCAAACCTTGCTTAAGGAAAATAAAAACATATATATATATATATATATATATATATATATATATATACTTTATAACATATTTTTTCTCAGTCTGTGGCTTTTGCATGCAGTCGCTCAGCAAATGAATAAGAAGGAATTTGTTAATCTCTAAGGTCATGGTGTATCATTAAAAGGCTTTGACACATGAAAGACCTTCCAAGCCTTTCTTTCTAAGCTAATTCTATATCAGTAAGAATTAGCTACAACCTCACTCTACTCCCAGCCCTGACTCTCAGAATAGTGTCTTGAACAGACAGGTTCAAGATGCCTCTCATCAGGATGTACTGAAGTGAGGGGGTCCTGAACTATTGAAGCGACTACAGTCATCAAGAATGCAAGTTTCTGCCAATTTCTGCTCTTTTTGCTTATGGTCTGCAATGCTTCATGTTCTGGCTATAGGTGCATGTGAGTTCCAGGCAGGTTGTCTGTTGTAAGAACAGGAAGTCATCACTCCTCCTCTGTGGAAATGTCTAAAATACTCACTCAAAGTGACATTACATCCCACAGACCAAATTGTAGGTTTGGAGTTGTATCCATGGGCAAGGGAAGTCGGGAGAGAAGGAGCTGGGAAGTGATGAGCAGTCTCAGCCATGTCAGAAGGGGATGTTCTGTCTGCTGCAAGCTCTTCCCTATGCTCTGGAAAGGAGAGGATCAGAGTCAGACAGGCCCAGAAATGAGAGAAGACACAAAACAGTCATGTCCCCTCCACAAATGAGGAAATTACTCAGGACAGTTGCCCCAATTAAAGAAGAAGCCTTCAGACTCTGAAGATCACACATTGATCAAAGAGCTAGTTGTGCAAGCATCGGGACCTGAGTTTGAATCCCCACAGCTTGTGGAGCTGCACATTGGTAATGCCTACATAGGCAGATGGGAGGCAGAGACAGGAGAATCCCTTGAGCCTTGTGGGCCAGCCAGCCTGGCAAACCTGGAGGGAACAACAACAAAAGCCATGTCTCGTGTTTAGAAGGCCACAGTCCATATCAGAAGCTGTCCTGTGACCTCCATGTGTACTTGCACACACACACATGAACATGAACATAGACACATATAAATCCACACATGATGCACACACACACACACACACACACACACACACACACAATGTTGTTAAGCCACAGGAAGAGGAGGGCAGAGTGACTAGAGTTCAGGATGTCCACTGGTCCAGGCTGTTGCCACTCTTGGTCACCAAGGAAACCAGCAGCAAAGGTAAGCAGCTCAGCAGCCTGCTGGGGTTCTAAGCTTGCCACATGAGATCCCAAAACAGGGAAGCATCTTAGTATTCTGTTTGCTCAGCCAGAAAGGGACATCTTAGGGCTAAAAATGACCCCAGAGATGTTCTCAAGAGTCTCCTCAGAAATGTGGGGAAATCTTTTACATGTCACATAGATTCACCAGCTCCTTGACATCCTTTTCAAAGCCCACCGGAGTGTGGGGAGAGCATCAGGCCAAAGCACTCAAGTGGAGAGGCGGGTATGAATAGGCACAGTTAATAAAAAAATTAAGGATTGCTATGAGACACGTTGGGCAAAGCTAAACAAAGCAGGGGACTAAGAAGCATGAAGGCAGATGAAATTTAATTTGGTTAAGTGTAAAGCAGTTCACTTTGGGAGAAATCTTGTAAACTTCTCATAATCTCTGATCAACTCTGAACTCATAGCAGAGTAAATTTAGAGTCATGGTTGATAACTTGGGGGATACCTGTCTAATATGCAGTAGCAATTTAAAAAGTCAATAGGATGCTGGGGGCTTAAAAGAAAAATAATATTGAAAACTTAAGATAACGGATAAAACATTAGTGCTATTCTGTGTCCGGTTTAGGTTATCTACAGAGATATTAAATCCCAGAAAGGGGACTTGGAAATCATTTAGAAAAGAGTAAGGCTTGGGGTTTATAGAAGTTTACTGACTTGGAAACTGTAACTTGAAGGAAGGAAGTGGAAGTGTCATTTGTGGGAACTGGCGCAGGATTTGGAAGGCTATTTCCCTCTTGGTTCTTCTGTCCTGTGTCAGGGAAAGACAGCACGTAGTGAATGCAACCATAATACCCAGATGCATCTTTGCTAGTATCCCTTGATTAGAGATTTCCCTGCTCTGAGCAGGAACATTTATTTGATAAGGGGCATAGGATTACATACACATTTGTACCTGCTCATCTGAGAGGGAGTCAGTGAAGGATAATGGAGTTCTCTGTGGGATGCTGTGTCCAGCCAAGCTTAGGATAGAGATGCTGCAACCCAAAGCTGCTTTCTGCTGGTCAAAGAGAAGAACCAGCAGATTTTGGATCAACCCCAAGGAGAAGTATATGCGTTTCTTTAGGGGTCTTGTTAGTTTTTTTTGGGGGGGGGTAGTGAAGGGTTTTGTGCAGGGATTTTAAGACAGGATGTTGCACCGTGGTCCAGGCTAGGTTGATGTTTACTGTGTAGCCCAGATTAGTTTCAAATCAGTCCTTCTTCCTCCATCCCAGAGGCAAGATGGAGAGACCTGTGCAACTATATTAGGTTGGATTTCTGATATTTAGAATATATATTTTTGCCTTCACCCACACTCTCATGACTCAGTATCCCTTGCAGAACTAGGCAGATGGTAGAGGTGAACCCTCACACAGTTTGTATCCTGCCCTATCATGGATGTTCCATGTAGAAGGGACCAGGAAGAGTCTTAACAATCCCGGACCCATGCATCCCCCACAGTCAATCCATAACTGCTTTCCTCTACTGGAGAGTGAATGGTCACCTGCCTCTTCCCCTCTCAGCTCCTGAAACACACAGTCCTATCTATATTATGCTCATATCCGAGAACCTGCTTGGCCACACTGCCCAGTGCGAACATAGCCAGCCCTGATTGCGCCGTCGTATTGACAGAAGTGTCCGTTACTGGCTAACACCTCAGAGAACTGATTGATTGGTTCAAAGAAAAATCTAGAGATTTATCTGAAGGACCAGATAGGTCCTTCATGGCACTTTCTTGGGTCAAAATGTCCATTCTTCTGTATGCATGAGAAGCTAAGGAGCAAACCCACTTCTGTGGAGATTTTGCCAAAACAAAACAACCTAATTTCCACCTGGTCCCTGTGAAATTAGCATCTGGCTTGCAGCTTATAGAGCACTTCCTGAAGATTTGGTAGAGAAAATGATGCTAGAAATCCCTAAAATGCTACCACTCACCTCCCGTTCACACTTCTAATTACTTTTTGCAGAGTCAGCCAAGTACTGAAGTGTGAGTAGATTAACTTAAACAACAGGGATCTGGTTTCCTCAGAGTCTGAGAGGCAGGAACCTAAGATCACCATGTTGACAGGCTCGGTTTCTTTGTAGGCCTCTTGGGTGTAGAGATGCTCAGCTTTATCTGGAATCCAGTGTCTCCTCCTCTACCTCTGTTTCCAAGTTCCCTCTTCTGAGATGAACACCAGTCATATTGGATAAAGGTGGATGCTCATTACTTCCTTTTCCCTCAGTCACCAAACAGTCACATTCTGAGGTACTGGGGCTTCCACAGGCGCAGGGAGATCATAGTTCAACACCTCTGAGGTACCACTATGGTCTCCATGTTAGGTCCCTAATGGGTTGTCACTGAAATTCAACCCCGTGAACCCCCTTTCTCTACCTGTAAGAATCTTGCAAACCACAAGTCCTCTGATTACTTCCCAGTCAAGGAGCTCATTCATTCATATTCTCTCTCTCTCTCTCTCATTCATTTGATTATTATACAGGATTACATAAGGCCATTTTCATGTACATATATAACGTGTGTATATAAGGCGTTCTGAGCATATTTCCCCTCCACTCCAGTCCCATTGCTCATCTCTCCACCCCACCCCTACCCCATCAGTTCCTTTAGTTCCCTTCAAAGATTTTTTCCTAAAACAGTAGTTAGGGGACAAATCCTTTAGTAGCATTTTAAAATGAAGAATTCCCACGTGTCTAGTTACAGAAATAAATAAATAAATGGCTAGCAGAATGTGTGCATGAAGGGACAGATCACTGAGCATTGCCTCTGGCACCGGGTAGCCATATTGTTCTTGCTGGTTGAAACCTTTTCAGATAATACTCCACAGTGTGACACCAGCCAGCAACAGCCTCACAAGCACATGCAACCTGTTTCTACCAGTGGGGATCACCACATTCCATGTGAAAATAAAAGGCCATGGTTTCTGTACCATTGTTCGCTCATCAGGAACACTGCAGTCCCAGACTGAGCATCAGAACAGTTTCATTCCCGCTTCATGGCCCTGCCGGCAGATCCAGATCCTAAATATGACTCTGCCTCCCACTTTATTTTGTGCCTGGAGCCCTATGAAAACACTTTAATATTTTAATGTAAATAGCTAATCTCCAGCCACATCTTTGATAGCAGCATTCAACAGCACCCGAAAAGGCCCAGAAGCTGCTCGGCACCCACGTCTGCCCTCTGGGAGGCATTGCCTTAGTGGCTATTGTCAAGCCTGGCCTCTAAGCCTGTGTCCCCAAGCCCCTGATGAACTATTCTTTCATAGCAACAAAGGAAAGAAACGGGAGAGCCCGACTCCGTATTTGCACTTGGGAGGAAAACCTCCTAAGTTGTATGATACAGGGTTTGCTGTCTGAACAGGGAGCATAACCCACAGCAGGGCCTGAAGGAACCAGGAACCTCTCAAAAAGTGGGGGCTGTGGAGATAGTTCAGTAGAAGAGTCGTTGTCTAGAACAGGAGTCTTTCAAATAAATGATGAAGATGCCACAGTGAGGGTCTGCGTGGGATGAGGACGGAACCTGAAAACCAATGCAAATACAGTTCCCTTGTAAGCAAGGGAAAGATATTAGAGGCACACACCACACACATGCACAACACATATACACACACCACCCATACATGCATATATCACACTACACATACATACCATACACACCATACACAACACACACACACATATTCCCTCCACACTCACAAAGTGGCATTGCTCACTCAGTAGCAGCTAGAGATCAGAGAGATATACACCACACACACGCACATACACACACATTCACGCTCTACAGGTACCCCCCATACCTCCCATACACATACACACAGAGGAAATGGCAGTGTTCACCCAATAGCAGCTGAGGGTCATAGACACACACATTTATACATCCCCCCCAACACACATGCAGAGGAAATGACAGTTCTTTCCCAGTAACAGCTGAAGGTCATACACACACACACACACACACACACACACACACACAGGAAATGGCTGTGCTTGCCCAGTAGCAGCTGGAGGTCATAGAGAGGTCATAGAGACATAGTCCCAGCAGATTAAAATTAAGTCACACCAGGAAGAGAAGAGGGGTGAGTGACCCATGGCCCTGATGTGCAGTCCCCTCAACGGACACGGCACACTCACTGTCCTTGGACTAAGACTGGCTCAGCCGCTCAGCCTGTGACTTGCCAGGATTGCATGGAATGCCATTGGAGATGCTAGACAATTTTAGAAACAGGAAATTGGAAGTGTGCTGCTTAAAATACTTGGGCTGTGTGTACAAGAGAAGAGAGTCTGTTCTGTCTCAGAAGAGTATTTGTGGGGACGCACCCAGGCCAGCTTGCGGGCAGCCAGGGTTGCCAGGAGGCATTCGGATGGCCCGGCCTTGTCAGCTCCTGCCTTCCACAAACACTGGCTTGTCTGGTATAGCCATTTTCTGTGCTTCAGAATCAAAACTGTCTACTCCTTTCTTCTCTTTTCCTGCATGGGAAAAGTGTTGTATGTGGATACTCAGAAAAATAAACACGCATTTTAATATCCACGGCTCTTCCACCCCCAGTCAGCAAGCGATTTCCTCCACCCAGGTGGAAAAGGATAGGGCCTCTCTGACATGCTGGTTAGTCTGAAAACAGACCACTAAATGCATAATGAAGAGCCTCAGAGGAGTCAATCTGCATGTTAAAATGGTGTTCAGCAGCCCAGGCTGTCACACAACATAATTTGAAGATGAATGTGCGTCCAATCAGACTGCTGTTCGCTGACTGCAGGGTCCTGGCTATGGGATTACCTGTCTTCTGGGTGGCAGCAGGGTTTCTGAGTGAGGGGGGGGGCGACTCTGTGAGGAGATAAATGGGTCCCTCAACCCTACCCACATTTGTGGAGCCAGACTGAGGTCCAACCTAAGGAGGACCCCAACATAATGACATGTTAGTAGCCAGGTGGCACATGCCTTTAATCCCAGCAGAGGCAGGTGGATCTCTGTGAGTTCAAGGCCAGCCTGGTGTACAGAATGAGTTCCAGGACAGCCAGGGCTACATAGAGAAACCCTGGGGATGGGGGCATGCTGGACTCTGGAGAACAGAAGTAATAACAAAGAGATGTCTTAGCTTGGCATTCAGAAGTAGAGAAGTAAGTTGTGAGCAGGCCTGAGCCAGCCGGGCCTGCTGGCCACGAGCTTATGGCACAGCCACTGTGGTGGCCATGGCTACAACTGTAGTTAGCCACGGCCACCACAGCAATTACAGCCTTCGCATGAATGATGCGTACACTTCACTTTTGTCTCTGAACGTTTGACACCAATTAGGATCTGACTCCAGGGGCAGAACTTCACAAGAACATGGAAACACTGGAAAAATGAGCCATCTGCTTGGTAGAAACTCAGTCCTCAAGGTTGCATTTACATAGGAACACCAGGCAGCGTGTCATTGTCTCTTTCCACAGCTTCACAGCACAAAGGGGCTTTCAGAGTCACATTGCCTTTAAGGACCAGTATTTGGAGAGCATGCATGGACCTTTTTTTTTTTTTTTTTAATTCAAAATGCCTGCTGGGGGCTGCAGCTAAATGCCAAGCCCTAGGAAAGGTTTCATATTAGCTGTGGGTTTCATGCTTTGCTCCGGTCCTAAGGTCCCCAAATACTGAAAATAGCCTGCCTAAAGCCAAATTTGGAGCATAAGAAATAGCAGTAAATAACATTATAAGGTCCTTCCTTGGATGTTTCAAATCTTTCTCTGAAAGATGGAGAGGGCAAATGGAACCCTGATGGCCCAAAGCCACAGGCTTCACAGCAGGGCCACCTGCCTGCAGAGAAGCCAGACTCACAACAGTCTCCCCGTGGGTTTCAGGCACACTGATTCTAATCAGGGCTCCCTGGCCTAGCTTGGCTATTCATTTAGAGTCAACTAAAAGCAGTAGCAGGAAGGCCACCTACATTTAGTGTGCCTGTGTTGCTCTTTCTAAGAGCCTTGTTGATTTGAGAGAATCCCCCAAAGAAGTCTGTCCTATAAATATTTCAGACTATTTCTACCCCTGTGTCCATGAACTGAAAGTATGCCTGGTTGGGAAAAAAAAAATTAGTGGGATTATTCCAGAAAATGTCTTTAAAAACTGATTTGACTAATGATGTTAGTCAGCTTCACTTTACTATGACAAAATATCCGAGGCAGTCAGCTTATAAAGAGAAAGGGTTTACCTTGTCTCACAGTTCTGGAGATCCCAGTCTAAACCAGCCAAGTTCTTTTCTTTGTCTTTCTTCCCTCCTTATTTTGTATGGTATCTGGACTTGAACCCAGGGCCTTACACATGGTAGGCAAGCAGTCTCCTGGGCCTGATAATCCCATGTTGGGGGCCTCAGTGAGGACACACAGTAGAGCAGACTGCTGATGTTATGAGCCCGTCAAGTCCTTAGAATCCCTTTTAAGGTTATTCTGCCCACTGACTTCAGAGCCTAAAAGTCCCATCACCTTGGAGACCAATCCTTTAGCCTCTGGACCATTAGGGAACATTCATGGATTTACGACTTGAGGGTTAAAAAGCAGTAATGTGACCTTAATTTCCAAGTCTCATTATTTTTCCTAAGTCCTCCAGTTCTCAACAAATGTTCCCAGCGCTCTTGTTCTTCGACAGAGTTCTACAAGGCACTTGCCTCCCATCCCCCCAGCCCACTCAGTGTCTGTTGGACTGTATTAGGTACCTCTGCCGTCACTGGGACAAAATACTTACCAGAAGCAACCTGAAAGAAGAGAGGTTCAATCTGGCTTGCAGTCATGGGAGGGAAAATGCATCAGCTGGAAAGGCATGGTCTGTGATGGCGGGAGTTTGTGGTATGGTATGTTAACATCCCGGAAGATGAGGAAGAGCAGAAGTCAGGACAAGCTGAAATCCTTAAGACCATCTTTTTTTTTTTTTTTTTTTAAACACTTTTATTTATTTATTTGCCTTGGTGTTTGCCTGGAACTGGAACTACAGACAGTTGTTAGCTGCCATGTGGGTGCTGGGAATGGAACCCGGGTCCTCTGAAGAGCAGCCGGTGCTCTTAACCGCTGAGCCATCTCTCCAGCCCCCCTTAAGACCATCTACTTCCTGGTGGCTACATCCATCACCAGCTAGGTCCAGGTTCGTCAAAACAGAGACAACATCTGGAGGGTTCGTCAAAACAGAGAAGTTTCAAAACATCTGGAATCTAAGATTCAAATACAAGAGCCTGTGAGGGACATTCCACATTCAACTCATAGCATGAGCCAAGTTGGCAATGAAAAGAGACAGGCAGGTTCTTGCATGATTTGAAAAAAAAAAAAAAAATTGTCATTTTGGTCATCCTTAACATTACATTCTTCATTCTGTCAGTCTCCTTGAATTGAAGGTGTCAGAGGTTTTATCGCCATGAATGGAATAGCTGATATTGAAACTAGCACCCCATGTCACATGCCCCAGCCATGTAATAAACTTGGCTTGTGCTCAGCGGCCTGAAATTAAAGCCTTGTGTGAATCCAGAGTCTTCGATGCTTTGTCCTCCGTTTGTCTACCTAGTTAATAGTTAATAGACAATAGTTAATCCTGCCTAATTCAGGATTAGGCCAGTGGAGAAAGAGGAGCCAGGATGGGCCCAAATGCAAGTTATATGATGAAAGTGTTCTAGAACAGTCTGAAGGAAGCACCTGCCGTAAACCCAATCCAGTCAGAGAATGGGCATTTTTGAGACTCACCAAAACTAAACAGTATGAAGTTTACTGAATTTTAACAGCATCCATCTTCCTTTCAAACTGTGTGCCTCCCCTATTTTATGTCTGGTTAAAGGCTCTCTCTTTCCTGTGCTTGCCCTATAGGTGCAGCAAGCAGGCTATGCCTCACAAAAATGCTGTCCCAGCTAGGAAAAGGCAGGCTATATTACTTCATGTCAGAGACTGTTTTCAGGGGTTTCCTCGTCAACTATTCCTCATAATTATTTTTGTTTTATTAATGATTCTGAGGGTTGTAAATAGATGAAGAATTTAAGAACCAAGTGTGAAGGTGGCATACCTGTAATTCTAACATTTTAGATGTTGAGGCAGGAGGATCACAAATTCAAGGTCACCCTGGGCTACATAGCAAGATCTTGTGTCTCAAAGGTGCAATGTGTGTGTGTGTGTGTGTGTGTGTGTGTGTGTGTGTGTACATATGAATTCATAGTACATATTGCAAGCACCTTCCAGACAGAGATTCGCCTGGCATTTGGAGTTAGCAAAGCTCTTTGGGTGGAATGACAGCTTGGGACACTGAGCATGTCTGTACAGTAAAGCAATGGTTTTGATGAATGTCCTCTGAGCAGAGAATTATCAGAACCTCTGTTGTCTTGGTCCTCAGGGCTCATAACACCTGCAGAGTCACGTACAGATGATAAAAATCAGGTTTGTTAAAGATTGCTTATAACAATGGGAGGGAGTTCATACCACGTAAACCGCCCTCCAGTCTCCCTTGCTGGGTGAAAGACACACGTCATGGTGTTTGTTTCTATGGCGAAATGTAAAGTTCAGGGTTTGTCTATGGTATCAGGATGTTTGAACCACGCCCTAAGTCACAATATTCCTTTCCCACTATCTTGGGAGATACAGGACACTGGGGGATTGTCACATTCCAGCAGATTCAATTAACGTCTTTACCACAAAGGTTACCATGACCTCAGGGTCCGGAGACAGCAAAGGGAAGGTCTTCTTGGTACCAACTGAGTTTTCTGAATTGAAGCTGTCGGATAGAATATTCTGGGAAGTGGAGGTTTATTTTTGGACACATAGTCTAATGCAATGGTTATTAGTCTCACATGGTTATGAGGCCTTGGAAAGTGACTGGAGTAACTGCATTTTTTTAAGATTAAAAATAAATTTTTAATGATGTGCATATGTGGAGGTGGGTATGGGTACCCCGTAGGTGTCTGAGGAGGCTAGGGATGTTGGCCATCATGGAGATGGAGCTACAGACCAGTTGGGGGTCCCTAGGTATGGGTGCTAGGGACCAACTGCAGGTCCCCTGCATAGCAGTATATGCTCTGAGTCACTGAGACATCTCTCCAGCCCATGAATTTTTAAAATTAAATGATTGGACAGTATGGCTCTGGTCGTTCATCCCCTCTTGAGGAACAGGAAAGGTAAAATGGCTACCAATGTCCAGAAACTATGAAGGTACAGAGCCCAGGAGCTAACAGGAAGCAGCACTCACACAAACAGCATATGGCTTGTGCCCTTCAATATAAGGAAGATGGATGTGTGACGGGCATTACTTCCCCTGCCGCCTCCCTGTCTGCACCCACCCCAACTGCCTCCAGTGAAGAAGGGCTCTACATAGTCAAGTCTGGTTATTGTCAAGCTCAATTTACCATGCCTTTTATTTTCCAATAAGCGATCTGGCCAGCTGTGGCTGGAAATGAAATCTCCAAAGTACCAGCCCTCTACCCCTTCTCTGGTTACTGATTTATAAAGAACATCTTCCATGTTCCAGGCTGTTATCATCGTCAATGGCCACATGTAATTCCAGCAAATCCCAGGGTATAGACATAGTCCACAATTGATTTCTTTCAACAGGCAATAAATATTAACATGTATTCCTAGATTTAAAGGAAATAGATTATTGCTTATTTAGAAACAATCTTAAATGTAAAGGAGCAGTTTAAAAACAGCAACTAAAATTGGGACCACTCACTAGGCTTTTGGGAGCAAGAATCATAGTTTTTAAAAATAAAATCTCAAAATGTACAGAATTGATTTCAATTTCTATCAAGCCACCTAGTGGTTACACTTTAGCATTTTTCAACCAAAGACCAACCAATACCACCCAGCTCTAGTACAAGCATTCTAAGACTTGATGTTCTAAGTCAGTCAACCATTACCATTTATAGGACCCTCAAAGACTTCAGCTCTTTACAGAATTAGGTGCAAAAGCAGAAGACATTGGCCTCACTGGGGAGGCCTTGGCTAGCTGTCTGGGAACCAGTAAGGTGTTGCATGCAAGATGTCTGGGAATCAAAGTAGGCACTGTCCAGGTAAAATGAGGATAGCTCACAGCCTTTCTAGGAACCTAGAAGCACAGGGGACTTATAAATGTCCTGGGTAGAGTAGAGACCACCCAGAAAGATGGTGCAGCTTCCGGAAGAGCAGGAACACCTTAGCATCCTTTATGAAGAACAATGAAAAGCTTAGTTTATCCTGATGGACACACTAGTATACCAGTGACTTTTCTGTTGCTTTGATCAAACACCATAGAAGAAAGAGGGATGAAAACCCATCATGGCAACCAGCAGCATGCATGGCACCAGGATGCAGAAGCTGAGATATCGGATCTTTTACTGCAAGCGTAGTTAACAAACTGGAAGTGATATGGAGGCTTTAAACTCTCAAAGGCCATGCCCAGTGACAAACTTCTTTCAGCAAAGCCTCCCTGAACCATGCAACCAACTGGGGACCAATGTCCAAATGTATAGGCTAATGGGGAACATGTCTCATTGAGATCATCACAAGCTGGTAGGCAAGCAGATACTTCGCCTGTTACCTCCCTATGTCTACAAAATAATATGCAGCTTGTGTTATTTTATCTTTTTGCTGTTTGTTTTTATTTTATGTACATTGATGTTCTGCCTGCATGTATGTCTCTGTGAGGGTGTTGGATACTCTGGAACTAGAGTTACAGACAGTTGTGAGCTACCATGTGGGCCCTAGGAATTGAACCTGGGTCTTCTGGAAGAGCAGCTGGTGCTCTTAACCACTCAACCATCTCTCTTTTCTTCTCTAATGTAAGGAAAACAAGGTTCTGTGAGGCCAGGTAGCCTCATGTTATGTGTAGATAAGATGAACCCAAACTGGAATTCTACTGTGTCAGATTAGAAAACTGGTACCTTGGAAGAAGAGTATACTGTTGGTCAACCCACAAGTTTCTTTCTGTTGGGGGTCACGATGGGATGTGGGGGTTTATCATTTAATTACAACATTTCTCCCTTCCCTTTTCTCCCCCCAAACCCTCCCATAAGCCCTCCCCTCTCTCCCTCATGGCCTCCCTTTCACTGATTATTATTTGCATGAATATATGGATATATATTTCTAAATGTAACACATTCGGTCTCTATAACACTACCTGTGTGTACATTTCCAGGGCTGAGCATGTGACTGCAATTAGTTTGCTTTTCCCTTGGGAAGGCCACCTCTTGGCTCCCCTCAGTTGCCTATATAGTTCCTCATGTAGGGTTGAGGCATCGTGGTTTTTTCCTGGTGGAGTTTGGAAAAACCATTGGTGTCATCCTTCTCTAGAACATGTTTGGGCAGTCATGCTGATGGGGCCTTGTGGGCTGGGCTTCTGATATTACTAGGAGACACAGCAAACTCCCTGATCTTCTTGCTCTTAACATCTTTCTGCTCCATTTTTCTGCATATCCCCTGAGCCTTGGGTACATACAGCCCAGCCTCATTCTGAGGCTATGATGGAGGCAATGAGCAGCAGCTCATCTCAAAGGTGGAAAGGCCTACAAATTTATTTCTCTACCCCAAATATCACCTAGTCCCATACAGAGAGTATGTGTGCATGTGTGCAGGTACACATGTGTATGCATGTGTGTAGAGGCCAGAGGTCAGCCTTAGGTATCAATCATCAGGTGCCATTAACTTTACTTTTTGACAGGGTTTCTCAGTGGGGCCTGAAGATCACCCATCCCACTGACTGTCTTTGCTTACCCAGTGCTAGAATTACAAGCATATGCCACTACACCCAGCTTTTTATGTGGGTCCCGGAGATCGAACTCAGATCCTATGTTTGTATGGCAAGCACTTCATCAGCTGAGTCATCACCCCAATCCCCCACAGGGCTCTCTTTCTTTTTTTTCCTCACCTGCCACTCTTTCAAGCTAGCAAGTGACAACCTGTTTGTAAAGCCAATTTACTCTTTCTTTGGACTGGTATTTATTGTATCACCCCAGTATGTGAGGTGCCTGTTTGAGGCTAGAGCATACTGACCGTACCATTATCAGTATCTTAGATGAGGCTTCCACTCTGAGTGCATAAGTCACACCTGAGCTGAGATCTGGCTGCTGAGAGGAACCATCCAAGTGAAGAGCCAGGCAAGAGGGTTCCACACTGAGGGAGCAGCTGCCACAAAACCAGAACAAATCAGCCTTGTAGCCCAAGGGAGTGTCTGGGAAGGAGGGGAGAATGGCGTGAGGACTCCACGGAGAAGCCTGGACACACCCAGCCCAAAAGGCCGTAGTGGGCAAGGGTTTATTCTAAGTGTGGTTGGTAGACCCTGGCTGGTCTGGAGCAGCTACCCTCAGCATGAACAGGAAGACACAGGATCCTCCCGGTTGGGTTCAAGCAAATGAGAATGAAGCCTTGGGCTATCAGGATGATGGGGGGCAACTGAACAGAGTCATCTTCAGCTTGTTCTTAGGAAGTCTGCTGAAAGCCTGGGTGAGGGGCTTAGGGAAAGGCAAGGACATGGGAACAGTGCCCATGATCTTTTACCTAGTGAGCAAGGTAGCACTGGTCTCGTCTCTCAGAAATGGCCAAATGAGATCCAAAAGTCTAATATTAGACATTCTAACCAGGACCCCTGTCAGTGTGTCTATACTTTTATTATCTTGCTTCTATCTGACTGAAAGTTCTCAGCTTTTTACTTACATCTGTTGCTCTGTGTCAGAAGCAGCTGCTCAGTTCACCCCAGAGTTGAGGAGTTAATACAGTCAATCTCTACCGGTCATCCTTAACCTTTCCCTCCCCAGAAGAAGCTGCCTGATCCCTTTCATCTTATTTCAAGAACCTTTGATCTCTGTAGCAGCTGCCATTGGCTTCTGGATCCTCTGTCATTTCTATGTGATATCCATTATTATTGGTGTTGTTGTTGTTTGCTGTATGAATCCTAATTGGTCTTATAATAATAACCCAGAGTCAGAACTTGGGGTAAATACTTAAAGATCAGAGAAGCAGAGGAACACGCCACCAGAGAAACTTCTTACCACTACTGAATCCTCAGCCGAAAGGGGAAGATTTGTTTCCACTAACCTTCAGGCTGAAGTGGGGAAACACAGGGATGAACTCCTATGTCTTCCTGTCCTTTCTCTGCCTAGCCTTCCTGTCTCAACCTTGCTAGTGCTGGGATGAAATGTTTGTGTGCTTGCCAAGTACTGGGAGCAGAGCGTATGATCCCAAGTGCTGGAATTAAAGGAATGTGCCACTACTGCCTGGCTCTGTTTCTCTTTTGGATTGGATTAATTTTATGTAGTCCCAGCTGGCCTTGAACTCACTGAAATCCAGAAGGATCTCTGTCTCCCAAGTGCTAAGATTAAGGTGTGTGTCACCACTGCCTGGCCTCTATGGCTAATTATGTGTCTGGCACTGTCCTCCGATCTTCAGGCAAGCTTTATTTGACACACAATATATCACCACGGCCATTGCTGTTGTTTTGAGATCTAGTCTTCTATATAGCTTTGGCTGTCTTGAAACTCAGATGTAGAGCAGGATTCACAGAGCCTGCTTCTGTCTCCCAAGTGCTGGGATTAAAGGTGTTGCCCACCCAGTTCAATGTGACATTTGTCAATCCAGAACCACAAAGGCTGACTGTTCTCCTTTTATTTCTGTCACTGTGACAAACACCCTTGGCCAAACCACTCAGGGAAAGAAAGGGTTTATTTTAGCCTACAATTCCAGATCACAGTCCATCATTGATAGAAGTCACTCAAGGCAAGAACTTGCAGGTAGGAACCTGAAGGCAGGCAGGCCTGCTTGCTTTTCTTCATAGCATCGCATCCACCAAGGAACAAGTTTCACAGCCAAGAAGTATGGTAGGATGTTCTGGACCACCCACTTAGGGATGGTGCTTCCCATGGTGGGCTCAGCCTTTCTGTATCAATGACAGTCAAGACAACTGCACATACTCTGATCTAGGCAATTCCTAGGTTGTGGCTTTCCTCTTTGATGACTATAGGCTGTGTCAAGTAGACAGAGTTAATCAGGACAGAACCCTAATAAAAGCCTAAGGCCAGTAAAAACAGAGGGCTTGTATCCTGCCTTTTTCTCTTTTCAAGTTTCTGTGGATGCTCTCCCCTTTTCATGCAGACCCTGCCTGGCTGATCCCAAGTCTCCTGTGACCTCTTGCCCTTTGCTGCTGCTGTGTGTATCTATACTATACCATTCTGTACCCTTGCTGTGTGTATCTATACTATACCATTCTGTACCCTTGCTGTGTGTATCTATACTATACCATTCTGTACCCTTGCTGTGTGTATCTATACTATACCATTCTGTACCCTTGGTTTGGGGGTTAAAGTCTTTCATTTTGCAAGTGTCCTCTGCTCTGAGTCACCTACATCCTCTCTCTCTCTCTCTCTCTCTCTCTCTCTCTCTCTCTCTCTCTCTCTCTGTAGGAGGTTTCCAAAGACAGCTGAACCTTCGACCAAAATGTCCAGGATGGCCCAGGAGCCCTACTGCAGGCTGTGGCTTTATTATTCTAGGATGTACTCCTAAGAACACTTTCTAGGCAGTTGACACCTCCCTCCTTAACCCTTCCAAGAAAAGATTAAAAGAAAATCCGAAGGAGGAAGGATGTGTGCAAGTATGTGAAACCTTGTGTCCAGATAGTAGCTGTTTCACAAATGCCCAATCAGGTCTCAAAGAAAGATGGATACTTCTCCACCAGGCAGCATGTCTCACACAGTACCTGCTAGCCAGTTCCAACCGCTCTGCAACAAAATACTGTAGAAATTAATATTCTGAAATAAGATTAGAACCAGATATCATAAATTAAACTGCAGCTGGCATCATAGAAGTGTTGATTTATAAAATAATCATTTTTTTCATCCTACATGAATTGGAAAATTATCTATGCCAACGCATTTATCATTTGCCCTGGGCTAATATATTCAGACTTGGCATGCTATTTGGTGGGAAATATTTATGTAAGTAAGGTTTTAATTTCCCATAAATAAGTTGAATGGCACTGGTAGGGGTGGAGTTTATCCAATTCTGTTTGGCTATGCTTTCTTCCCTACAATGGCGGAAGGTACAGTATTTCCTCATCTCCATGAGTTATACCTTCAGCTGTGAAAGAAAACTGAAATATTTCCTAGGCAGTTGGAAATCACAAAAAGCTTTAACTGAGTTGAAGGTAATAGGCCTTTAGGGGTGTGTGTGTGTGTATGTGTGTGTGTGTGTGTGTGTGTGTGTGTGTGTGTTCACGTATGAGAGTGCAGATGTCCATGCTAGCACATACATGTAAAGACTGGCGTACAATCTCATGACTGCAGATGGTGGGATAGCTGGAGGTACTTCCCTTTCTCTGCTTTGCATTCAATCTTAGTGAACTAAGATTACAGATGCCTGTTAACACATCTCTTTTCTGTGGGTTCTGGAGATTTGAACTGTGAGCCTCCGGCCTACATGGCAAGAACCTTATCCACTGAGACCTCTCCCCAGCCTGGTAACAGACTTTTGAAAGAACCGTGAGTGTGATTAGAAAATAAGATGTTGGGGGCAGCCACAAAGGCTCAGCTGGTAAAGGCACTTTGCCACCAAACTTGGTGACCTGAGTTTCATCCTCAAAGTGAAATGAAGAACTGGTTCCTGCAAATTGTCATCTGACCTCTACAGTGACCTCCAAATAAATAAATAAATGTAAGATTTTTTAAAAATTAATATAACGTTGGGTTAGGATGTAGTGATAGAGCACTGTGCCTGCTTGACATGTACACATCCCTGGGTTTGATGCTCAGCAAGGGGGGGAGGGAGGGAGAATAAAGAAAAGAGAGGAGAGGGGCTGGAGAGATGGCTCAGCGGTTAAGAGCACTGACTGTTCTTCCAGAGGACCTGAGTTCGATTCCTAGCAAAACCACATGGTGGCTCACAACCATCTATGATGAGGTTTGGTGCCCTCTTCTGTAAAACTGTATGCATAGTAAATAAATAAATCAAAAAAAAAAAAAAAGAAAAGAAAGAAAAGAGAGGAGAATAGGATGTCCACTGTGTCTGCACACGTCAAGGAGGATAAGAATTATGCAATCTGATATACAAAGAAGATATAACAAGCCTAAGGAAACAAAGATGTGCTGGAAAGCAGCTCGCAGACTGGAGAGGGAAGCTCTGGGCCCAGACCCACTTGTCTGGTGCCTGAACGCCCTGCCCTGCCCTACCCTGCCTTCAGGGCTCCCTGCCCAGGCTTTAAACTGGAAGGCTGTAAACTCAGTTTCATCCTTACCCTTAATTTAGCCAGCCAGAGCTTTGAAATGGCAACTAAATTACCTTTTGGTGAAATCAAATCTTCCCCGCCAGCCTCAAGCAGTGAGGACCCCAGGGCGGGGTGACAACTACTGGGTGCCAGCAGCTTAGGTCACTCTTCTGGAAGCACTGAGGTGAGCACTATGGAAGGGTTTGTCGCCTGCAGTTAGTCCTGTAGGGGGTCACCCTCCGCCACCTCCTCTCCCTGCGCCTGCCCAGCAGGAAGTTGCTCGAGGCAGTAAAATGTTTATTACCTGTTTATTGTGTGAGTAACCGAAGTCAAGAAGGAAATATTTCCCGGTTTACGTAGGGCAGTCAAAATAGGATTAAGGATTCTGAAGGCTGAGAAAGGAGGGGTCTGAAATGCAGAGAATCATATACCACATGCAGCCACGAGGAGCCCGGCGCCCATCACAGCACCAGCTCTTTGTTCCTAGCCCTTGTGACTTTCTCTCGGACCAATGCAATTCATCACTGCGGCCCTGGGGACCGTGAGCTCTCTCCCAAAAGAGAGTTTGGCTCCTATCCCAGACACAGCTGTCAAACTGCACCAAAAGACCGGGCGGGGGCCTGATTAACATTTACACACATATTTCTCTTGCCTCCAAAGCGAGTTACAAACAGCTTAATTTCCAACAATTTTGTAACATGGAGGCTCAATATAATATTATACAACCATTCATGTCCTCCTACAACCGCTGTGTGTAGTGAGTTCAGCATCATGGTTCAGACTAATTCATGTCTACAATTTAAAAATTGCTATCGTAAATCTTCAATTAGTTCCCAAACATGATCCTCCCCCAATGGTTTCCTGTCCCATGTGTTTTTTCCCTGCTGCTGATTCTCTTATTAAGACATGTCTCGTCTTGATCGTTAATGAAGTAACACAGAATTTAAATTTTTTTTCATAACTCACAAAATGATCCTTTCCACTCTCTGAAACTAAAATATGGGATCTTCTAGAGGCAGTCACTCTTAAGAGTGGGCCTCAGGGGGCTGGAGAGATGGCTCAGAGGTTAAGAGCACTGACTGTTCTTCCAGAGGTTCTGAGTTCAATTCCCAGTAACCACATAGTGGCTCACAACCATTTATGATGACATCTGGTGTCCTCTTCTGTATAATGTATAATAAATAAATAAATATTTTTTTAAAAGAAAGAGTGGACCTCAGGGTTGAACCCTAGTTATTTCTATTATTGTCCATTAGTCTATTCATTCATTCATCATTATTACTTGCGTACATATAAGCCTTGAGGTTGTTCAGTGGTCGACCATTCTTAGGACAGCTGCCTTGCAGAGCAAAAATGAATCCCTTTACGCTTGGGTTAAAGTGCCCACTTTTCCTCTTCAAGGCCTGGTGGCCTCTCTGTGAGTCTTTATCTCATCTTTAGTGATGCTATGGAACTCAAAGATTTCCTGTGGCCCCAGAAGGAAGTACTTTGGCCAGCTATTCCCTCAGCCTGGAACTCTCCTGCCTCAGACCTTCATTTGTCTGGTGTCTCTGGTCTCTGAAAATGCTTACCCTGATATTGGGGGCCTTATCTAGCTGATGACAATGGCCACCCAAGACCTGATCAGTACCTGACACACTGCATGATATAGTTAATATTTGTCAGATAAAAGAATACATTGATGAAAAATGCAATGGTTTATTAAGGACCTTTATTTTAGAGGAGCAGGGCCCGTGTGACAGGGGAGGGCACAGCAACCTCCACCCTCCTGGGATGAATGCCCTGTATGTAACAGCACTAGAGAAAAATCAGTGAGTAAAGCAGACATGGTTTCTGCCCTCACGCCTGTAGATTAGCCAGAGATTGTAATAAATGGTAGTCCAATTAAACAAATGCAGTGTGCGGCTGCTGGGGAAGACCGGTACAAACAGGGAGCACTCCAGCTTTCTGACTGGGAATTTGAGAGCAGTGAAGCATAGCCCACTTCTGAAGAGTGGCATTCTTCAGAGCTGTGCCAAGTGCTTGCACCATGCCATTTGGCACTTTTCTAAGACCATACATTGTTTTTTCAGGAAAGTGAAGATTACTTGGTTTTGCTGCAAAGGAGGGCCACATGTGTCTTATGTCAGATCTTAACCATTTGTTTTGGGTTCTCAGACTTGAAAACTATTTCAGTAATGTCCCAGCTGATTCACAACAGTCCATAAATGTGATGTCAGGGGAGACCTGTTCTGTGTGATTTCTTATTATATTGAGTATTTCTCTCCTCAGTTATCTTAGTACCGAGTTCAGTTCTGAGGCCCTTAGTTGTCAAGATCCATACAATATGTACCACATGAGGGTGAGCCAGCAGCCACATGATCATCCCAAACTATGTAAATGGGTTACAAATGTATTCACCCTGTAAGTCTGAAGCGTCAGCTGACTTCGTGAAAGACTTACAGGATCGTCTTTTCATTTTGTTTGACCCAGGCCCAACTTCCTTTCTATGGACCCTGAGCCTTTGGGTGTGGATGGTAGTCTTTTGTCTGGCTTGGGAAGTGATTGTCATCATTGGAGATGAAGTCTCACTATATATCCCATGCTAGCCTTGAACATGTCATCCCCTGCTTCCACCTCTTCCTGACGGCTAGCATTTACAGGCTCCTGCCACCACACCGCCTCTCTTTTGCCTTCTATCTGCTTATGTTCATGGTTTGCTAATCCGTTTCAAGGCTAGAACTTAAGCTTAGGATCCCCAAGTCCATTGATTGCTCTGTCTTCGACTTACGGCTTTCTATTTTATAGGCTAGTTTTCTTGCTGCTTTTAAAAACTACCAATAAAATTTCTGAGTGCATGTGGAGACTTTAAAAGATGTAGTTCTTGACGTATTGAAGCTGATTTTGTTACAATGTTATCATAGGTTACTAGAGATAGAGGAAATGTAATACATTGTCTCAGAGTTGTGGCTCTCCAATGATGCTCAAGATCTCTCCCCAGTATCTCTGATAAGTGGTTTCCAGCCTCAGCCCCAACAGTTTCGCTGATGTAAAATTCACTAAAGCCCTTCCAGTTTTGGACAGTTGGTTTTTAGATCTTAATACATGTAAAAGTTAAAAGAGCACAATAGTGTTAAGACAACTTCTTAAGAATGTGAGCTTGGTGAGCAAGGATTGCTGCAGAGGAATGTGAGGGCAGGGAAACAGAACTCTTTCAAGGTAGAGAAGTGACAGGTATGGAGGGAGGGGCTCATGCCTACAATCCCAGCACTTGAAAGGTTGAAACACGTAGCTTGCCAAAAGTTCAAGGCTAGCTTGGGCTACAGAGTACGAACCCTGTCTCGAAAACCTCTATTGAACAAGACAAACAAACAATTTCTAAGGCTCAATATGTGTATGAATCACCCATGGGCTGAGCTGGTTCAGTTATTGGTGCTCACTCTCCCCTCTGGTTTTGTAAGCGTCTGGAATCTGCCACACAGACCCGTGGTAGTAGACATCCTCACCACACCCAAGCTGATCTTGGAGAATTTCCTACAGTGCGTTGCCACATCTCATTGTTGAGCCATTCCAGCTTCTGAAGCCTTGCCTCTCTATCCTCAATAGTGCCCTCTATTGTCCTTTCTTCCTTTGGACCTATTTCACTTTACAATATACATGCCAGCCATACCCTGTCAAGAAAGACTGCCTTTGTGCTATTTACTCAACTTTATCAGAAAATGGAGGCTCTGGAAGGAAGGCCTGTGGTGCGCACCTTGGGTTGAGGAAGACTAAGCTACTTCTAAGAAGAGGACAACAGTTGTCTGGCCATCCCAGAGAAGCCTCTCCCAACTCCACTACACCTCCCCCCCCAAAAAAAAAGTGGTCGAAATTATTTTTAGAAACAAAGAGCAATTTTCCAATATCTGATTCTGTCTAGCTTCAACCCAACCACCCTGGGCTCTTTTCCTGCTGCCCCAGACGAGCCTAGGAGATGCTTGTTAATGGCAACACAAACAAAATGGTGCTTTTAAGGCCAAGCACTAATGTGGAGACTTCTCTTTTCTTTCCTTCATCATTGTCTGTGGAAGTAGCAGTTGGACTCCCTGGAGATTCCACCCTAACCATCTTAGCCAGAAATTTCCAGAAGCACACCAGCACCATTCCCTCTATTCATAGGCAAAGGTAATGAAAGTGCCTTAGGGACTGTCTCCAAAGTCCCACAGCAGAAAAGGAGCAAGTGTTGTGGTTGGTGGGTTAGCCCTTCTCGTCCTGTGTCTTCCTCTCCTGACAATGCTGCTCTCAAGGTAGTTTCCCTAGAAAAGCTTTGTTATAGTGAACCAGAGTGTCTCTGCATCAGTCAATACCACCCAACACAGCAGAGTGCCTCTGTGCTAGAGAAAGAACTCACAGGGATGCTGTATCATTTCTAAACCCTCCAAGAACAACTGGAGGATCTGATACTGTTTATGGAGAGTGTGTGACTGTCATATTGTTGCTGGTTGGTTCCTACAGAGGTGCTTGCAGCCTTCGGTCAAAATACAGGTTTCTAGTTGATTAGCGAGACCTGTCTTGGTTAAGGCTAAGTCCAAATGAGCCTAAGCTACATAATAAATACTAACACATGGAGATCATGAAGGAACGTGTTTATGTAAATCGAAATACTTTCCAGGTGTGAATTCTTTTACTGGACCCTGCTGCTTATGTGAATAGCATATACTTGTGGCGTAAACTATCAAAAAATATCTTTGAGAAAATACCATATGAAATGAGTTAAGGTAAAGACTTAATAAGAGGACCTTTTTCTTCTTGCCTAGAAAAAAATGTGGACCTAATTGACTAAGGATAGAAGGGTGGGAGCAAAATATTTCAAATGATGGCCAACGTGCCTGCTGTCTGCTGCCCTACAGTATGCTAGGGTGCCACATGGTCATTTCTCACCTGCTAACAGCCGATGTAGTGTCCCAGTGAGCAGCAGCTTTATCTCACGGGGTGTCACATGGATTCAGCCTGGCTTCCTTCTCACTCTAGTGAGTTCAAAGGGTTTGTGCTGTCCTAGTATCAAATGAGGAAAAATGACATGAAACACATTTGCACATGTATGCACACACATTCATAGGCACATGCATGTACCTATATTTACACACATATTCACCGTACATTCACACATATGCCTGTACATATATTTAACACACGTGTGCACATACATTCTCGCATACCATTTTTTCCCAGCCTTTAACTTCTGTTTACATCTCTGGAAAGGATTTGTTATTTGGCCCCATTGAGACATAGCAGGCTTTGGGCACTGTGGTCTCTGCCTGGTAGGCTCTACCCAGTCAAAGACTTACTGTGGACACAGAAGCATGTTTGTGGGGGATGTGTAAATGTCACTACTATATGGACAGATTCTGATTTAAACATTGTTTAGGGAGGTAACAGGAGCAACACACGTTTGCACAGGACAATGTCACAGCATAAAGCCAAGTCCACATTATGTAAATTCCTAAAGGTCTGACAGGATGGCAGCCGAGAGGTAGACAGGCAGCAGCTGAAACTCAGTGTGGAAAAATACAAGGCAGTGAGTGCATCTGGGGAAAAGAATCCAAATTAGGTTGTACTAATGGGATAATAATATTCCACTCGGAAGATGGACATGAGGATCGTTATATACCATTCCCCAAAGACTGTATCCAGTGGCAGCTGCTACAATTCCAAATCCCCCAAATAACAGGCATCCTCTGGTGAAGGGTTACAGAGAAAAATCATCTTTTTTTGGAATTTTTGACATATCCTCTTTTGGACTAGTAGATACCATTTTAGCTATTCCTTCTCAATAAATAGTCAAAACTAAGAAAGATTCTAGAAGGAACTGAGGGATGAAAGGGTAACAGTGAGATGAACTTCAGAGAAATGTGTGGGTCCACTCATATAGATTTGCATTGATTTTCATAAAAATCTACAGCAAAGGTGGGCAGCTGAGGCCATTTTCTTAAAGAAATGTTTTTTTTTAATTGCCTCTTTATTAACACTTACTCTTTTTTAAAAAAAATAATTATTTATTATGTATACAGTATACAGAAGAGGGTACCAGATTGCATTATAGATGGTTGTGAGCCACCATGTCATTGCTGGGAATTGAACTCAGGACCACTGGAAGAACAGCCAGTGCTCTTAACCTTAAGCCATTTCTCCAGCCCCAGAAATGGGTTTCTTTAATGGGAGTAGATTTAAGTTTGAGTTTTCCTGTCTTGATTGTAAAGATTCAGGGAGTTTTTGGATTCTTTCTGTTGTACAAATCCTAATTGGTTTTATAATAAAAACCCAGAGCCAGAGTTTGGGGTAAATACTTAAAAAGGAGAAAGAAGGCCTGGGTGGTCTCATTACCTCCAAAGACATGTCCTCAACAAGCCACCTCCCCATATCAACATGGGCTGAAGGCCAGCCTTTCAACTTATGCGCCTTTGGGGGAACAATTTAAAACTTAAATATTTCAACTTTAAAGGATTCTAAGTAGAAAAATTGCCATTTGATCTAATTTTCTTTTAAAGGAGGCACATCTTTGCCTCTCACTACATTCTCAGAAACAAACAAAAACTTGTAATGAAGGGGATACCTCTAAAATATTTTAGATGCTGATAACAGAATTCTTTCACTGAAATGATTGAGCCTGTGTGGCATTTCTTTAACTTTGTACTTCCACACCTAGGAAAGCCAAATTCAGGGTAATTGGTACCATGGTATAAAATGTTAAAACCCCAGTTATTGTTTATTTTTAAAGTCTATTTAATGAGGCTGCTGAAAAGATGGCTTATCGGTTAGAGTTAAGAGCTCTTCCAGAGGACTCATTTCCCCACCCATATGGCAACCAACAACTATAACTCTAAAGCCAGGGACCCAATGCCCTTTTCTGGCCCTCATGAGCATTGTATTCACCTAGTGCAAAGACATACATTTAGACAATGATACACATAAACATAAATAAAGTCTCAAAAAAATGTAAAGACTATTTAACAAACTTTAGATAGTACAGAAAGGAGCAAGGGAAACAAACCTCATGATCCCATCATCCAACACAGCCAATCATTTCATTCATGCTAAGTTCCAGTAGCAGGCGATATGTCTGATTGCGACCATGTGTCACAGATACTGTCATGATACAGTTTTTAGCCTGACGGAAGTGGGACATATTGAGGGGGCAGAGACCCAATAACTGAATAATAATCTCCCTACTTAAATGCCCACTAAAGCAGAAGCTTTTAGGAAGGCCTGCTTCAGAAAAGGTGAACAACTCTCCTCCCAGCTCAGAGAATTAACCAGCCTTCAGGGCCAACCCCAGCGTGAGCCTTGCTGTGACCTGCCCCAGGTACCACATTAGGAAGGCACAATGTAGGAAAGATGGTAAGGAGTCAGGTGAAGGGGGAAAGGACCAAATTTCCTGCAGCCCCCACTGCCCACAAAGACATACAGACGATGCTTCGACTATTTAAAATGTCACCACTCCACAAAAGAAAGCACGGAAGCCGGTGTGCTCAACGCTCTCCGCTGTCCCCCATCCCCATGCCCCTCGGACCCAAACAGTGCTTCTGCATGCATTGTTCTCTTCATCACCATAAGAAATTTCAAAGTCACAAGGGTGTTCTTTATCAGCTCCACTGTGCCCATTGTTTGTGTGCGTACATGTGCACGCTTGTGTGTGTATGTATCCATGTGCATACTTGTGCGTGCCATGTGTGCCTATGTGTGTGTGTACACACTCGCAAAGAAGCCAGAGGGCAACCTCAAGTGTCATTCTTTCTCAGGAACAGTCTACCTTGTTTTGGTTGCCATTGTCATTTGTCTGTTTGAGTCAGAGTCTCTCCACTGCTCTTGGGCTCACAGATTAGTCTAGGATGGCTGCAGAGCGAGCCCCAGGATCCCCCTATCTCTGTCTCTCTGTGGCTGGGATTATAAGCATATACCACTATTCTCAGTTTTTAAGGTGTTTTTGTTATTTTTGAATGTGGGTTTTGAAGGTTGAACTCGGCCATGATGCTTATGCAACAGGCACTATATCCCCAGCCCCAAAGTGACAATTGGGAAAGGGGAGAAAAAATAAAATGAAACAGTGTCTTTGATCCCAAAATGGACGTTTAAAAGTTAGGTTGTCCCTGCATATACAATTCATCCTGTAAGGATGTACAAATCATCCTGAGGAGGTTAGAGGCCAGCTCTGCGCCCACTTGCACACGTTCACTCTTTTCCATACCGTTGAGCAAGCAGCTCATGTGCATGGAATAAAGGGGGAGGGGTCCAGCTAAGCATAGCGAACAGGGTGTGGGACTGCTGATAAGGGAAGCCAGCAAAAGGATGTCTAAAAATAACCAGGTCCTGACCAGGATGGAGAAGGCTTGCCTGCCTACAGCACGGCTTGTCAGCAGGACTAGTATGCAAGAACTATTCCATTTCTGTCTCGTGGTACTAAAAAATAATATATTGATTACTGGGACTTAGGCTGATTCACTTTAAGGAAGCCGCTCACTTTTGGAAAGTGCCAAATCTAGGAAAGCTTTAGCCAGGTTTCTAGCACCCTTTGTGAAATCTCAGGACCCATCCTCCACCCCTTCATCTGTCCTTGTGAGGTTTGGGGGGAAAAGGCTCATATCAGCTCAATATTATTTTAGCAACAGAAGCTTCTACTGTGGCTATTTTTAGCATGTCAGGTGTGCTCTGCCTGCCACGAACCTGGTGTATTCGAGTGTTTAATTCAGCGGCCTCTCTCATTTGAAAGGAAGCCTGTTCCAGCCCTCTGCCCACCATAGAGCCACTTTATAGCTGCTCGTAAATTTCCAAACATGCAGGGATATCTTTAGCTGTGGCTCTGGATACTTCCTGTTGGGCTGCAAGATGCAACCCTGCAGTGTATGACATTAAATATACCTTCTTGGCCCAGCCACATAAACAGGGAAAGCAACAGGGTTGGTTTGTTGCTTTTCTTTTTAATCTAATACTAAACAGTTTTTTGTTTGTTTCAGTTTGATTAAGGAGTTGTGCTTCTTTTAGCAGTTGAAGCCATTTCCATTACCCTCAAGCTTTCAACATTTAGCTTCGTTTTTTCTTTTGACTCAAGAACTGACCAGAAGCCCTAGAGTATATTCCAGTATCTTTTAATGTCATATACATTTTTGGACTGTACTGTTAAACAGATGGCCTGTTTGTTGCCAGTCCAGAGTGGCTACCTCATTCATTCCAAACTGTTCTTTGGCTTTGCTTGAGGTCTAAGTCCACAGGAAGACACCCCAACATCTCCTTTGGGGGCTTGAACTAGAAGAAAAATATCCAACGTCTTTCCAGGCCTTATCCTGGGGAAAGAGAAATCTCTCCCAGATTAGAGTCTTCCCTGATAAAGTCCTCAGATTCTCAAAGAGAGATCTGCCAGCCCTGAATCCTCAGAACAAGGAATCTACACAAACACCACTGTCTTTCTTGTTTGGTTGGTTTTTCCAGACAGGCTTTCTCTGTGTACCTCTGGCTGTCCTGGAACTTGCTTTTTAAACCAGGCTGGCCTTGAACTCACAGAGATCTGCCTGTGGTACAGTACTTGCCTTGCATGCATGAGGCCCTGAGTTCAATTCCCAGCACCTCACCCCACCCCCAGAAAAAGGTAATAAGCAAGTGCAGGCACAAAAGCAAAGGATAAACCAGAAAGGCAAAGGAATAATAATGGCAATGGCTTTTACCTGTCCCTGCCAGGCATGGCACAACTCTAAGCATTCCCTGTACAGTTTCGGGAAACCTCGCTGAAACCCTGTGAGATTGGATCCTTCCTGCTCCTTCATTTGTTCTTCAGGCCCCTCTAGAAGCAAGTATAGCAATACATTATAGACAGGGTTCCTGTGCCTCTGAGCGCACCACACAGGTAACTTCTGTGGTTTGGCTCAGTCTCCTTCAGTCCCAAGAGCTGTGGAGTGAGTTAGTGAATCCTCTAGAGCTGGGACCTGGGATGTGCTCTCTAAGGGTCAGTAGGACCCTGGTCCTTCCTCTCTGTTTTCACATCTCATGTAGTGAGCGGCTATGGCCACACACTCCTGTCATAATATACTGCCTCACTACGTTAAAGAGCAGCGGCGATGCCAGGCAACCATGGACCAAAATCTTCAAAACTACTAACCGGAAGAAGCCTATTTTCTGGATAGATTAAATGTCTCTGCTCCTGGCCATAGTCATATCAGCCACCAAGCAAACAGTTGAGTAATTTTTAGTGGCCAGAGACTAGCTGGAATCTTGAAGCAATAGTTCTTGTGCTTGTGTTGATATGCAAGCCTTTAGAAATGTATCCTGAGTGCTATGGGCTGATCTCTCCTGACTCTCTAGCCTAATTCCCAGCTAAGTCATACTTTCACCTCGCCCACACTGGACCACCTGGCCACAGGGCTATGTCCCTACTCCTGGGACTTTGCTCATGCTGATCCTAATACCACTAACACTCTATGTACTCCACCCCTGTTCAGCTTCCAGAATCTTCTCCTTCAGAACCCCACCCTGACCATCCTGGGCCCTGTCGTGCTAGGAAAATTCAACCTCCTGTGTTCTTCCAAGGCGTCTTGTGCTACCATCTACCTCAGTGCTCACCTCTACACAGGATCCAAAGAGCGGTCCACTTACACACCACATATACCTTAAGACTTATTATGTTCATTTTGGTAGATCTGTCACTTGGCTCAGTGTCCATGGACTTCCATCAGGGAGTACCTGTTGGATGAACATGCATCTCTGCATGACACTGTGCCTTCTCTGTCCTGCTGGGCAAGATTTGTGAACTCAGTGTCCTTCCTGGAAGCATTTAATGAGACAAGAGAAAGTCTTGTGAGATTAAGCCGGGGTGTCTGCTCCCATTTCAATAGGGAGAGAAGAAGAGCATACCATCCTCGCCATTTCCAGGTCTCCCAAGTGACTGACTATCGCATAGGCTCCCCGAGCATGTGCAGTCATGGAGAATCAAGCAGCTCGTTCATCTGTCCACTCTACTGAAAAACCTACCCTTTTGTTAAGCAAATTTGAGTAAAGAGTTTTTAAATTTTATCTTCTAGAGCAGCAGAATAATGCTATTCTGTCTCTCGTGTAACAGCTCGTTGAGGATCTCCAGAGAGTTATAGCCCATGCTACACTCATTTTTCCTTAACGGATGTGTTCAGCTCCTGTCATGTTACACAGCTCTGATACCCTTAGGCCCCCTCACACATCTTAAAACATTAGTCTCTTGAGCTGAACTCCACGTGGATTCGGATTCAGATAGGCAGTACGTTTCCCTCTGACTCTGCGGTCTAAGTTCAGATTCATTGGTGTTACAGCCTTATTGCCTCTTACATTCTTCTTGTTCTTGTGGGCATCAAAGTCCCTAGTGTTCTACGCACCACAAACCTGTGTCAGACCACTTTTAATCATGCTAATAGCAGCTGGAGATTAGCATCATAGCATATACTTGTCATGATAGCAGTCAGGAGGCTGAGTCAAGTAGATGGCAGGTCCCAGGCCAGCCTGGGCTATATAGTGAGACCCTTCTAATAGCAATGCTGATGATAATAACATCTTGTTGTTGAGACTGTCCTATTCCCATGGTCCAGATGCCTGGACCATGGTTTTTCTTACTTCTTCTTACTCCGAGACTAAGTAGTTTAGCCACCATTTAAATCTAGCTTGTTAGTACTCAAAAAACCTATATTTGATCTAATGCTCATCCCAAACTCACATGCCTAATTTTCAGAATTAATTCTGCTCTTGGCTGAGTTTCTCCTTGACTCTCCAGCATCTCTCCAACCCCACAGACAGGTTTTCCGCTTCATCCTCACATCATCCTTCATCCAAGTCTACATCACTCATGGGCTCATCCTACCCATTAGAGAACTTCAAGTCAGCATCACTCTGAGGACCAAATTGGAGACAGTTGCTATGACTGCCAGATTGACAATGCCAGGGACACAGCCCCAAAGTGACCTCTATTTTTATACATTTTCACGAATCCTGTGTTTAATCCTTTATCCTAAAACTTTCTAGAAACTGACGGCCTTTGCTCCTCATTGGAACGTGACCTGTAACCTTGGCTCTGTCATTATGGTTATTCTGATCTCCTATTAGTCATTCATTCTCAACATCAACTTGGCTTCCATTGCCACAGATGTAGATTGTTAAGTCATGGATTACTGTCCTCTTCCACCCTAAATATTAAAACAATGTATACTTCTTATGGGAAGTCGGGAAAGGGGTTAAGAAAATACAGAAAAGAAATTATCCCAGAGCCCTAGAGATAGCCCCTGGGTACTACAATTCATTTTTAGCAACTATGAGGCTGCTTGCCTCCCTGCCTAAATAATTTATGGCAAGACCTAGGCTTTGTCACCCACACCTAAGGCAGGGACAATAACCCAGCATCAGCTATGCTTATGAAAAAGAATGGAGAAAGAAGGCTGAGCCCCTGGAAAAGGACGGGGTAGATATAAAGGGTGGGAGGTAAGAATGCCCCACCAGATGAGCCTCTTAGAGCATCTCTGTGCTTCAGTGGGTTTGTTCTGCTTGTTTTGCATACTTTACTGTGTTGATGTTCAAGTCCGTACATGGTTGTACCCCAACCCTCTTGATATTGTTTCCCTAGGGATATAACTGGACCACTCCGCTGTTGTGGGTTTTCTTTTTCTGTCATCCCTATTGGGCTCCACTCCTGCCTGAGTTTTGTCTAGGCACATTTCTCTCATCCCTTGCATGTCAGTTTGAACATCAGGGATTAAAGAGGAATCATATAAGCGAGAAGGTTCTCTCTGGGTGACTGTGATGTGTTGGACATCTGTCTCCAAATACATTATGTTCAGATTACAGCCAGTCTCTCAACCCACCACAGTGATTTTCACAGATGGATGGATGGACAAACATCTAACAAAATCTCCTGTCTGATCTCATCAAGAGAAGTTCAGGTGCCACACTGCCCAGAGGTCCCTTCCGCTCAGTCGTCCTTTGGATGTATGATTGATATTTTGTAAGCAGGGGTATCACTTGACATATTTGTCAGTTCATGACAGTCTCCATGCGAGTTTTGTTTTGTCCAGCAAAAGCCTGGGGGAAGATGTAAATCCTGTAGAGGAACTAAGGGAAGCAAGTCAGCAGATAGCAGAGATGAAAATGTGCAAAGAGAAGCAGGAAAGGGACCAGAGTGCACGTAACATGAAGGACATCATTCTGCAGCCTGAACAGACGAAACATGTTCTGGCCATCGTATCCGGAACTTGCTCCCAAAGGGCTATTCTAAGAGATCCAAATCACAGGTCCAAGTGTGTGTCTGGTGTCAGGAGAACATGTGAGTCGCTCTTCCAGTCTCTGACCATGCAGATGGGTAGCCATATTTTAACATTTTAGCAAAAACTACAAAAGATTAGATTCTCCTGTGACTCCTCAGGTCTCTTCTTCTATGCTCACAATCACCCCACAATTTACTCCAGCTCCAGGAGATCTGACGCCCTCTTCTGGATTCTGGAGGTACATGCACACGTAGACACATGCATAAACACACAATTAAAATAGCAATCTGTTTTTAAAACTTGAGTTATAAATTGCACAATATAGGGGTTCTTGTGGGTTTTAAAAATATTTTTCAAATGCTTTGTGTTGTGAGTATTTTGCCTGCACATTTGTCTGTGTACCACATGTGCTCCTGGTGCCCAAGGAGGCTAAAAGAAGCCATTGGATCCCGTTGGAACTGCAATGTGGGTGCAGAGGACTGAACCCAGGTCCCCTGCACAAGCAGCAAGTGTCCTTAACTACTTAACAACCAGATGCTTGCTTTCATTTGTTTGTGTTTTTTTATAATTTTACCTATTACCATATCTTGACCCACTGAACAAAATTCACACATCTAGAACTTGCTGTGGAATTTCTCAGCTCCCTAGTAGTTCTACCAGCAACACCAGATATGTCAATCAATACTCATCTAAAACTGACATGCAATGCTTCACGTTCGATCCTTGTTTTCCTTCTAGTGGGGTGTGGGTCAGGAAGTGCTATTACCTATTACGGTAAGTGATATCCATGGGGGAGGGCAGGTAATTTGAAATCCTGAGTCAATACAGTTGCTGTTGTAACAGAGGAGTGACTTCCAAGTTCACCGCCATCACTACAGGCATAGTTCCTTCTGGTCCAAGATGCTATGGTGGCTGAAAGCTGCAGCCACATAACTGAAGTGCGCTTTCTCTAGGCCCATCCCAGCGCTTCCCAGATCCTGCGCATGTTACTCTGGCAAACCAGTTGTCATTCCTGAGAAATGGTGCCAGCCCACTGCAGGAGGCTTTCGCTCTGTTATAGGGAGGCTGACCTCATTGCAGACTGCAGAGGAATCCTGGTTTACAACTGAGGGAGAGTGTTTGCAGCACTTGGTCATTGGCCACCCTGGAGAGAGGGGTGGGCAGGAGGCCAAGGTGTCTATCGACTGAGCAAAGATGGGTGAGACTGGCTGTGCCTGTAACCAGGACATTGGGTATAGGAACAGGAGGTGGGGTAGATGGAACATGGCACCTCTTGATGACCGTGAGTTTGACAGTGATCTTGTCTGCAGCATCTTCCTTTATGTTCATTTAGAAGCACAGTTGTGCTGGAGCAATTGGTCGTTATAAGACTCCTTGGAGTCTGAGGCGTGTAATTCAGAGACAGACCTCTGTGCCTCATAGAAATGTTAATTGAGAAGAACTTTGAGAACTGTTTAGAAAGAGATGCCAAAACAGAACATTTAGAAGCATATATGAGAAAGAATAATGATATTTGTTGATTAAAATATCATGAAAACCATTTATTTTATGTTTTATATATATTATATATATATAATTATATAGCATAGAACTGTTCACAGGTTTTAATGTAGAATTTTTATTTATTGGAACTGATTAGAAGGAAACCATCAGTGATATGTACAAAAGGTTTATTATACATAAGAGTAGAGTTTTTCCCCCATATTAAAATAAATGGTGAAAGAGTGAGGGAGGTGGATTGTAGTTGCCACACAACCTTGAAACATGAGTTTGGATCTTCAGCACCCACATAAAAATCTGGACATGGCAGCATCCAACTGTGATTCCACCATTGGGGAGGCACAAACATGAGCATCCGTGGGACTCGCTGGCTACCCAGTCTAGCTAAAGCTGTGGGATACAGGCTTAGTGGGAGACCCTGTCTCAAAAACATGGTGGACAGCAATGGAGAAAGACATTTGACATCTGTCTCTGGCCTTCACATACATGCATACAAATACAAAGATATGTATGTATACACATGTACACAAAAATACACAAATAGTTTTTAAATAAATATTGAAAACTTGAAAATGTTCTAAATGCCCAACAGTAGACCATTAGTTAAGCAAGTGATAACAGCCCTGTATAATGGAATGGTACAGCTACAATCTTTGTTTCAATCAGGTGAATATTTTAATAGGAGACCAATCAACAGAAATCAAGTCACTACTGTTTTGTAGTAATCATTGTTAGAGCTTCTACATCCCCAGTTTAGATTTTTCTGTGTTGTCCAAATTTGCCATAGCAGATAAATTTATAATCAGAAAAATAAATATAAATGCATGTTAAAATTATTAAGCCAGGCACGATGGTACACACCTTTAATCCCAGCACTTTTGGGAGGCAGAAGCAGGCAGATCTCTGTGAGTTTGAGGTCAGTCTGGTCAAAAAAGTGAGTTCCAGGACAGCCAGAGTTGCTGCTACACAGAAAAAAAAAACCTGTCTCACAAATATATATATTATATATGTATATATAATATATATATCCTTAATTGACCCCCCACAACTGGTTTGTTTTGTGCAAAGCAGTCCCTTCAGCTTTATGCGGTTGTCCTCACAAGGCATGTCCTTTTCTTTCCTTTGGAGACAAGTTCCCCTGTAACCTAGGTTAGCCTTGAACTCTTGATCCCCCTGCCTCTCCCTCCCAAGCACTGATTTATCGTTTATTTATCAACTGTCATTCTCACACAGACTCTCTAGTGATCATTTATAACTGGTGACATACTAGAAGTACACTCAGAGTAAGCAGATGATCATAATCTGTAACTCTGACTGGGTGTCGGGGGTTTTAGTAACTTCTTCCCTGCCCTGTCTCAGTCTTCCCGGCAGATCGCCACCCCCTCATGTGTGCTTTGGTTCTTACACTCTCTGTTAATCCGTTATCTCCCATGTCGGAGCTCTGCTTGAGGGTCAGCCAGTGGCCATGGTTCTTGGTAGCTATTGTACCTAGCACGTACTGACAATTGCTTTGTGTAGATAGAGGGAAAAAGGGACCAGTGGGTGGATGGGGAAGAAAGAACCCAACAGTCAGGCTTTAATGGTCGGATCTCTTTACCTTAAACATCCTTCTGAACTCATTACTTGTTTTTTTTTTTTTTCTCAATAAAAAAATGCATTCATTTAATCAAGAAATAAGAATAAAGTATCTACTAGGTTCCTCACACACTATCAGGTTGTAGGAATACAAAGATTAGATAAATGGGTTCCTCTACACAAGGGAATTATAATTTAAAGAGAATACAAGTAATTATTCGTTGTGTGCTTCTAATTACAATGAGAAGCATAGGACAGAGGGCAAACAGTAGTTGGAGAGTGTCTTGGTTTTTAAAAACACTTAACAGTGCTAGAATAACATCCTGCCATCCAGGGGAAGAGTAGACAACTGGGGTTCTCCTTAAAGAGGTCTCCTGGGGAACTGCTGCAAAAGAGGAAGGTGCTGGGAACCATGTGGGGCAGGTTTGTCTCCAGTGAGGGCCTTTGCACCAGGAACTCATTACTTCAGACCTCAGTTTCACAGAAGCATGTAAGGAAAGGCTATAAAAGGCCTGCAGATGCCCGAGTCTTCCTTGGTTATTTTGTAAAATTGTATTTTATTGTCATAAGTTTTAGATTCCCCTGGAAAGGCCGTGGATGATAGTTCACTTACAAGATGCGAAAACATCTCTAACTTTCACTCTGAGCTTTTTCCCACCATGCACTTTCCACATTCCTTTCCAAATTTATATCAGTTAAAATGCTTTTAGGAAAAAAAAAATAGAAGCTGCTTAATATGTACAAAGTTTCTGTTTGGAACCATGAAAAAGCCCTGAAAGTAGCAGAAATAGTTACAAAGTATTGTGAATCCACTTAATGTTATTAAACTGTCCTCTCTAAGGCAGTTACAGTGATGGAGTTTGTGTGGTGGATGTTTTAACAGGTGAAAGAGAAAGAAGAATGAAGTTGCATCACGTGACACCCACTCTTCCTTTACATCTGGCTTTCACTAGTTGAAACTCTTCTGAATTAGGCTCAGACTACTCTGTCTTTCTGAAGACAGAAGGAATAAATCCTCAGGTTTGCAGTGTAGCCCATTATCTTTACCTAGCAGATAGGTGCAAAGCAATGGCCCAGTCACACGCAGCCATTCCATTTTCTTTTCTCCCTTGAGTCGTTGGCACCACGGTAAGGAAGCAGCTGGTGATACAAACAGCCTGAGAATGACGATTGGAAACGTGAAGAAACATTGTCCCCGCGTGAAGTTATTGCCTGCCTCTAGCTTTTTCTGTCTTCTAACATCAAGCCGGTATCAGTTAGGAGCTGGTCCTGTGTTCTTCTGAGTAAGAAATGCCACATCTTTTTTCTTGCTACTTCTTATCAATACATATGTTCTCTTGGAAGAAATATATACAGCATCCATTGTACGGGGCTTTTTGTCTTGTTTGCACTATCATTCCGAAAACTACAGTTGTAGAAAGTTTGCCTAACATACAGAAGTCCTGGGTGTGATCCTCAACACTTCCAGGAGAAAAAGGAAGGAAGGAAGGAAGAGGGGAAAGGGAAAATACAGAAGGTGTCTGTCCCAAGCACTGCTCGGAGAGAAGCTGGCTTTGAAGCATCCTCGGGATGCTTGGCCACTTTCCATAGCTGCCCCCTCCTCCTTAGAGAAAAAGGCAGGAGGAGGTTACTGTCTCTCTCTTTGCCCTCTCTCGTCACTGTGAGAGCCAGCCGGATCCAAGTGACCACTGCCACTCCAGGCTAGTTGTTGGTTGGAGGTCAAGTCCCCTAGGGACCATCTCTAAATGACCCTAAAACATTCTCGTCACCACTCTTTTGAGTAGGCATCCTACGGTGGCTGCTATGCCACAGTTAGGGGTAGCCTTTTCTAGTGGTATGTAGTATGTGCCTTTAATTTCATGAGTCTCAGAGCTGATTAAATATGATTTGGAAAGGCCCTAAACACACCCATCTGTAATGTTTTGAAGAAGATGCCTTTGAATACCCATCCACCTGCAAGGGAAGTTTGAATATGAGCCACAAAGTCATAGCTCAGGAGGAAGGCTCTTCTTATTTCCGGATCAGGCAGGAAATGGTACACTTTCAGCCTCTGCTCTGGGACCAGACCATAGTGGTAATAAAGGCAAGAATGGTCTCCTTTTACATCAGGCTCCTTGGAGGACTCTGCATTGGCTGGGTACCTTTATCAAAAAGATGTAGCCTTGCTCGAAAAAATCAAGAATAGATCTTTTGAGGCTAGAATTGTGGTGAGGTTTATGTCAGTATTCACCCCATCCCTCACCCACCCCATCCATCACCACCCATATTTTGCTCCCTGCACAAGGTCCTGTCCCTAGGTACCCAGAGCTCATGTTCAGTGCCATCCCTTGGAAGCTAAACATTCCAAGTAGTATTTGAGCTGCAACAATCTTCTAAAGGATCTAAATTCACTCGAGGGAAAAATATTATTTTAGGACAAAGATTTAGGAAGCATTTTTGTCAGTCATGTGGTGCATGCCTTAAATCCCAGCACTCAGGATGCAAGAAGCAAGAAGATCTCTGTGAGTTCAAGGCCAGTCTAGTCTACACAGCAAGTTCTGGAACAGCAAGTGCTGCACAGAGATCTTGTTTCAATAGGGGGAAAAAAAAGGCAGTTTTTTATTTGGTAAATCATAGTAGGCTCACATTTAAGATTCACCCTCAGCCTTGGTAACGTTCACTTGTAATCTTAGCACTCAGAAAGTTTAGACAGGGAGATCATAAGAGCAAGGCCAGTCTGAGCTACATTAGTGAGACCCTGCACCCCATCCCACCCCCACCCCCCAAAAAAGCGCTCATCCTTAGCCCAAACTCCATGGTAACCGAGTGGGAGAGCATTCTATCTGAAGGCTGCTTTCCACATCTAGAAGCTGCTCCTTTGGGGAAGGAGCGGTTGAATCATGGAAGAAAATTTGGGTTGTCCCAAACTGAAGCCGCTGCCTGTTTCTCCACCTGCTCATAACCACTGTTCATTTCCATCGAAAACTGAGACTAGAAGCAAAGCAGCCCCCACCCTGTGGAAGCTTCTCCTCTTTAGTTTCAAAGTAGATATGTCTGGCATGGTAGCCTAGGCCTAGAACCCCAACACACGGGAAGCAGAAACAAGAAGGATCAGAAGTTAAAGGTCATCTTCTGCTACCAACAAGTTGAAGCCAGTCTATGCTAAATGAGCCCTTGTCTCTAAATAAATAAATAATCCAATAAAGTTTTACAAAGTAGGGAGGAGTGAGCGGGGACTGCTGGGCCCACGCCATGAGAATTTCCGGTGTCGAGGTGCATTGTCAACTTCAGAAATTCAAAATACACAGGTCTTAGGAAAAACATTTTTCAAGGTAATATATACAAGGAAATTAACGAAGCCTGAAGAGGACACAGCTCCCTCTTTAAATTTCTTTTCTGACGGGCTCCACAAATGTAGGCACTGGGGTCAGAAGAGTGAGGGATTGAATTCCAGAGGGTCAGGTTTCATCACTTGGTACAATCTGGGTTAGACAAGGTTCAGTTGCTAAGTCTGGAATGTAAGGCTCACTGTCTCTAAGAAAGAAAGAGAAAAGAGTCCCAAACTGCCCCAGAGGCCATTTCTACAGCAGACCTGGTTTGAATTCAGTTGGAATTCAGAGGCAGCAAAGGCTGGCATGTCCTCAGGAAAGCTAGTGACCTCTACCCACCCACAAACAAGGCCTAGAAGGCCTCTCCTTCCCTCCCTTCACTGATTTTATTGAAGCTGGGGTGTGACGCACAAGGGACACCCACACTAAGCTTGTTAAACTTATAATGTCATCTAGGGCTGCAGGGCTGTCCCTCTCTTCCCAGTCCCATGGAGCTGTGGGAGGCACCCAGGTTACCTCATCTTGACAGAGAATAATTCTTGCAGATGAATTCCAGAGTGTTCTATGTTTCTTGAGCTTTTCACAGTTATGTTTGGCATTCTATTGACACTTCCGGGTACAATGAAATTCACTGTCACTCCAGTGTCATGAATAATCCATCCATATTGTTTCTTTGCCGTCTAACTTTTTAAGTAACATGAATTCCACTATGCGGGGTTAAGAACACAGAAGATAGGCTAATGGGCATTCTTATTCGGCTCTGCTATTGGGGAGCACAAAGAGGTAATGGAAATGACAGTTATGTAAATTAACTGTAAAATACTTTAGTGGCTAATAACTCTGTATTATTCATATCCACAGAGCAAGGACTCCTCTTTGTTACCACAGTTGAGTGGAAATCTCACCAATTAACACCACTCGCTCAGGTTTGAGAATTCCACATGAAGACAGCATGTATTCAGAAGTGCTTGTACAAATTGTGGGACATGAGTGTGGGTGCAATGTGGAGCTCTCTCATATGTCCTGGTAGACTCCTGTCTTTCGGATTCCTCTTACAGGCATTCTTGTATCCCATAGATAGTAACCAGAGTTTATGAGCCAAAGAAAATAGTTGCAGTTGCCTTCAAAACTGTTGGGCCCAGGTCTAGGATAGTCATAGTCCCAGTTGGATCTGTGAGAAATAAAGAAGGAGCTGTGTGCACATCACTGTTCATGCTGCCAGACCTGTGACATGGCACTGAGATACTTGAGCAGTAGCATCTCTTAGAGAAAACCTTTCAATATTTTAGCTATTGTGTGCTTCCTTTTTAAAAGTCTGTGTAATTGCAAAGAAACCTCAGAAGTGAAAGCATGAGGTCTAGAGAGGTGGTTCAGTAATTAAGAACACGTGTTGTTCATCCACAGGATCCAAGTTCAACTTCAATTTTACAGAAAACTTCTGACCTCCATGGGCACCAGGAATACATGTGATGCACACACACATACGTGTAGGCAAAATATTCATACACATTAAAAATTTTAAAACACTAAATTAGGAATAAGGTCAGACCCAAGCATTGCCATTATTTTTTATAATCAGAAGTATATTCTTGTGAACATAGAAACTATATATTTATAAATCAATTCTTGGTTTTTATCCCATTTTGAGGAAATTTCTAGTCTTTTCAGGAGAGAAAATATTTGTTATAGAGCTGGTAACATAGCTCAGTCTGTAAAGTCCTTGCAAGACCAAGGACTCTCATTTAAAAAAAAAAAAAAAAAGCTGTGTTTGGTGGCATGGCATGACATTATAATCTCTGCTCTGGGGAAACAGAGTCAGGAGGATGAGAGACTTGTCTCAAAAAAAGAAAAGTGGGCAATACATGATAAAGAACAGGTAACATTGTCCTCCAGCCTCCATACACACATGCAAATCTTCATATATATGAATACATATACTCATATGTGTGTGTGTGTGTGTGTGTGTGTGTGTGTGTGTTACACTTGAGCTCTGCATAGAAATGCTGGGTTGTTGTTGACCATTTATGACTCAGACAAAAGCATAAGTAGTCTGGAACTTTAAGGGCATGACTCATGTACCCACAAGTCTTATCCACCCTCTGTTCACCAAAATGCAGGAGGACCAGAAATGGTGTGCACACTGAGTCAGCCACCAAGACACGCTGTCTTCCGAGGCCAGCAAATCAAAGTCAGGTTGTGTTTGCAGTCTTTCAAAATGGCTGTGGGCAGAATACCCCGATTTGAGATTCTCCTTCGTTCCTTCCAACCTAACCAGATCGTCTCACAATCTAAGTAGCTGTTCCCAATTTCCAAAGGTAGTTTGGCCAAATTTGGGGGAGAAAACAAAGTTTCATTTCAATCCCCAAAACTTAGAGATTACAGAAGGCACAGCTTTGAGTACCAATGGTTCAAGCCAGATCTACAAGCTGGATTTAAGAACAAAGATGGAAGTGTGTCGCCAGCCAGCATCTGTTCTTGATCTTACCCCTGAAGAGTTCTTTCTCTGTATTCCCCTGCTTCCAGTGGCAGTCTTTTCCATGCATGCACATTGCCATCTTTTCTCGTTTGAGCTGAGCTCCTCTTGGCACCTAGACCCTCCTAGAATTAAGTCCCAGGTTTCTCTGCTTCCTTCCAGTCACTATAGGCAGACTACTGGACATAGAGATTGCAAACCCAAGGCAGACAGTGTGTTCCTTCACCTCCGTTCTCTGGCCCTCAGTTCCCAAGTGCCATTGACATTAACCCCCAGACAGGAGAAAGGGATGGAGACACAGTCACGGGCAGCTTGTAGGTCCATGGATGCCTGAGATACTAGGCAATGTTGCTGGGGGTTTTGACCATCAGCTCTGCAAAGGCTGAGTAGAGATCTCTATGTTCCCATTGCTCTTAAAACGTATCAGGCATTAATGATACTCTGCTATACTCAGTAACAGAGCCTAGCATAACCAAAGAGGCTTCATCCGACTGATGGAAACAAATGCAGAAACCCACAGCCAAACATTAGGAGGAGCTTGGGAACCCTGCAAGTGAGGGGAAGGAAGGATTGTAGGAGCCAGAGAGGGGTCAAGACATCACGACTAAACGTCCCACAGAATCATCTATTCTGAGCTCACAGAGGCTCACAGAGACTTGACCGCCATTCAGGGAGCCTGTGTGGGTCTGCATATGTGTCACGGTTATGTGGCTTGGGTGTTCCTGTGGGGCTCCTAACAGTTAGAGCAGAGGCTGGCTCTGACTCTTTTGCCAGCTTTTGGGACCCGTTTCTTCCTAGTAGGTTGCCCTGTCCAGCCTTAATATGAGGGGTTGTACCTAGTTATTTTCTATAACCTGACATGCCATGCTTGGTTGCTGCCTTTGAGAGGGAGGCCTGCCATTTCTGAAGGGAAAGGAGGAAGAGTGGATCTGGGAAAGAAGAAATATGGGCTGATGATGACTGAGAGGAAAGCCACAGTGGGAATACAATGGGAGAAGAACAAATTTAGAAGTATATGTTTTTTAAAAGTATCAAGCATAATGGCTGGGGGTATAGCTCAGTGGATATCGCCCTTACTGGAGGCTGGCATGGCAGAGCACACCTGTAAAGCCAACAGAGATAAGGAGGGCTTGCCAGCCATCTAGTAGGTCAGAGATGGACCCTGTCTTAAAACTTAAGGTGAAGAGTGATAAAGGAAGACACCCACCTCTAACTGACCTCTGGATTCTGCGAGCACACACAGGCACACACATTTTTATTTTTTAAAAAGTATCAGGCATAGAACTGAAAATGGGGATAAGGAATAAATATTACCTACAATATTGGGAGGATGTTGTTGATGTTTGTCTGGTTTTTTGTTGGTTTGGTTTTTAGGGTTTTTTTTGTCTTGGGGCCTTTTGTTTTGTTTGTTTGTTTTGTGGTGTTGAGGGTGGAATCCAGGCCCTTACTGAGTAATCACTGTACATCTAAACCTATATGTCCAAGCCTCATGCAAGATTTTCAAATGTTCATATCCCACATCTATCTCTATAGTAAAGACACGCTGATGGGGGGGCACTGTTGCCCGGTGCCTGTGCCCCCCTCTGTCCCTCCCTTCTCTCCCACCCTGAGCTGTTCTCCTCAGTGGTGAACGCCGTGTGGGTTTACCTTATTTCCCCACATGCCTCCCTCCTTCAGAACTTCATATTCTTGAAAAGTGGTCCATAATACAGAAATAATGTTTGAACTAGGTGCTGTGGCACGTGCCTGTGATCCCAAAGATCCACAAGTTCGAGATGCACCAGGGTTGTAGAGCAAGATGGTGTCTCAAAGAAAGGAAAGAAACAAAGTCACGTTTGAGTTTGAGTTTGACAAGCCTCCCTCTCTCCTCCTTCAGAACACATTATGGAAGAGGTTCATTCAGACAAGGAGAGGCTATGGCTGCTGGCCCCTGGCTACTCTGAGAGACTCAGACAGAACAGGCCATATTAGAAAGGGGGGGAGGGGAAAGGAAAACAGATTGGCTGGTGTCAACCATCTGAGGAATTTTGTTCCGACAGAGGCCAGTGTGGGAAAGAGAGCGGCAGCAGGGGCCCTGGGAGTCTGAGAGAGATTTGTAGCTGGGAGAGGGCCAGGCAGGTGCTGCCATCCATCTCTCAAGTCAGGGGAGTTGCAGTGTTATGAATGGCAGGCTTTGCTTCACCCCCCTGTCATCTGAAGAAAGGGAAGATTTTTCACAGGGAAAATGTTTGCTGTTTCAAGAGAAGACACTAGGCCACCAAGTTAAAACACAAAACAAGCTTTTACCTAGAGCCGCCTGCAGATTCTTAACCTCAACTAGGAGTTTTCAATGACCTGAGTAGCTCCATGCTAATTTACTATTTTGTACAAATATTTTTTTAATCACCATCTCTAGTTTAGTTTCAAACCCTTGTGGAAAAGGGCAACACTACCCCATAAAATATAGCATGCTGCATGCTAACTTAAGCATTATTTTTAAAATAAAAAAAAAATATTTAACACCACACTTCTGTTGCAAACAAGATGTAGTAATAAGAAGCAAGTACTTTTCTGGCTGTTCCTCTCCAAGAGTGAGCTTAAACCTAGGAAATAATTAGCTACTGCATTTGTTAAGACTACTTGTTAAAACCCCAGTTGTGCAGACCCCAAACTTTCATTATTGCCAGGCTTTGATAGCCGTTAGCCATAGCGTTTGATGGGAAGGAGAGTCGGGGAGCCAAGGAAAAGAAGCACAGGTTAACGTAGCCTCCTCTCAAATTAGTTTTGATCTTATTTCCTGACTTCCCTTCAGTCCCAGAAAATACTGTTAACGCTTTGAAAATCATCAGGACATGTGCCTGCTTATGCTACATACATCCAAGTCCCTTTAAAAGCCACCAACACATACGATTAGACATGGTGAACTAAGTGTATATTTATATGCATTAAGTTCTTGTATTTCACATGTATGCCTGTGTGGTATGTGTGCATGTGTGGCATGTGTGTGTGTATACATGCTTGTGCATGTGCCCGTGTGTGTGCAGGTCTACACACACTCGTGCATGTGCATATGGAAGCTCACAGTTGATGTGGATGGATGGCAGTCTTCTTTGGTCACTCTCTACATTTTTCATTGAGGTGAGGGGAGTCTCTCAGGTGAGCTCGGAACTTGGCAATACAGCTAGTCAGCTGGCCAGCTTGCTCTGGAGATCCCAGCTCCACCTTTCTGTCGCTGGAATAGTAAGTGAACCACGATAAGTGCCAGCATTCATCTGGATGCTGAGGACTATAATTCTGCTTCAAGTCTACACAGCAAGCCTTTTAACCCTTGAACCTGTCTCCTCAGCCCATACACTGAGCTATTTAAGACTGCAAAGGACGTGGCACACTAGAATTATTTCATCTACCTTTTTGTTTTATTTGTTTAATTTTGAGACAGGGCCTCAATATGTAACACAAACTGACCTCAAACTGATGATTCTCCTGCCTCAGCCCCCTGAGTATAGGATTTCAGGCATGCACTGCCCCACCTAGGTCTACACTTGATATATAGGTAGGGCTAACCATCTCTGCCAGATCTGTAGCAATCCCATGGACTTACGCAAAGGGGAAATAACAGACTAGAAGTGGGTATGAGGAGATGGACCTCAGTGGACCAGAAAGTGGCATTTGTGGGTGACAAAGAGGCCTCAAAGCTTTACTAGATAATACCTTCCAAGGGACTTGATCTGTCCTTCTCAGTTTCCACAGTAAGAAGCCACAGTGACCTCACTGGCTGGCCGGACCACCCCCAAAGGCTGTCTTCTCTCCTTCTTGCCTACTTCCTCCTCATTCAGCTCAGTCTAACCTCTGCCCTACCTGACTCTTGCTAATCTTAGAGGGACACATTTATCATCTCACTCTCTGAGAGTGAACCCGGGCTCCTGTTTCTCATTGGTCACATCAGGTGTCTTGTCTGTGTCCAGGCCTGTGTGTGGCTGGCCACTGCCCCCACCCCACTAGCAAGGTTATTTTCCCACACACTCAGACAAGCACCTCACCCTTGCCTTCCAATGACTATCTCTACACTTCCATCTGCACTCCTGGTCAAGTCCTCTTTTGCCCTTGGGACCTACTGTCAAGGAGAAGCTGAGGATTTTCTGTCTTGTGCAAAGTCAATGTCCTGCACCTCCACCAAGGCTTCATCTACTCACCATGCACCATTCTGACCATCTGCACTGATCAGAAAACTCTCACTGAATTCACATTTCTTCCCAAACAGTTTTTTATCCCATTTTATCCCCAAGTCTCAAGGTTAAGGAAATGCCTGGGCCAGTTTGATTCTTTAGATTCATCACATATATATTTATAAAGTAAAATTGCTATTCGGGCTAAGAAGGATGGGGAAAAAACAGAGTTTTTATTCTCTAATGTTCAGGGAATATAGAAAAAAAATATCCATTGAGAGCTGGAGAAATGTCCCAATGGACAAAGTGCTGGCCCTGCATGCACAAGGACCTGAGTCCAATTCCCAGAACTCAGCTAATGTTCTTTAAAAGCAAGGCATGGTGCTACACACCAGAAGCCACATAATAATAATAATAATAATAATACCATGTTAGGGATGGGCCAGCACGTTAATTGCCACACAACCCTAAAAATCTGTGTTTGATGCCTAGAACCCATACAAAAATGGAAGCAGAGAGCCAGCTTCATAAGGTTGTCTCCACCACATGTGCAGAAACACATACACTTATGTATGTGCCTATAGAGACCCATATATTACATGCACACATATGATAATAAACAAATAGACTAGTCAGGCATGTGGTATGTACTTTAATCCCAGCGCTGGGGAGCCAGAGACCTGCAGATCCCTGGGCTTGGTGACTGGCCAGCCTAAATTGGCAAGATGAAATTCTAGGAGACACCCTCTTTCTAGAAAACCAGGTCGGCAGCTCCTCAGGAACAACACCCAAGGTTGGCCTTAGCCTGCTTCTGCATGTATACACTTACAGTTGCACATGCGTGAACACACGGAAAAGCGTTAATGGATAAAAGACATAGAACGCTCTGTCAAGTAACAGAGCACACACAGTGTAGAGTAGGAAAATGGATGCTACCATTCAATCTCACCAAAATGTTCCTATTGTCAGAACACATGTACAGAATATGCATAAAAATAAAAATTCCAAGGGTTTTACTTGTGTAAGGCCTAGGGTCAACCAGCCTTCTGCACCGAACCCCAGCTCCACCTGACTGCCCTATCCATCAGGCTGTTCTTAGAGATGCTAGTAGAGTGTCTGTGGCATGAATGTTTCCAGGGGTGACAAATTAAGTATTTATCCACCCCCTCCCCCACGGAGCATACTAACCAAAGAAACAATTCCATTCAAGGCTTGTTTGGTGAATCAACAAGTTTAATTAAGGGTGCTTAGGAGCAGGGGTAAGTGACTTTTTAAGGAGCATGAGCAACTTATGAGCAGCTATTCCACCAAAGAAAATGTTCCTCACTTTCTCAGCAACAGAATTTGTGTATCCTCAAGAGGGGCGGTGCCTTGTCAGTCCCACCCCTTGCATAATGGAATGGTAACAGGTCCAATCGGAGGCGAGTTACCTTCTGCAAATCACAGCTGCTAAATTCAAGAGGGCCATCACCATGGCGAAGAACAGAGGTCCACAGCAGCGCCTCCTCAGCATCTTGTGCTCCTGTAGTCCACCTCCAGATGGGTCCCGCTGTCACAAAGGCCAGCAGAGCGGGCTGCCCTGATGGTCCTGTGGCAGTGTTTGGGGAGACTGAGTGGGTACCTATTTGGAAGAAGCTGTTTTGAGATTCTTAGAGCTAAGTCTGTTCAGCCACTGTCACCAGGCTGGCGGAGGAGGTTCAAGGCTTCCCATTAAGCTCTGGGCTCCAGGTCTTTCCTTTCTCCATCTTGTAGCCACAGAAGCCCAGCGCTCCATTTGGCAGTGCTCTTGTCTATAAATGGAAACATTGGCAGTCTCCCAGTATCACACAAGATAGGCCTGTGTATCAGTTATGTAACCTTGGCTTTGAGAGTTTCATCAGAAGGCTGGAGACTGGGAGAGGAAGGTCTGGACTAGGAGAGAGAGCTCAAGGAAAAGCTGAGACCGTTTCCCTCCTCGTTTGTAAGTCGAAGAACGTGTAGATTGGATGGTGGACAACCTAACAGCAGCTGAAAAGCCATTGACAGTCTGTGTATCCTGACTCTGGACAGCAGCCTCTTGGATGGGGGCAAAAGCTGAACTGGCCTCCTCTGCTGCATGGTCCTCTGAGCCCTGGCTGCTCAGTCCTCTTATAGCCTAGAGAAGACGTGCCCAAGTGGTTATCTTCCTGGACTTTTCAAGGTTTTTAGTTTAGTTTTGTTTTGTTGAGACAGGGTCTCCCTATGTAAAGCTCCTGACCTTGAACTGTGTTGAACTAACCTGGTCGGCCTCTATGGTAACTGACATTGGTTCTTGATTTGACCTGCTTGACAGTCACTAAGAAGACAAACTTCCCAGCTCATCTTGAGAGGGGGGTTCTTAGATTGGGTTCATTGAGGTGGGAAAATGCACCCTGAATTTGGACTTGGATTCCAGAATCAAAAAAAGAGAGAGAGAAAGATGAACATCTGTGTTATTTATCTCCGAATATCAGTTGTGGATGCAGTGTGACCAGCTGCTTCAGGGTCCTGCTGAAATGACTTCTCCACTATGATGAAATGCCCCCTCAGAGTATGAGCAAAATAACCCCTTCTGTGGTGGTTGGAATGAGGATGGCCCCCATAGGTGCATATATTTGAATGCTCAGTCACCAAGGAGTGGAACTCTTTGGGAAGGATTAGAAGGTGTGGCCTTATCAGAGGAGATGGCTCACTAGGAGAGGACTTTAGGAAGTTTCCAAAGCCCATGCCAAGCCCAGCCTCCCTCCCCCGCCTCTCTCTCTCCCTGCTGCTGTGGATCCAGTTGTAAACTTCTCAGCTACTGCTCCAGCACCATATCTGTCTGTCTGCCTCCTGCCATGATGATTATGGAGTAGCCCCTAAAACTATAAGCAAGCCCTCAGTAAGTGTTTCTCTTATAAGTTGCCTTGGTCATAGTGTCTTCTCACAGAAATTGAACAGTAACTAAGACCTCTTCCTGCCTTCCTTCCTGTGTTCCTTCTGTTGGGTATTTTGTCACAGTAATAGAAAGAAATTTATCCCACCTGGAGCTCTTAGAGATCCTCAGCCTCCCAAACAGTGGGATCTCTATCGTGCACCACCATGCCCTGCTCACTCTATGGCCCTAGCCATCTTTGTGGTTTCCAGCCTAGAATAAAGAAAAGCCCCAGAGAGCAGAGTAGTTCCACTAAAGGTGAGCTGGGGTTTGGGAGATGGTCATTGTCTTTCTGAGCCTCTCCTAGCACATGAGGGCTTTCTGCTAATGCACTGAAAGCCAGGCTGGATGTGGATCCTGTCACTAAACCCAGCTGCTCTATGTACTCAGCCTTAGAGCTTTCTATTATGCAGAGCAAAAAGAAGACTTGAAGAAGCAGGCATCAGTCGTGACCTGGATCCTTCATGAGCTGTGTTCTGATCATCTCAGTTTAGACTCACTCTTACTGGCCTTGGGCATGGTGACACGTATCTGTCATCTCAGCATTTGGGAAGTAGAGGCAGGAAGACAGAAGTTCAGGGTTATCCCAGGCTACACAGCACATTTGAGGCCAATCGAGGCAACATGGGACCTTGTTCCAAAACAAAAACAGACAACAAAATAGTAGCATTTATTTAGAAATCAAGTACATTCATGCTAAGGAGACATCTGTTTAAATGTTTATTTAACATTTATTTAAAAATCAAGTACATTCATGCTCAGCAGGTCAAGGTGTTTACTGCCAAGCCTAACAGCCCAAGTTAGTCCCAGGAACCACATGCGGGAGGAGAGAACTCAGTCGGAAAGTCTTCTTTCTTTTGCCTTGGCTCACAGACACTCCAACATATAACAAGCAAACAAATGAATGAATGAATTATATGAATAAATTAGGTAACTAAAAAATTGAAAGTATCATACGTTCATAATATAAAAATTAAAGTATAAAAACTGGGGGCTATTGAGAACCTGTTTCCCATGCTGAGATGCCTTGTCCAGCCTTGATACAGGAGGAGGAGCCTGGTCCTGCCTCAGCTAGATATACCCTGCTTTGTTGACTGCCTTGGAGGCATGCTTCTTTCTGAGGAGTGGATGGAAGTCGAGGAGGTGAAGGAAGGGAACAGGAGGAGAGGAGGGAGGGGAAATTGTGGTTGGTATGTAAAATAAATGAAAAAAATAATAAAAATTAAAGAAAGCAATGGTGAAGCTGAGGAGGCAGAGGCAGGAGGATCTCTGTGAGCTGAGAGCCAACCTGGTCTATATATCAAGTTCCAGGCCAGCCTGGGCTACACAGGGTCTCCAAAAAAAAAAGTCTAAAAGCTTATAATTCTTGACAATATTATCTGTGGCTAAGGTGTCAGAGATTTTTTTGTTATTATTATTTCTTCTCTCTCGGCTGCATGTTGTAAGTTTCCCGTATGTGATTAGACAGTCCAAGAGACATGATTTTTATTGACTGCCTCACATTCATGGTATGGATGTGCCATAATTTATTTAATCAAGCTGCTATTGTTACACACTAATGAACTTTTAACCAATTAGAGTTGCTTTGGTGGTGGAATTAAATGCAACAAAAGGATCAAAAGGACTCTATAATTTACATCAAAGGCAGAGGGAAAGCATAACTCTCAACGTTGTGTTTCTATTGCAGGGAGGCATTGGAACTTTGGTCAAAGCACTGATAAGAAAAACTGGTATTTGTTGTTGTTGTTGAGGGGGTTGGTTCCCCCCCCCCTTGGTGATGTACTCTCATGTCTTTCCAGAGTACTGACAACTTTAACCCTTTCCTTACTAGTCAGCAGAGGGCCTCATCAGATGCTCAAAGAAGCAGTCTGTTTATAAAGACATCTTTCCCCCATACCTCACATTGGTTTAGGCTACAGTTCATCATGCTCAGTTACCTGAATTCAACTAATGTTTAGTTTGTACTGGGCTGGATGCTGGAGGAACAAAACACAGGCCTCTGTCCTCAAGGATTAAAACAGTCTGCCAGGAATGAATCAGTAAGATATCATCCTGCCAAATAAAGTGTAACTTGTAGGCATTTGGGAAGCAGGAGCTTTCCATTTTCCCATTTTGCAGAGTTTGACTTGGTAGGATGTGCTGTCAAGCGTAAGCCATGATCAGGAGCATGAAGATGTGTTTCTGCACGCTAAGGAAAGGAACGGGGAGATACAAGTACAATCGTAAAATTAATCGCAGTTACCTTGGAGTGCTGTAAACAAGTATTGCCTCTGTTTTTCTACTTTCCTACATTGCTTTTAAAACTTATGTGGTTGGGTGGGTGAGGACAGAAGTAAACAATGCCTGTTTTACAGATTTTGTTTTGGATCACATATATATGTCTGTATCTGTGCAGGTGAGTACAGGTGCCTGTAGTGGCCAGAAGGGGGCTCTGGATCACATAATTGGAGTTACTGGTGTTTATGAGCTGCCGGGTATGGCTGTGGGAACTGAATTTTGGTCCTCTGCAAGAACATACTCACTCTCTGCTACTGAGCCAACTCTCCAGCATGCTTTTCCAGTCATCATTGGGAATTTGCAGAGTATTGGGTCTAGGACACACACAACCCAACATAGTAAAGTCTATGGATACTCAAGTCCTTTATCTAAAATATCATAAGATATACATTACCTGCACAAACCTCCCATATTCTGGGAATCATCTCTAAATAACTTCTACTACCTTAAATGTGTAAATGCTATGAAAATAGTTGTTAATGTTGTGTTGTTTAGTGAATAATGACAAGAGAAAAGTTGTGTCACACATGGATGCAGTTTGTTTTAGATATTTTCAGTATGTAGATGAAAAAAATTGGGACAATATTTTCGGGTGCATGTAGACAACATTCTGCTCATTAAAATCTAGAAAGAAAACAAGTTTAAAGTCCTGATCTTTTTTTCTGTAAAGTAAGCTAGAAGCATAGCACTCAGCCCATCCTGGAGGATGTGCAACACACTCAGGAAGCTCTGGCAGGGGCTGGCAAGATAGCCCAGTGGACAAAATGCTTGCCAAGCAAGCCTGACATCCCCAGCACCCGGGTTCTAAAAGGCTTGTATCTCGGGTAGGAGGCACAGACAGGAGAGCCTTGCTGCTCAGCCAGGCTAACCAAACCCATGCGTTCCAAGTTCAGGGAGAAACTCTGTTCAGACTAATGTAAAGAACAGGAGAAGAATCAGCCTCCATCAACCTTTGTGCTCCCACCTTTCTGTCTCTCTCTGTGTGTCTCTCTATCTCTCTCTGAGAGAAAGCATGCTCCAGCAATAACAATAATAACCAAAAGATGGGCTTTATGCTGTCAAAGTGTTCAATCATGTGCCCATAGAGGACCTCAATTACTAGTCAGATCTGTGGGTGCCCCCCCAAGGACCACATCTCTTGGTAGTGGAACCAGCCCTTAGTTAATACTGTTTGAGAAAAACACTTCCTACGTTGATAATTGCAGTCTTAAAACTCAACTGTTTGGGAGGATACAGCCACCACCAATCACACACATAATAGAGGTGTTACTATAAAGTCTAGGCTAACCTTCAACCTGTGATCCTCCTGCCTCTGCCTCCTAAATTCTGCAGTTACAAGCATGTGCCAGCACACCTAGGTCCAAAAAGACCCTTCAATGCAATCTTCTTGAATAATCTTATGAAAGAGATGTTTGGAGGTAGATATTGGGGCTTTCACTGGAATTTGTTATAACTGCTTTCCAAATCCACAGTGGATTTGGAAAAATCATTCTTCTTGAAAAAGAAAATTTGTACAAGATTGCCACCATCTTGAGGCCATGTTTCTGCCCTGACACTTGATGGACTTCAGAGGGAACATGGATTTTAATTTATTTTGTTTCATCTTTTCACTTATGGTTGGATGGCCTAAGCTTCTGTCCTTTTTTTAAAAAAAAAAAAAATGTCAAAGTTGATAACACAGAGACATCTGATTTGGAGTCTCAGGCAACAATAAAAAAAATGTCTGTTTTGTTCACATTTAGTATCATTCTTTGATCCTTTGATTCTAATAGTTTCTACCTTTTACTCCATGTACAACCTTTTCCCTTCCCATTGCTTTTTACTCCAGAGTTCTCCTGGGTGGTCAATTAAGACCAGATGTATGTTTTGGTGGAAGAAAAGTTCAAATCCCAAAGATGCCGCCACCAGCTGTGGGATAATCAGACAAGTTCCTTAACCTCTCGGGGACGTGTACTTTCTAATCAAAGGAATGAGTCTGATTACGTAGGTAAATGCACCTAGCAGAGTGCTTTGCTGATGCCTGATGTCTCTCAAGTTCTTTATCATCTTCTATTGTAGCCTCGTGGTCTCCTCCTTATTTGAAGAACCCTTTCAAACCAAGGGGACATTCGTCAAACAATAGCTTTCTATCATGCTACCCTAGGGGTATTCAGGAAATTCTGGGTGCTGTCTCAGCAAGGGACCACCCATCCTTTAGTCTTGGCTATCCTTTGGCTTCCAGAGCATAGCTGAACTGGAATACCATCCTTCTAGGAAGAGTTACCGTTTCTGTTCCCTTGAGAATTCTTACGTCTTTGTGACAAATACCACTGACCCGACCAATCTGAAAAGGGGGTGAGGGTGTTCTAAATGCAGAAGATTTTGCACTAAAACCACAGCAACCTCATGCTCAGGCTTGATTTTGAAAATGCAAGTTTGCAATCAAATCAGGACCAGGCGGCAATCAGCCAGGATCACTCCCTCCAGTAATTCTCGACTGCTACAGGGTAGCCTATCACCTGGAGAACTTGGTCTGATTCAGTGGGCTTGGAAGAGCCAGGGAATCTGCGTTTCTGCCACGTTCTGGGAATACTAATGTTGGGGAGCCTGGACCATACTTCGAGAAGTTATGTTCTTGTCCTTTTCTGTACAGAAACTGCTCCTTTGCTTTTTTTTTTCATCCCCAAACTTTTCATTGTCAATGTTACTTTTAAACAGACTTTTCATTTCAAGGAACTCTCGATAAAGACAACATGGCCTGCCTGTGCCTCTGGGCCTCACAACTTGGGGTCCTTTGGGTGATGGATTCATCCTCCTGCTGTTCACTGGCCTGGAAATGCTACTGCCCCTTGCTGGGTGGGTGTGACCTTAGCTCTCACCTTCCAGAGACCAGAACCTTCTGAAACTTAAAAGCTGTCTTTGTAAACAGCCTCTAATACTGGCTATGAAATCTTTTGATATATATAGAAATTTAGTCAAAAATTCATGGCCCCAAATATATTTGGTTGAATATTTTTTTTCTTTTCTTATTTGCCCTAGTTCGATGTGTGTGTGTGGGGGGGGGGGTTTCTAGGCATTCTTTCTGTTTGCTTATTGATTTATTCCAACTCTTTTCTACCTACAACAGCCCTACTTCTGTTCACATGTTCTTTTATCCGGCGTTCTCCAGGCTACAGGCATTGCGGAGTGGAGGCACCAGGCAATGTGCCCGCCCCAGAGTACAAGGCTGAGTTTCTCAGGGGCCCCAGGGCACTGGCCCTGCCCAAGAGCTCCTGGTCTTTGTTAGGATCGCCAAGCAGTGAGGCTCTCCCGGGTCAGCCTGGAGCTCCCTGCCACACTCCCGCGCTCTTAGCCTGATCCCCTTGAGGACTTGTAAGCAGAAAGGCTGGAGTTGAAGAGGCTAAATTATGCCCCGGGGGACTTTTTAACAAAAACCCTAAATTTCATTTGGGCGACTGGTAGGCCACGCGGTTGCATAAAGTGAGCTGACGTCCATTCCTCCCAGCGCAGGCTTTTGTGCCTCTGGCTCGAGAAACCTAGTCCCCTATGACAGTGAAGTGTCCCTGGTTCTGGACGCCCCTGCCCCCATCCCCGCCCCCGCATCTCCTCCAGCTCCAAATCCTTAGGTTTTCTTCCACATTCTCTCTTCTTGTTCCCTTCCCCAAATCCCTCTTTCCTCTGGCTGGAGAGAAGTCCGTAATAAGAAACCAGTTCGGTGTCAGTCGGAGAATGGGGAAGGGAGAGACCTCTGCCTCCCCCCGCGCCCCCTCCCCCGCCCCCAAGATGCACGGCCATGGAGAGAGAACTCATTTTGTGCAAAGAGGGCCTTAAGCCACTAGGGAATTCCTGGATTGTCTCAGGCTGTCGTGTGTGATGTCCATCACGCCGTGCGAACACCATCTGCTCCGTATTATGCTCCCAGTTGCCAGGCTACCTGCTGTACGCAGTAACACTTGACTGCCTGGCTCCACGTCCGCAACGCCGGCCCTGACGGGGCGGGGGACCGAGCCCTGATTAAGCCATCTGCGATGGGCGGGGGGCGCGGGCTCAACGAGAGGCCTGGAGTGCGGTCCCGGGCTCACACCACCATCTGCTGGGCTACCGGCAAAACAGCAGCTACTCGAGAGGGTCCCTGGGGGCCACATAGAAAAAGCTGAAGTCCATGGCCTCTTGGATCCAGGTATCCAAGATATTACACCCTGTCCCTCCCAGGAACCCAGGATCTTCTGTACCTGCTACATCTCTGGCCATTATCACCCAAACGTTGCATGCTCTTGGATGAAAAAAAGTCCCTTCAGAGAAAGCAAGTTTCCCTACAAGTGGATTTATAAATAAACAGCTGGCTGTTCTTGGAAGATATTTTTATCGCCTCTGATTTTTGAAGTCGGAAACTGCCTCTTTGGGGGAGGCTAGAATGTTTTTTACACCCTCCTACCTCACTGTAGCCGTTAGAAAATTGGTAAGCTCTTGTCCCTGGAGCGGAAGGTGCATGTGTAAGATACGCTCTTCGGTTTTGATCTCTTTTTCCTCCCCTTATTTAACTAAAAAGTGAGAGTGTTTGGAGAGCCACGAAGATCTACGTTGCAAATTGGATGCAATGAGAAGAGAATGTATTAAGATTCTGGATGGAAAGCAAGGGAGGTCGCTGGGCTGGGAGTGGAGAGCAAACCAGTAATTAAAACTAAAAATACTGCATCATTTGGCTTCAAGGCATTACATGTCGCATGACGAAAGCTCACTCCAGTCTTCTCTAATTGCACAACCCAGTGTGTCCCCTCCTTAGAAACTAGAGCAGAGACTTGGAATCCTCGAATTTGACAGACTCTTTCTCATTAAGGCCTCTTAGATTTGAGGTTAAGAGAAGCTGCCTGACACAAAGAAGCCAAGCCGCCCGTACCAGTTTCACTGGGAAAGGCAGTCACACGGTGTGCTTTCACACTTTGGGACACACACCTGTGTGCCTCCCCCAGAAGCCCCTAAAGATGTTGCCTTTGTAAGGCAACTTTCTAACCATTGGGTTTTGTAGTCTGCATTGAGAGCCCAAAGAATCCAGGGACAGGACCATTTGGGGAATGAAAGTATCCCCAGAGGGATAAAATGTGGCTGGTGTATGAACATCATCACCTTATTTGCCGCGTGAACTTTCCCAGCGGGAAGAAGGCTAGGAAAGCAGGTTCCCCACTCCTGGGTACATTCCTCTGCTGTTCAGGGGGGTCATATGGGCAATAAAATCTCAAAGTGCAGGAAGAGAAGCAGAGCCAGCAAGAGCAGCCTTCTCACAAACAAGCTAAGGAAGGTGTGATCTTTCCCTGGGTCTCATTTTTCCCTTCAAGTCTCTCTTCATCAAAATCAGGAAATATTAAATAGACTGAAATACATGAAAGGAAAACTATTATCTGTTCTTTTGCGGGTTAGCCAGCTCCACTCAGTGCTAACTCGTTTGTGAAAGTGTTAAGTTGGTCAGCCATTTGTCTCTCAAGGTGGCAAGAAACAAATTGACCCTGGAGGAACAAGGGCTTAGAGACAGCTAACCAGCAGAACTGGAAGATACGGGAACTCTGTCTCTTAGGTACTCAGGTCCCTGCAGCCATGCAGAGCATCTGTCTTTTAGCATAAGGCCTTTTATTAGCATTAAGAATATTTCATAGCTCTCTACTTCATTGCAGAGAACATACATAAATAAAAGCGTTTATCATGGCCTTTAGAGAGGGCTCAGCAGTTAAGAGTTAAACTCTCTTCTCTAACCAGAGTTTTGTTCTCAGCACCTATGTCAGGAGACTCACTGTAACTCCTGTTCCGGGTAATTCGATGCCTCCCTCAAACCTCTGTGGGTGCCAGTACATAGGAGCATGCATACACATAATTTAGCTAGCACTTACAGACAAAAAGTACACCACAGTATATTTATGAGCAACACATTTCATATTTAGTCTACAGACTGTTCTGAAGTGTGAGCTTGGCACTGTGGACTCATAGTTCGGAAAAGGCCAGAATGGAAAGAATACTGATGTATACCCAAAGTCAGCATCCTGGTTCTTTTATGGACCTTCCTGTTACTGGTGTAGCCCAAACTACAAAAAAGAACGTATCTCCCTCAGCTACTGTTTCTGGGGCAATAGAAGTGATAGGCTTCGTTTTGCGCGTACCATTTTGTTTGAATGCCAGGAGGTAGAGTCTAGAGAGACAGTCTAGGTGGAACTTTGCCAGAAAGAACCACCTGCTTGGGTCAGTACCAGCCCAAGAGGAAGCTGGAGTCCCAGCAAAGCCAGGATATGGGGAATTAACCCCCAACCAGCCTTGGAAAGGCAGACATAAGCTTATTTCTGTATTTTGAGAGAAAATTGTTGGCACAATAGCACAATCAACCACATCTGTATTAAAACAGTAGCAACTCTAAACAGGGGAGTATATTAAAATCCAATTTAGATTATACCTTACAATAATGGTTAATATTCACATCCATTCTTCTTAGTAGGCACAATGAGAATATTTCACGGTACTGCTATCTCTGACTTTAAGTAGAGTATCTCTGTGGTCAGATTAGTTGCTTGATACCCATGAATTGGAAGAACTGTTTCCACAGAGCATTCAAACCGTATTTGCCAGACTTTGTTGATGGAAGTGCCTAGAAACTGAGTTTTGGGTCTCGTTAGCTTTTTTTGTTTTGTTTTGTTAGCTTTTTCTTGGTAGCCTCCACTGTCCAGCTCCATAGACCTCCTTCTAAGGGCTTTCTCCAGATGCCCCCTGGGCTCTGTGGGATCAACTAGTTACCCCATCACCTCTCTTCCCTAGAGATCAGTCCTTGTCAGCCCTTCAACAAATAATAATTATAGAATCAAGACTCCCAGTCCTGTCCCCAGTGCTGAAATTATCCCAGACACATGAGATGCAATTCTATTTTTAAAGAGATTAGGAGATTATATTGCTTTTAAAAATGTATTCCTCCTCAATTCATATATATAACATGCTTTGATCATATTTCCTTACCATTATCCTTTCATGTCTTTACCATCTGACTGAACCCCTTTCTTTTCCCAAGAAATCCCTTTCCTAAGATCAATCATATAGCTTTGGCCAGGTGTGGTGGCACATGCCTTTAATTCTAGCACTCAGGTGGCAGAGGCAAGTGGGTCTCTTGAGTTTGAGGCCAGCCTGGTCTATAGAGTGAGTTCCAGGATAGCTAGCGTTAAAACCAATAATAATAATAATAATAATAATAATAATAATAATAAATTATATAGCTTTGATCAAAATAAAACATTTCCAAAAAACCATCTGGCGGCATATAAAATGCACATACACACTCACACGTGCACATACAAAAGCTGGTGTTTTGGTTAAATAGACTCACATCCAACATCAAGTCTCTTTGCTATCATGCTCCAGCACGCCATGTCTTTTTATTTACTAAGATGTCCATTTTGGTCAAGTAGACAGTAAGGAGTAGGATTATCAGGAAAGATAAGGATGAATGTTGCCTTTGAGACTTAGGGAGCCCAGCCTGAGAGTTTATTTCCTTTCTTTAGAGAAATAGAGTAACGACATCCCAGTGCCCAGCCAGCCACTGTGCCATCCCATCAGAAACGGATGAGCTGGATTCCCACACACCAGACACATTCTCTGTTACTGCTACTGTTCTCTGCCTTTGTAGCTTTTCCACTTCTATTCTGGTGAAATAACAAGATGGTTTTTATGGAGAATTACAAGATGGTTTTCTGGAGGTCTAATGAGTACCACTCAGGACCCTGGAATCTCCAAGCTAGGGCCAATGCCCCATTCCCCTCAGGAGAAGATTCCTGTGAAATGGCAGGAAATACTCTGGCAGAATTTCTAAATTGCTTTTGTTTGATCCTCTAGGAGCAGCACACAGTTGGGCTTCCCAGGACCACAGGCCCCATGCAGAACTCTGTGCCCCCAGGGTCAAGCAGCATGCTCTCAGGAACCAGTCCTGGAGGTCTTGGCTTTTTAGGCAGCCAGCCACAGGCAGCCATCATGAAGCAGATGCTAATGGATCAACGAGCCCAGCTGATGGAGCATCAGAAGCAACAATTCCTACGGGAGCAGAGGCAGCAACAACAACAACAACAACAACAGCAACAGCAGCAGCAGCAGCAGCAGATCCTGGCTGAGCAGGTAGGTAACAGCCCCCACCCCAAGGTGTAATTCAGTTAGAACTTATTTGAAAGCTGCTGTTTGTGAGGAAGTCATCATTGTACCTGTCTAGATGCTCATAGACCAGTCCTTCACAGGAACATAGAAGAACCTGTAGAATTTATACCGCTTTTATTAGGTAGGCTTTTCTCCCATAATGCATTAGTTCTTTAAAGACAGGCTTCAGCCGTCAGTTTGAAGGCCTGTTTCCTGAAGATGGTTGTTCCATTCATACCTGATTCCTTTTCTCCTGATTGCTGGTACAGGGGTATTTGTAACCAGTATGTGGTGGGGGCTATCTCACATTTACCATAGGCCCTGACTTTGCTAGCATTAAGCAAAATAGTAATGATACAAATAATGAATGATCTAGGAAGATAGTTCAGTTGGTAAAGAACTATGTAAGCACAAGGATGTTGGTTCACCTGCAGAACCTGTGTTAAAAAAACAAAAACAAACAAACAAAAAACAGGCACACAGGGCATGGCAATTCCAGTACTGGGGAATGAGACTGAAGGTAGATCTCAGTCTCTCTCTCCCTCTCTCTCTCTCTCTCTCTCTCTCTCTCTCTCTCTCTCTCTCACTTACTCACTTTCTCTCTTTCTCTCTGTGTGTGTGTTTGTGTGTGTGTGCACACACACAGAGAAACAGAGACACTTTCTCGACAGAGACGTAACTCAGAAGGAAAGAGTGATGAATTCTACTGAACTGATTGATAACAGTAGATATTGACATATTGACAACAATACAAGGAGGCACAGACCCACCAGGAAACATGGACAGCATTGTAGAAAGGGTACACCTGGAGAAAGTCCCGACACCTTTCCCCCTACAGCTCAGGCAATCTGTGAGTTAAAGGAAAGCCTAGTGCAAATATGCCTTTCCCCTCTGCCTCCTTGCCCACCCAGCCCTGTAACTTCTCCTCCAGTGCGGGAAGAAAGCCTTCCCTGCAGACTGGGCCCTGTAGGCTTTGATTTGTTTTGTTTTTACAGATGCTGGTGCCTGATTTAGTGTTATCCCAAGGAACCATCTAAGTCTGTCCAGAAGACATCCCCTGATGGCCCCTGTGGGGATCTGCTTAGGCAGGCAGGCTCTGTATCACAAGTGTGAGGCTGTCCCGGGGAGCCCGGGAATGCTTTGGCCCCCGCTCATATTTGTTCCTAATAGACTTAGAATTTTGGATTTTCCTCTTTAAGGCACTAAGTAGGATACAGGCACATCAAGGTCCCTACCCACCATGAACAGCAGTTACAAATAACAGCCATCGCCCTCTGAAGAGAAAAAGGTGTACTGTTGAGCATGGCTTGCTTATGTTCCCTGTCTTTGCTTTTGTTCCTGAACAGCTATGTAATTATCTCCCTTTTTACCAAGGTCAGTCAGCCACCTGGCAGCTATTGTACAAACAAACCTCTATTCCTCTCACCCTGCATAAGGTGTGTGACAAGGAGCTGTGCTAATATCTCTCCGGCAGTGACAAATGGAGCGTCTAAGGGCCTCTGGGCTTTGTAAATCTCTCCTCCACCAAACCCAGGACATTTTCAAATGTGCCTGGTGCCCTGAGAAATGATTTCTGATACATGGCACTGCAGCCAAGATACAGAGGGGATCAGGGTTACCAAACAGAACTCCTCTGTGCCCACCCAGGGGTGCACTCTTCAGCCACACCACAGCCTTCTCAGCCAAGCCCCAGGGAAGGAAGAAAAGAGGAACTAGAAGATTGGCAGAGGTGTGTCAAACTGCACCTGTGCACAGAGAGTCAAGACAGAAACCCCTCAGAACCATGGCGAGATGGGACTACCTGGAAAACGTGAAGGAAGCAAAAAACTGCCTGAGTTGCCTTAGCAACTGTATGCACAAATTAGGAGGGACCAAGTTGAAATCACTGGGCTCAGGATCAGGACTTGTCTATCCTTTTGCAGTTAATGTGATTTTGACCAAATAAATAAATCATACAAGGCTGAAGAGATGGGTAAAATGCTTGCCATAGAAGCATGAAGACCTGCATTTAATCCCAGGTCCAGTATTGTCATCCCAGTCCATTCCAGTGAGATGGGAGAACACAGGGACCCTCAGAAGCTATCAGGCCAGCCAGATGACATATGCAAAGACAAGCAAGAGATCCTATCTCAAACAAGATAGAAAGTGAGGGTGCGTACCAGAGGTTGTCCTGTACTCTCTATGTAGTGCTTTGGCACACACGACACACATACATACATTCTCTCTCTCTCTCTCTCTCTCTCTCTCTCTCTCTCTCTCTCTCTCTGCATAATTAAAAAAAAAAACAGTCTGTCTTCATCTAGCAAGTTAGATTTACATAATTTTCCTGTCTTAGAGATTACTTGAGATAATGGTATGCAAACTCCTCAGCAAACCATATGTACAAAGGTATATGGGAAAGGTTCATAGGGCACATGACAGCATTAGGGATTGTTGTAAAAGAGCTATGGCCCCATGTGTCCCATGTGTCATCCATGTCAATGTAATGTCTTGTCTGCCTGTGTCCCGTGTGCTGCTTATGAGTGCAGGTGACTCAGGCTCCTGCATGGGATGGCCTCAGCTTTCTGCTTTGAGATTTCTTTGCTGTTGTTAGGGGTGGAACCCAGGGCCTCAGACACATTGGGCAAGTGTTCTGCTCCTGATGCACCTCAGCCCTGAGAGTACATATTGTCCCATCAGCACCATACCAACTCTGTGATTCTCAGTCTCTGCAGCACTGAACACACTCCAGCACTCCAGTTCTGGAAACAATATAATGGAAACACTTGAGTTTCCTGAAAGCCCACGTGGGGGAAGACAGGAAAATTTGAGATCCTGCCCATCTTCAGGAACTCAGTTGACCTGGCAATCAGAACCAGGGAAGTTAAAGCAGGTGGGACCGAGGCTGATGTGTGTCCTCTCAACTGAACTCCCCGCTTGAGGTTTCAGATAAACTTTAGTCATGATTAGGAAGTCATGATCCCCTCCATCCTTTACAGGAGGGAACACTGAAATCGTAGACGACAGACTTTTAAAAAAAAAAAAAGAGGGAAATGGAGAATCCTGACTCCAGGCCGCCCTAACCTAACCTGCTACAGACTTATTATACCCTGTAAATGAGGCAATTAAACTTGTATACTATATAGGAAGTTTGACAAGGAGAAACTCTGTGTGTGTGTGTGTGTGTGTGTGTGTGTGTGTAAGCCATAGATTTTCTGGCACTATTCACCTTGTTTATTAAAACAGAGTCTTGGGGCTGGAGAGATGGCTCAGAGGTTAAGAGCATTGGCTGTTCTTCCTGATTATCTAGTTCAGTTCCCAGCAAACACATGGTGACTCACAACTATCTGTAATGAGATTTGGTGCCTCTTCTGGTATATAGGGACACATGCAGCCAGAACACTGTATACATAATAAAGAAATCTAAAAATAAATAAATAAATAAATAAATAAATAAATAAATAAATAAATGGGAGAGTCTGTCCAGATCTGGAGCTTTCAAAGTAGGCTAGATTAGTAGGTGCTTCTGCCTCTCAAGCCCTGGGATTACACTACATTGGCCTTTTCTCTTTTTTTTTTAACCTTGGCTCTAGGACTCTAACTCGGGCCTGGGCTTCTGAGACAGTTAATTACTTTACTTAGACAGCAGCTGTCTCTCAAGGCCAGGAGAAACTTTTGAAACCTCAACTTGCTCTCAGTAAGGTCCTTTATTATTGCCTGAAAAATTTGCATGGTTTCTGGCCTACACTCATCATGGTCTATGCATTGATTAATCTCTTTTTGTGTAGAATCCTACGGTAGACACATAGGCTGGGGTCAACAGGGCAGAGGCTGTTCTGATTTTTTTTCCTTTGGATGCCAGAATGCTGGCTGGCCTTTTAGAGGAAAAGAAGGAAAAACAGAAAATGACAGAGCTGCCCACGAACAAACATGAGAGAGGAAATAGAAGTAAACGCATGTGGTAAGGAGTAGCCAGCGGGTGTTATTTTTATAATGAACACTCTAGAGAGCAGGGATCTGGTTGCACGTTCTTTTTGGCCCTCACAGATGAAAAGTACTTAATGAATATTCAGCAGCTGCTGGACGATGTTAAGTGGTATCTAAGGTCACGTGGCTCCTTGATGGCCATCTGAGAACACAAAGTCTCCTCCTCTGCTCTTTCCCCTCCCCCGCGTCTCTTTGCTTTGTACATGATAATGATCACAACAGCCTGCCCAGCATGTTGGTGATGATGCTTGTAGCCCAGAATCCCCACAAGCCAAAGAAGGCTGAAAGCTGGGCCTTGAACTCCTAGAAAAGGTGCAACAACACGTGTCTGCTTCAGAGCAGAAAATTCAAAGCTTTGTTTGTTTTGTTGGTGTTGTTTGTTTTTTAGTTTTTGAGGCAGGGTTTCTATATGTAGCCTTGACCATCCTGGAACTCATTTTGTAGACCAGGCTGCCCTCAAATTCACAGAGATCCACCTACCTCTGCCTCTCAAGTGCTGGGATTGAAGGCATGTGCCACCATTGCCCAGCCAAATTCAGAGTATTTTACTTGTAGACATGTATTGACTTCATAGGAGACTTCATAGGAATAAGACTAAGACATATATATATGTGTTATATATTTATATGTACATACATATACACATATATCCAAGGAGCCTCTCTTCTTGTACCCACAACATCTACTTAGGTCATTGAAAAGCCATTGTTTATCCCTTTGAGCCAGGTCCCCATAGTGCTAAAGGAAGCAGTCAGGAAAAGCAAAGTTAAAACTGCTTCACTTGGTACCCGAGCCAGCAAGTCAAACATCAGAAATGCAAGCAGTGATATCTGCAACAGCCTTAGACCAGAAATATCCTAGATGACTGTCTCTAGAAGAATTAGTAAATTGTGGTGTATCTATATGATAAATAGTGAAGATGAACCGTCCATCTCAGCATGAAGGAATCAGTCATAGGAGAAATGACCGTCAAGCACAGAATACTCGTTGCCTGACTCCCTTTCAATGAAGCACAAAAGGCCTTGTGATTCAGAGTTAATGATGGTGCTCTGGGTCAAGGCGGAAGAGTGACTGGGGCTTCCTGCAGCTCTGTCTGTGGATTCAGGGTGGACTAGTGTTCTAGGTGTCTACTTTGTAAAAAGTCTACTCACTTGTTTACTTTATGCAGCCCTTGATATATGCATGTTGTTTTTCTACACAACATTTAGTTTGGGGAAAAAAATAATACATTGCCTTCATTAAAGCTGACCACTACTTAACTGTGTGCCTCTCTGTCTCACCTCCGGCTTTTCCCGGCTTTTCCCGTTCTAGCAGTTACAGCAGTCACATCTGCCCCGCCAGCACCTCCAGCAGCAGCGGACTCCATACCCGGTGCAGCAGGTCAATCAGTTCCAAGGTGAGGCCACTGTGTAGCTGCTGGCCCTGACTCTCCACTGTAAAGTGTGTGCAGGTCTGCGGCCAGTACATTGCTTTCCATGCTCTATTTACATCTGGGTAGTAACCAGCAAACCTACTAACTGGCAAACTAAAAAGGACAACAATAAAAGATTCCTGGAGGACCCCTAGGATGCTTGCTGATCCTTGGTAGTCCCAGAGAAGTTCTAGCCAGCCCAGGGTGGGGTGTAGAAAGAAGACTCACACTGCTCTCCATTGCCAAGGAGATAACGGATGAACAACCCATAAGGACACACAAGAGCACGGCCTCAATATCAGTCTTGTTTGCATGGCTAGACAGTCATATTAGTGGGAGGAGAAGGGGAGGGGAGGGGAGGGGAGGGTAGGGGAGGGTAAAGGAGAGGAGAGGCAAAAAGTGGTTGGCAATCCCAAAGGGTGGGCTTTGCCGCAGAAAGTCATGAAATTCTTTGCCAGGTAATGAGACAGGATGACTTCCTTTTGTAGCTGCTGACACAGGCCAATGGTGAGTCAGAGAGCAGAGCTCATGGAGAGATACAAGTTGGATCTAAAATATGTCTCGTTGTTCAAATAGCTTGTAGGCAGTGGTAATGACCTTCTACCGCAAATCCTACTCAAGTGGTAAAAGAAAAAAAAAAAACAGTAAAATGGGGACTTTATTGAATGGATTCTCTTTTGAACTTCAGTTCACAAAGAGAATATTCGGTAAACAGACATTCTTCCTCATTCTCCTCCTCCTTTCCAAGACAGAATCCCGATGTATACTTGAGGCCAACCTGGGATTCACTGTGCCACACAAGCTTGGGCTCCCAGTCCTCACGCCTCGCTGGCTCCCGAGCTGATAGGCTTACAGACATGTATCACCACACTCAGCTTAGCCCCTGGTACATTTTCCTAACACCCAAAGAGATGGTATCCCACTGACTTGATGGCATACTATCCAAACTAGGAAATGACTTGCATCTGAACGTGAACAAACAGAACACCGGGGGTATGACCTCAATTTTCTGTGTCTATTTAAATATAAATAAGAGTTGGCAGGGAACTTCTCTGGATGCTGAGATTCAGGTGACTTTAATTTTTGACTTTTTGCTTTTTCAATCCCTTGCAAAATTTTCACAGCTCACATGTTATAATCATTTAAGTAATGGCCCTTTATGAAGATTTGTTATTGAAGTAGATCTTTTCATACACAGGACTGTCATTCCCAAGGAAAATTCCAGCAACATCTTACGACATACTGATATAGTAAATAGCAGCTGATGGCTGTCTTTTTTTTCCCCTGTAGGTTCACCCCAGGACATAGCAGCCGTGAGAAACCAGGCAGCCCTCCAGAGCATGCGTACATCAAGGTTGATGGCGCAGAATGCGGGCATGATGGGAATGGGACCCTCTCAGAACCCAGGAACAATGGCCGCAGCAGCAGCTCAGTCAGAGATAGGACTGGCTCCTTATAGTGCCCCTCCAACCAGCCAACCAGGAATGTACAACATGAGCACAGGAATGACCCAAATGTTGCAGCACCCGAACCAAAGTGGCATGAACATCCCACACAATCAAGCCCAGGGACCCAGGCAGCCTGCCTCTGGCCAAGGGGTAGGCATGGTGAGTGGCTTCAGTCAGAGCATGCTGGTGAACTCGGCTCTTTCCCAGCAGCACCAGCAATTGAAAGGACCCGTGGGCCAGGCCTTGGCACGGCCCCAAGGACCACCAAGGCTTCAGAGTGTCATGGGAACCTTCCAGCAAGGAGCACAGAGCTGGCAACAGAGAGGCTTGCAGGGCGTGCCTGGGAGGACTAGTGGAGAGTTAGGGCCATTCAACAATGGCGCCAGCTACCCACTTCAAGCTGGCCAGCCAAGACTGACCAAACAACATTTCCCACAGGGGCTGGGCCAGTCAGTTATGGACGCTAACACTGGCACAGTGAGAACCCTCAATCCAGCGGCTATGGGCCGTCAGATGATGTCACCTCTCACAGGGCAGCAAGGTAGCAGCCAGGTGAGACCATTGGTCATGTCTGGTCTGAACCAGGGTGTCCCTGGCATAGCAGCATTCAGCCAGCCCCCAGCACAGCAGCAGATAGCAAGTAGCAGCTTTGCTGGGAGTAACCAGGGCCAGGCTTATGAGCGGAATGCTCAGGACATGTCGTACAATTATAGTAACGAGGGTGCTGGGGCTTCATTCCCTGGCCTTCCGGACAGTACAGACCTCGTGGACTCCATCATCAAAAGTGGCCCAGGGGATGAGTGGATGCAAGAGCTTGATGAACTATTTGGTAACCCCTAGTCAGGAGGGGCCCAAGAGCTTAGTGATGGAAGCCTCACAGTGAGAAGAAAAAAACAGGATGATGCCCCATCCTTGTTTTTTTGTTTTTTTGACCCACGTAAACTGAGAAAACGACCGCCGGCTGACAGTAGAAGGTACAGGTGTCAACCCCCACCTCCATGGGGCTTCATTCCACCTACCTTCCAAAGAGCAATCAAGTAGAGAGGCCATACAGAAGAGATGTGGAGAGCAGGAGCAGGTGGGTAAGTCGAGGCAGCAAGAGTTCCTCTGCTAAGCACCCCTGGGATCTACTGGTCCAGAAAGAGTTGTTCCAGCCCAGTGGGATATGGCCCAAGATGAGGTCCCCTTAGACCTTCCTGCCTCGGGTCCCGAGACCTCAGAGATAGAGCCTCAGCCAGAGAAAGCCCAGCAGAGGATACTGGGAGACACACAGGCCATGTGCATAGGTCAGAAATGCTCTGAATGCTGGATGGAAGGAGATGGGTTCTTCCAGATGTGTTCCTCGATTTGGAGGCAGGCACTAAGAACAGTGAGCTCGCCTGAGCTGGCCCTAAGGAGACAATCAAGGATCCTGCAGGTCGGTCTGTCTCCTGCCCAGTGATGACCCTCAGGAATAATAAGGTGTTGCTGCCTCCAGTCTCCCTACCAGGATAGACAAGTATGCTTGAGCAGGGCCCATCTAATAGCCCTGAAAGTCAGCTTCAGCTAGTGGCCATGGTGGCCATCATTCTAGGTTGTGCTGAGCTTCCGGAATTTCCCATCCAATTTGACACATCTAGATGGTCTGCATCTGTTTATGGCCATGGGGAGGAAAGACCCCTGCTGAATTCCGAGTCTGCCAGCCCAGCACCCTCCTCCCTCATCACTGCCTCTCTGCTCCTCTGGCCACTGTGCCTACCTTCCCTGGCTTCTCCTTACAGACTACCCAGGAAGTAAAGCGCCAGGTCAGTCAAAGCAGAAGCAAGAGGAATTTTTGACAGGGTCTGGCATGCAAAGGTCTCTGCTGGAGCCAAGTGGTCCACACTGATAAAAGCAGCAGGTTTATGAGAGTCACTGCCATGCTTCTGTCTGATATCTTCAGGGAAGAATGGCCTGAAGATCTGGGCTCTTTCTGAAGGTGCAAACGAGGACACACTTCAGAATCAGTCTTGCTTCTCCACCCCATCATCAGAAAGGCAAATAACAAACGCTCAAGATGAAAAAGCTGAAAAATCATAACTCCATCTTACCAATGCAGATGCTAAAGGGGGAATGTGGTCCTTGTCCTGAAGGTAATCTACTTCAAAAACCATGCCACAGTTCTCCTGGTAACCACACATGCCTGCCCGGAGCGAAAACGAAGAAGGTAACCGCCTCCACGATCACAAGTCTTGTCTTTCACTCTTCACCTCCACAATCCTGCCTTGGAAGTCAGGTGGCATTTATCCATGATGTTTACTGTCCTCCTAACCACACAAATGTACACACATGTGTACACACACACACACACACACACACACACACACACACACACACACACACAATCCTACAAACTGGCTTCCTCCAATGTCTTCACATACATCTTACTGACAGGACACCAGAGCCTGTAGTGACTGCATTGGTCATACCCAAGGAAGTTGAGAGAAGGTTCACTGCAGGAGAAGGCTGAGGTGGAGCTCTGTGGAGAGGAAGACATCCCTTGATCTGTTTCTATCCCTCAAGTTCCAGACCTGCTCTGACAGGAAGCAAAACCATAGGCCCCAGAGTGAGGAGCTGTACACCTCTCTGAAGAGGTAGTGGCACGGTGACTGTGAACTCCCAGAACGGGGAGGTCCTGCCACTAGGGAAACTGAGTGGAAACGTGTGAAAACCAAAAAATTAAAATGAAAATAAAACAGGAAGGTGAGAAAAACAGAATACAAATGTATCACTTTTCCTGCCAAGTTACAAGAAAAAAAAATATATGAGCAATGAGGAGACACTGGAGATGGGGAGAGTGAGCTCCATTGTCCTTTAAAAGCCCTCCTGCCCATGCTCACTTTGAGGACCCAACTAATAGAGCAGTAGATTTTAATGAGGTCATTTTGTTTTGTTTTTACTACGGTGCTGATGTATATGTAATGTCTAAAAAAAAGTTATTTGTACATAAGTTTTTACAATGCTACAGATATCATTGGGTCTACTATATGTAAAAAGTATACATATAAATATATATATATAATGTTTGTTTAAAATAGAGTATTTTTATTTCCTCCCTAACTCATCATTGAAGAGGTGGTATTATACTTCAGATGACATTAATTGCTGGTTTATACTGTCTGACCTATGGCATTTTATTCTCCCATTTTATTCAGATTTTTCTAGTTTTCTGTTTTTACTTTGTACATCAAGCATTACTCATTTCCTTTAAGGAATGTACAGAACTCTGAAATATAGCAGTGAAGCAATGTTGACATGCCACTTTGAAAGAAAAAAACAACCCATAGAAATAAAATGTCACTCTCTGAATCAATCCACAGCATAGTACACTGTAGGATCCTCTGCCTGCCCAGCATCAGTTGAGCAGATGTACCATTCCGGGATTTTAGTGGGGCTAACTGCAGGTTTCTTTCTTGGAATTGTGGTGTCGTTATTTAAACAATTATTTAACAGTAGAAATCAATCACTCTCGAGCTTTTTTAATTCAACCACAACCACGACTTTCTAAATTTACATCCCTGAGGGATGTGGGAAAAGGGAAGGAGGTCCAACACGAAGAATCTGTGTGTAGATCCAGGACCAGAACAATTCAAAACTAGCTCAGCCAGAATGTTTAGGAAATAGTCAGGCCAGCAAGATGGCTGATCAGGGAAAGCCGTTTGCTACCAAGCCTAATGACTTAGGTCAATCCTTGGAACTCACAGGGCAGAAAGAGAGGACCCACAGATTGCCCTCTGACCTCTGTGGGAGCCCCAGGGCTCATGTGTGCACACATACAAACTCACAAATCGACATATAAAAATATATTGAAGAGAAAATGGATAGCAAAGATTTGATAGAAAAAAAATTGGAATGTATTAGGGAGAAACAATGCGCACTGTAATGGGCAGTTGACACCCACCCCCTCTTCCCCGGGTCCCCTGCTTCTGCTCCTCCACAGTGCATCCATTGGAGCTGTGTCTGACCCAGCTTTTTCTGCACCCACCCTGGGCTGAAAATGCTTCAAATTTACATTCCTCTAACTCCATCCAGTAACTCACTGCTATGGGATATAAAAGGCCAGTAAATTGTCTGGACAGACTCTGGGGCTAAATGATGCTCCAGCTCACTGCAGGATCAGGCAGAGGCTGGGGCATGCCTTCCACTTGCCCCTTTGCTTGATTTCTTCCCATCCTCCACCTGTTGATCCACTCTGTGTTTTCTTTCCTCCTCCTTCAAGGCCTTTATTAATAAATCTCATATATGGAAATCCATTTCTCCATTTTAAGAGGATCTGCCCTTGAGATACCCCCATTAGAACACAGTAAATTAACATGTTTCAAAACTCTTATGCAGAAAATAGACCACAGAAAAGTGTCACCAGCAAGAATGGTTCCAAAACAAAAGAGAGTTTTATTTAATATACATATGCCAAGAGGATATGAACTTGACTGTGAGAGAAGACGCTGCCTAGATTTACAGCGGGCTATGCTTCCAGACTGGCTGACAGTAGCGTGGGGAAAGTCTCTGCCACCAGGCTGGCCCTGTATGGGCTCAGATGCTCCCAATAGCAAGCTGATAAAAGCAAAGGTGTCTTGGTTAGAGGAATGAGGGAGAATTGACAACAGAGTGAAACATGAATCTCTGAAAAGAAGGGTGGCACCTCATTTTAAAATCCTACTATAATCTCTTGGGCTCTGGATGAGTGGAATACCTTTTTTTTTCTTTTAAAAAAATAAATCTATAATTTTATTAAGATAAAACTGTATGTGTGGTATGAAATTCCTGTTTAAACATCTTCACAGTGACCTGCCATGTGCCTAAGAAGACTCTACAAGATGATTGTAGATGCCAGTCTAGGTGATGCCCAGTTTATAAGCTTAAGAGTCAAGACATTATCGGGGGTGGGGCCAGGGCAGCTGATTCATAAGATGTTTGTGTGTCGAGGATCATTGTGAAAGTTAGTCTCCTGAGACCAAGGTGTTTGAAATCATTCAGCCCACAGACAGTAACAAGCCATGGTCACCATCCAACCTCTTGGTGTAGAATTGGGCACAATACACACCCTTCTTTCCGTCACCTACACCCCAGGCATGATGATGGACACTGGAACTGTGACATTTAGAGTCTACCTTTCTCCTTTCCATGTGTGATTCATATCCAAGTCATGGCAGTACTATCCTGCTAGTCCAGCTCTTTGCTCTCTTGTTGGGCAGGAAATACAGACACACAGACACACAGACACACACCTTTAATCCCAGCAGGAGCAAGTGGATCTCTGTTGAACGAGAGACTACCTGGTTGACATAACAGAGCCTTGTCTCCAATAATAATGTTTCCTGTGTGTGCTCTTCTGGGTGTTAAAAAAGTCCCAGAGCATTCTGTGCATTGACAGGATGAAGAAGCAACATTTCTACATTTCCAGGAAGTCCTGGGCAAATGAGACATGTGCAGCTTCTTTATGGATTAAGAAACATTACCAAGACTCAGGTGAGTTGTTTCAAGAACTGTGTCTGGAAAAGGGGGAACTAGGGGTAGGGGACAAATGATGTGATATTTTTCTTATTAGTGATATTTTGGATATATTTTTTGAGGTTCAGCCATGGAAATAAAGCAGGAGGAAGCTTCTTGGGAGTAAACAAGACTATGACATGTGACCCATGGCTTCTCAGTTTCTTTTTTATTTATTGCTCTCTCTCTCTCTCTCTCTCTCTCTCTCTCTCTCTCTCACTCCCTCTCTCTCTCTCTCTCTCTCTCTCTCTCTCTCTCTCTCTCCCTCTCTCTCCCTCTCTCTCTCCTTCTCTCTTTTGTTCAGAGATAAGATTCTTTGATATTCGATGGCCCAGCTGCCACAGGTGTTCAAGCAGAAGGGATTACTGTGGCTTCCATGTACTCGGGTCCCTCAGGTCCCTGCATGCACAGGCTATCAGGGGCAGACCAACACTAATGGGTGTGGCAAAGCCAGCACGCCCCCATCACATCTCTGTAACACAGAACAGGAGAGACTTCTCAGCTATGGAAACCCTGATTGCTTCTTTCAATTTCTCCTTAGGAGATGAAAACTTGGAAGCGCCAAAACATCAGGGAAGCAAAGAGCATCCCGCAGTCATCAACTCAGATTAGCCTTGGCTAATACTTAGCCATAAGTGCTTCTTATGCAGAATTTGGGGATGATTTCAAAGTAAATCATGTACTTGTGACCACTCCCCACCCCACCCCCCGCCCCCACACTCAGCATGCAACATCAGAGAGCATTCTCTGCCCTAACCACAGTGCCATTAAAACGCCTACAACCGTCAGTGCGTTCCCCTCAGTTTTTCTTTTCAGTCCACGTTATAGCCAAGTAGTTGCAGTCATCTCACAAAGGTCTTCCACAGCTGTCCTTTTCTGTCTGTCCAGGATTTATCAAGGATCTCTCTGCCTCTCCATCCAGTAGACAAAAGGAGGTCCTCTGCCTGTCTTCCCATGGCATTGTTTTTCAGTAATGAGTCTGATTTCTAAGTGTAGAATTGGTCAGATTTGCTAATCAAAACATGTATTTACAACTGTCAGACTGCTGAGCAGACCGTGCCTACTGCCTGTCCAGCACTGGGAAGGTTGGAGCAGACAGATCATGAAATCAAGAACAGCCTGAAACCCTGGCTGAATGACAACACTAAAACATCTCTTTAGCCAAAAAGAAATGCAATGTAGTGTGGGGGAGGCTGGCTCTACCCAGAGTCTTACAGCCCAATTTAATAGTAATTAAAATAATAGAGAGGTTTCCTGGTTGCAATGAATTAGAACTTAAACAAACCCCATGGTAATATCTGAAGATTTGAAGTTTTGAAAGCCTGGCACATCCTTTGCCTTTCCACATGTGTTTAACCATCTGTGTGCATGTGCATGAGTGTACATGTGTATGCATGAGCATGTTCAAATTAAACACAAAATAGAGGTTATTTTGAGACATTAAAAATATGAAATTGTTTTCTTCTTCCAAATGACATGTGAATGCAGTAAATATAATGTAAGACAAAAAAAAAATCTGTACTTAGCTTGGTATTATAAGGATTAGCCCTATTGTGCCTAAGAGGAGATGAAGGTCAGAGGTACAGAGTGTTAGGGTTCTGTGCTGTGCCCTGCAGTCCTTGTGGCCCTATAGGGCTCCGTTTCTGCCATATGACTTCCTGTTGAGGGGTACCTTGTCAAGAGTCAGTCACCTAGCTATGGGGAAATGGGACTTAAATCCGAGTATCCCCCTTCCAAGCCAGTGTCTTACCATTGTGCCTAGGGTGTCCACCGCTGTTCAGGAGGTTGCTAGCTCCTCCTGCTAGTCTGGAAGAACTGTTATTTCTTATTTCCTTGTCTATTATTCATATTCCAACAACGGGCATCTGGGAGGTGCTGACACTCAGCTGACAGAGGACTCTGCCTAGTGAAGGAGTCTAGGTCTCCCTTTCTTAGAATCATGGCTGTAAGCTAGAATCGCTCACGATTCTCAGATAAAAACTGAAATATCAAATAAATGGTGCCAGGTAGTGACAGCACATCAAGACAGAGCAGCTACTGTGTCCTCAGTTCTGCCACAAGCCCCACAAGATACAGATGTGCAGTGGATTCTACCAGATCGGGTTCTACCACTGCCTACAGGACCTATCTCCCTTTCCCAAGGGGCATGAATACCCAGGTCCCAGGGTGGATCCTTAAAATGATGCTTTCTTTTTCTTTTGTTCTTTATGAAGTTCACCTTCACAACTGGATGTGCCTTGTGTAGATGGCCTATGATGCTCTTCTCTGGCTTTCCCATGTGTTTGACATCTCTTACCCCTGAATTGTTACTCTTCCATAGCCAGCGCCCTTCTCTCTGGGCAGATTCTGTCTGGAACTCTTCATTGGTACAGAAGCTATGTGAGAAGCTGTAGCGATGATCCACATAAATGCTAGCATGTGGGTCAAGCATCATTCTCACTGAAACAGTCACACCTTCAACACACATTCTAAAGCCAGAGCCCAGTACAAATGTACCAATGGTGGAAGTGGCCCACACCAGGAAACACACTTCATAAGCAAAGCTGGCAAAGAGGGTGTTTCCACAAAGCCACACAAGACAAACAAATGAAAAGTTTTCAATTTTTTATTCAACACATGACACTACATTGTCTTCAGGGAGGTGACACTGTCAGCAAGCAATGGAGGGAGAAGGAAACCTTAGAAGGGATGCTTCAGTTTCTTGGCAGCATGGAAGTCTAGGTATTCATCCAGGAATCTGCTTGTTACCCCCAGGATAGCTAGGAGAGTCAACAAGGCCAAAATCCCCAGGCTCAGCCTGAAACCGGTGGTCCTGGAGGGTGAACATAATGGAGTGAGGTGGCTAACTGGCTGCAATGAGACCATTGGGGTCCTGGCAAAGGATGCTCATGGACATCACAACTTCAACAATAGGCCAGCTGAACTATTTAGCTCATCATGAAAAGTAAAGGGGATGCCAGGCCACTGAGGTCAACCCCACACAGCTACCCCACCTAAACATTCATGAAACAATCCCTGCAAGAATTTGCAATGAGCAGATTACCTCTTTCATTATTTTATGTCATGCCTAACTGTGAGGTTTGGCAACACTGGCCTCAGGCAGTGGGTCACTTTGGTCACCAATATTCCCAGTGTTCTTAATCATCTTAGGAACAGAAAAACCCACCCTGCTGTACCTTGGACAAACATGCCATTATTTGCTTCTCCTTACCTTTTCTCAGCACCTTCTGCATAGCCCCAGAAGAACTTGTGACGGGCGTACAAGTACATGAGACCCAGACAAGTCGCAAAAACTAGGAATAAAATACAGAACATATATAGAACTTAATGAATGTTTCTCAAAATAAAGTGTGGAGACTAAAATGTATTTTAAAAACAATTTCCTGACAAAATATATGTGCCCAGAATAAATAATCCTTATGGTAATAAAAGAAAAACAACTTTTCTAAATAAGTGAAATATTTGAATACACAATTCACATGAGAAGAAAAATAAGTGTGCAGGTAATCGTGGAAAATGTTTTGACCCAATTCAAGGTCAGAAAACTACAGTTAAAGACCAGGGAGAGGCTGGGACATGGCTCAGTGGGCTGAGGCGGGCTTGAAGCTCAAGCTTCGGGACCCAGGAGAAGAGGAAGGCAAGACAAGATTCCACAGTGTTGTCTTTTGAGCTCCATGTGGTCTCTGTGGCACACACTCCAACATACCAGAGCATGCACACACACAAGTTTAAAAATTCATTTTAAATGTTTTAACACTACAGTGAAATATTACTTTTAAGCACCCAGCAGAATAGCTAGAATTTTAATTATTGTTTGTTGTTGTTGTTGTTTGGTTGTTTAGTTGGTTGGTTGGTTGATTTTTCAAGATATGGTTTCTCTGTGTAACAGCCTTGGCTGTCCTGGAACTCACTTTGTAGACAAGGCTGGCCCTGAACCAGGTCTACCTGTCTCTGCCTCCTTGAGTGCTGGGAATAAAGGCATGTGCCATCATGCCAGGCATGACTAGAATTTTAAGATCAACAATATAAAATAGTGAAAATAAAGAACAACTGGAATCCACATCCATCATTGGTAGGATGCAAAATCACACAGCTATTTTGGGGAAAGTTCTGGAAGCTCCATATGAAAGTAAAATACTATTTAACTCAACAATCCTATTCCTATGTATTTACTCAAGAAATAGGAAGGCACATGTGCATAAAAAGACCCATCAAGAACATTCATGAAAACTATGACTGGTCATCAGAATTATGTATTTATAAAAACCAAAAGATAAAATAGTCTGGAAGTTTACCATCAGACCTGATAACCAAACAGTGCAGTCATTTAATAGAAAATGACCGTGAGTGAGAACAAATGTGTGTGCAGTAAGATGGTGGATCTCAATATTACTTCACTGAGGAATGATGCATTACACCTCAGTACATACGATATCCTTCCAGTCACATGAAGTTCTAGAATGGAAAAAACCAAACTGTGGGAAAAACAGAGCCATGGAAGGAGCAAGCATGAACAGGTGCAGGGCCAAGACTAGGTGGTGTCCACATTGCACACCTTAATGGGAAATTGATTCACATGGTGTTAAACTCTGTCAAACACCTAAGATCTGTACATTTTACCACAAGTAAGTTTTATCTCCAAAATATGCAGTGCACAATATTGATGTGGCTGGCATCCTGACCAGTCAAAATATTTATATCTTTTCTAAATGAAGCCCCTTCCTCAGTGCCACACAGATGCAAACTGGATGTCTAGAGCCTCTGTCTGGGACTGTGATCTGCTGTTAAATTTAACTCACTATTTTACTTGGTCACCAAGCCATTTTTTTAATTTCCTGTATACACCAGGTGTTTTCTCAGGGTTTCGTCATCAGTTGCTGTGTCTTTATAAAGCTACTGTTCCAGAGTTTGGGCTGCCGCTCAGTAGAGTGGGCGTGGCCAGCATGTTCAATTGCTTGGATTTAATCCTTAGCATTCCAAAAAGATAAAACGAGGAGAAAAAAGATAACAACGAAAAACCTTGTCTACCCATAGCTGATTCTTTGTATGACAGAGTGACAGAGGTGTGTGTGTGTGTGTGTGTGTTGCATGATGTGCATGTTCATGCAAGCATGTGTGCATATGGAAATGCTTGCATGCATGTACATACTAAAGCTAGAGGCTGATGTCAGGTATCACCTTCAGAGTTTTGACCCAGCCTGGCCCCAAGTTCTGCATTTGTTTTCTGTTGTTTTGTTTTTAAAAATGACTTAGACGCTTATATTAATTATAGGTTTGGCCTATGGATCAAGAATATTGTTAGTTAGCTCTTGTATTTTAATTTAACTTATTTTTATTAATTTGTCTTGTCACATAGCCTGTGGCTTATCCTTTTTTTATATTTTGCTTTTTGGACGGCTGGATTGTGTCTGTTTGACTCTGTTTTGGGTTTTCTTTTTTTTAATCTATGTTTAAATTTTTTTTTTTATTTGCCTTGGTGTTTGTCTGGAGCTGGGAAGTGGAACTACAGACAGTTGTGAGCTGCCATGTGGTTGCTGGGAATTGAACCCTGGTCCTCTGGAAGAGTAGTCAGTGCTCTCAACCGCTGAGCCATCTCTCCAGCCCCATCCTGCCTCCTTCTAAGATGCTCTGCCATAGGCCCAAACAGTCTCTTTATTAATGAATGATATTCGCAGCATACAGAAAGACATCCCACATCACTATCCCATCCCACCTTTTTTTTTTAAGTCAGGGTCTGCCCGGAGTTCCCTCCTCCCTTCTTGCTGCTGGGTTACAGATGCATGTGCCTCTGTGTCAGGCTTTCTGTGTGGATGCTGCAGTCAGAACTTGTCTTTATAGCTGATACTCTAAGGACTGAGCTATCTCACAGGCCCTGATGGAGTCTTACACTATCAATAAAGAGACAAAGAGAGGAAAATTGAAGACTTGGAAGGGGGGAAATGTGGAACAGAGGAGAACAGGAGGAGTGCTGGCTTCTTAGAAAGGGCTCTGGGGTACCACTGAGAGAGGAGACACCAAAGATGAGAACATGGGGACCCAGAGTAGCGGCATAGCTGCCTGGCACCTGAGAATGTTAAGATTCTGGGCATGCTCTCTGTTGAGAATCACTATCCAACCCTACTGAATTATTCCCCCTCAAAGCCAATAAACAGCCAGAGGCAGCTTAGTAGGCAACCTACATTGACAGAGAAAAGAATGACATTACCCCAAAACCCTTTTCTCTTAAGCAGTCTGCCTCATTCAGCCCATCATAGGAAAATCCAAGGGTCAAGTGACAAAGACAGAATCCCATTATCTAAAGGTGCTTCCCTTATTAGGTGTTAATATGCCCTTAGAGGAAAAGGAACACTCACTTTCACTTGTGCCATTAAGGAGCAAAAGTATGAGTTGAGTGAAGTTTAAAAGCCATTCTCTAAAGGTCATTGTATCTGAAAGTTCTTGGTTGATGGTAAAAATTTGCAAGAAAGAGATTGATGAAGGTTTCTAGGAAGCAGCTGGATTTTAGTTTATTTAAATCTTGGCAATCAAATGCATACCCAAATGAGGCCACTATAGCTATTAGGAATCAAAGGGGGTTGTATTTCTCCAGCTAGAGTGTTCATACAGGTCCCACCCCCAAATACATGGGTACACAAAGCCCTCAGCTCACCAAGGAGACTTCTGCCAAATAGAAAGAGCATGCTTGCAGACTAGCTGCCCCCAGAGTGCAGCACCAGGTTCTTTTGGAGCCCTGAGACATATCAGTAGACCTGTCATGCCTTTGAAAGGAAGATTTTCTCCAGGTTGGTGAATACCAGGTTGGACAGCTTTACATTTGTGTGTCTCAGTTTCCTCATATGTAAAGTAGGAATCAATTATAGACTCTGTTTCATATGAAAGTCTTAAATCCTACAGCTCTATGAGCTTCAGAAAATTGACTCGGCACTCAGTAAGCCTTCCATAAACATTGCTGTTGTGGAAGTGAATTAATTTGCTTTCTGTGTTCTGATCCTTGGCTTAAATTAGACTACTAGATTTGAAGACAAGTTGCATGCCACTGTTATCCTTGAGTGTCTAGCATATAGTTTATTCCAAGTAGTGTATGGTCTATAGCCACATGACCTTGAACGAACCCTATTTTAGCCAAGAGTTTATGTTGGGAAGTAGAAGGAGATTCAGAACAAGCTCTTGGCCTTGCATATGCCAAGCAAGGATTCTTCTACCGAGCTACATAGCCCTTTGTTATACTGTTGTTCCTGCTGCCATCCTAGATCACAATCCAAGTTTCCCCTCCCTCCCCACCGCCCACCCCATCAACTCCTCCTTCACTGTTTCTTGTCAAAAAAAAAGGCAGGCCTCCCATGGATATCAGCCACCCATGAAATATAAAGTTACGGTGAAACTAGTCACCTCCTCTTCTATTAAGGCTGGATAAGGCAATACAGTAGGAAAAGCATGGATTCCAAAAGCAGGCAGCAGAGTCAGAGACAGCCCTGCTCTCACTGTTAGGATTCTCATATGAAGACACAACTGTCACATATATGCAGAGGGCCTAGGCTGGTCCCATGCAGGCTTCCCGGGTGTCAGGTTAGTCTCTGTGAGCTTCTAGGAGCCCAGGCTAGTTTTAACCCTTGCTTTTTGAGACAGAGTCTCACTGTGTAGCTCTGCCTCTAGATCCTGAGTGTTGGAATCTCAGGTATTTACCACTAAATCCAACTGCTAGTGTGTGGGCTTATTTTTTAATTATTGAATTAAATCACGTTGAAGCCATGTTAGCACAGCTATAACTTGGATGCACACATGCATTGCTTCTTATATTTAAAGTCATTTCTAGGAGCAGTAGCTGTATAATCATTTATCTGCCCCTTAATCATGTTTAAAAACCACACTCATCTTTGGGAATGAGTTGAAATGTTCTTATAATTACCTTGGTTGAAATACCATCCAGCCATCCACAGTGTTATGATGAATATGGAAAAAGACTCCAAAGAGTTTTGCCTGCAGGGTGAACAAATAAGGATAAAATTTAATTCTTGAAGAAATATACACTAATTTAGTGACGTTCTATCTGCATGTGAGCTTTTGATCTATTCAGAGGAAAATAAAACAGGAACTTACATAACAAACTTAATAGTCTTTCAAGGCAAACCTCCAGCATTGCTCAGACCTCAGAGCCAGACCAAAGATTGTTCTCCGACTCACAAATTGTCACTAGTGAAGCAAGCCATGGCTCTTTTCTAGAAGATAGGACCCCAGAGCCTAAATGTCATTCTGTACCTTATCCAGTAACTCAAGAGGCTACTCTATTCCTATTAAACAGATGTCTTCTTTAGAATTCCCTGACATTCATAGCTTTCTACTTGAGTCACTTAGAACATTCAGGAGGTCTTTAAATAATTCCCCTAACCCTTCTGAAGAGAAGAAATGAATGCATTTAATTCTCATTCTATGTAGTGGGAAGGGAAGACCCAAAAGTCAGTTGACTGACTTTTAAGATCACTGGCAGCTCTGGCTGAGGACCCCAGTTCATTTCCCGGCAGTCACCTGGTAGCTCATGACTGACTGTGACTTCTGGCCTCTATGGGCCCCAGACACACAAGTGCTGCACAAATAGACATGCAGGCAAAAGAATCACAGACACAAAGTAAAAATTAAAATGAGTAGACTGCAACACCTAATTGCCTCTACTTGTAGGAAACTCAGCTGGAAATTTTGATTCTATTTTAAGCACAAGGGAATAGTTCTCCAGGAGCTACAATTAATTCATCTGCACCTGGCAAAGGAGGAGAAATATGAGATGGAACAGTGGTCAGGTTAGCTCAGTGCAACCAGAGAACACAGGGTTCTCAGTAGTCATTTTAGCATTACTGGAAGCTACATAAGAATAATGTGTGATGGGGCTGGAGAGATGGCTCAGAGGTTAAGAGCACTGACTGGTCTTCCTGAGGTCCTGAGTTCAATTCCCAGCAACCACATGGTGGCTCATAACCATGTATAATGACATCTGGTACCCTCTTCTGTGTACTGTATACTTAATAATAAATTTAAAAAAAAAAAAGATGTGTGATTTCTGAGCCTGGAGACACATGCTTGTCATCTCAGCTATTTGGGAAACTGAGGCAGATTTGTACATTCAAGTCCTGCCTGGGCTATAGAGTGAGTCAACCTAAGCAACTTAGTGAGACCTTGTCTCAAAATGTAAACTACAAAAATGGGAGGGGTGCATGCAGCTGCTGGGGAAGACGGTCCAATACTTGTAGAGGACCTGAGTTCAGTTCCCAACAACTGTGTCAAGGAGCTCATAACCGCCTATAACTCCAGATCCACTGCCCTCTTGCCTCTGTAGGCACTCATACACACGTGCATGCATACACAGATACACATACACACGCAAATAAAAACTTAATAAAATTTTTTAAAGAGTTGAGGTGTTTCTTAGCATGTGCAAGGCTCTAAATTTAATCCCTAGCCCCTCAACAGAAATGAGAAAAGTGGACCATTGACAATCCTACCTGCTGCCACGGCTGATGCACAGGTGGGAGGTCCTAGCCTCACCAAGAGAAATGGTGAGGACTTTCCTTTGCTCTCTAGGGGCCTGGAAATGGGAAGTGAAGTGTACAAATGTAGAAATGCTTTCTTCTCTCTCATCTCATCATGTATCTCAGGCCTAAAAGGCCATGAGTGACCCAGGGAAGCTCTCTCCTGGAGCTTAACACAAGCCAGAGGCACAGCCCTCCAGGACTCGAAAGTGACTAAGATGGTTTTTTCTCCCCATCTTTGAAATGATTTTGCTTCTGATGGCTTTGTAAGTTTGTAAGTAGCGATGATAGGTTAGGTGAAAAGATACTTTCTACATTTCCATAGGCAGAATAATGACAGTTAGCTAAAAATAAAAATCTGTTTCTCAGCATTTTCCTTTCCTTGGATAAATTCATAGAATGGTCTCCAGGGAACGAGAGAACAGCACAGGAAAGTTCTAACCCTTTCCACAGTCAGTACAATTTCCTGGCCCTTTTTGGAAACATCCCACAAACGCCCTGCCCTTTATTATGTTTCATAATGCACCCTAAATTACTCCAGATGAGTTTTTCCAGATCTTCTTATTCAGAATCAGATGTGACATTTTAAACACCTCAGAAGCATCATCCACAAAAGTCTATTTGCAGGACCTTCTTTGTAGTGAATTAATGACTTTGGTGTCCCATTTGGAGAGCAGAATTACCACACAGAATCTCCTAGTACACCCGGTTCCACTAGGGAGAAGAGTCTGAGAACCTGTGGTCTCTCTGGGGTCTGTCCACAGAGGCTGACACGCTGTTATTTTGTGCCCCTGCCTCAAAGAAGAAGAAAGCCTTTTGGAAGAAAAGAAAAACAAGAAAGGAGATGTTGTTGTGGGTCTTTTTCTGCTGCTCAAGCTGGAAAACTTCTTAGTGGAGAACAGCCTGGGTGTGGATGAGTCAGTCACCTTTGTGAAGGGCTTAATGAGATTCTCGACACCAGGCCTCGGGGGGGGGGGGGGGGGGGGGGGGGGGGGGACCACATAGTTACAGGGAGGACCCTGAACCTCACCCCCCCACCACTGCACCACCCAGAGAAACCCCAGGATTTGGTCCAGTGTGGTGATATGTTACATATTTACTAAAACCTGAAATATCAAGAGATCAACCCACAGTCAAATCTAGGCAGAGGTAGCTCCAGGAGTTCCAGGGTTAAAGGAGCAGTGGTAACTCACACAACTCCGGGAGTTCTGGATCTCTGTGAGTACAAGGCCAAACAGCTGGGCTTCAGTGGCACACGCCTTTGATCCCAGCACAGAGAAAGCCGGGAGTGGTGACCTATGCCTTTAATCCCATAACTCCAGAGACAGAGATTGTTCTGTGTTTCTGTGAGTTCAAGGCTGACTACCAAATAGTCTTAACCTGAATGGGATACAGCTGAGCAAGAAGGGTATTTAAGGCAGGCGTAGGAAAACAGCAGAAATTAGAAGCAACCGGGAGCAAGGCTGAGGAAGCTGGAAGACAGCTGAGTGAGATTTGACTGTGGTGTTTCCTCTCTGATATTTCAGCCTTTCCCCAGTATCTGTCTCTGAGTTTCTTTCATTATAACCAGAATTCATGCAGCAGTCCAGTGTCTTAAATAGGGTTTCTATTACTGTGACAAAACACCAGGGCCAAAAACCAAGCTGGGGAGGAGAGGGTTTATTTGGCTTACACTCCAGCATGGCTGTTCATCACTAATGGAGGTCAGTACGGAGCAGGGCACGAACCTGGAGGCAGGAGCTGATGCAGAGGCCATGGAGGGATGCTGCTTACTGGCTTGCTCATGGCTTGTTCAGCCTGCTTTCCCTAGAACATATGACCACCAGCCCAGCGATGGCATCACCCACAACAGGCTGGGCCCTCCTCCATTGATCACTAATTAAGAAAATGCCTTACAGACTCGTCTACAGTCTGATCTTAGGGAGACATTTTTTCAACTGGGGTTTTCTCCCTTCAGATAACTATCTTGTGTTGAGCTGAAATAAAAGTAGCAAAGACACTCAAATATGGACAATACTCCAGAACCCAAGGACAGTGCCGTGTACACCAAGGCCCACCATAAGGCTGATTGGAACTGGGGTTGGGTCACTGGAAACACCCCAACTTTGAGAAGTAACCAAGAAGATGATAAAAATGTTGGTGCTAAGATACGGGTTGAGCAGAGGATGGTTAGAGGCCATTGAGATCAGGCAAGAACTGACCGAAGCTCGATGTGTGCTCATGGAAAGGAAACCAGGGAAAGTTACTCTATATTCTGTATCTTTATCCCCACCCCCCCAAAAAAAACAGGTCTTTATCCCCTTACAAGCAAGAGACACTCCTAAACTCACTCAACCTCATGTCCTCTTTGCAGACCTGCCCCAAGCCTTGGTTCCTCTAAAATGCAGAGCATCATGTACTTTTCTCGTTGCCATGACAGAATGCCTGACAAAAGGGACTGAAGGAAGAAAGGGCTTGTTTTGTCTGAGAGTCTGAGGGGACAATCCACCACAGCTGGGTGATGGGCATGGAGCAACTGGTCACATCAACTCCCCAGCCAAAAAGCAAAAAAGATAAAGGCTGCTTGTTCTGCTGGCTTCTTCCGTGTTTACCTTTAATTTACACTGGAATCACAGACCATGGGATGGAGCCACACATATCCAGGGTGGGTCATCCCTCTTTAGTTAACTTCTAAGGAAACAGCTTCAAGACAAGCTCAGAGGTGTGTCTCCTGAATGATATCAAATCCAGCCATTTATAAGGATTAGCCATCGTACGCTTCTGTATTCATTTCCCATTATCATCTTTCAGACACTGGTAATAATTCTCTGGCTGCCAGTTGAGGTCCCTACTATGTGCTGCTGTCTGCCTTGGTAGTATTGCTTTACCTTGAAACACCTGGAGCCCCATTCTGCCTGTCCATCATCACCTAGTGACCATCAACAGTACCTTTGAGCCCCTGAAAGCTCCCACAGCATGATGATAAAGTGCAGTATGCCCCTTATACCCTCCACTGTAAACTGTAAGCAGATACATTCAACTTAAAAAGACCAAATACTGAAAACTCTTTGACTATTAATTATTCCCACAGGCAGATCAAACCAGTACAGAAAAAATTTAGCCTCTTTCTAATCACCTGAAAAACTACATCCTGTATACTCCTTAGAGGGATTTTTAGAAAAATCTCAATGTCAATTGCCCTTCATGAATACAGCTGGTAATGATTATCTGCGGACTATCCCCTCCCCTGAATGTCCACATAGGAAAAAAAAAAACGGGCTGTGTGAGTCATTTTCTGATCACAGCCTCTATTGTAAAACATCCCTAAGTTCTTTGCACACTGACGCCCCTATGGAAAACAGAGACGGGGGTCATTTGTTGTTTCAAGGAGATGTCACCAAGGGCGTCGTCAAATTGCACACCAGGGAGAGGAACTGAAAAGGTCTTCACTAAAGGACCAGTAGGGGGAGCAAGTGTCCTGCTTGGCCTGCATTTGAGCTACTTTTTAGAAGGTTGAATTTTTGAAGTTTTGAAACCGGTACTGACCCTGGTACGCTGTCCTGGTTCATCTGCTGCCAAAGTATTTTAGGATCCGTGAGGATAAACGGATCAAATGGGAAAAGCCTAAGAAAACCTGACACCTCTGGGCACTGTGATGATCACGTGTGCCCCATGTTCCTAGACACAATGCAGAGGTGACTGCAGCCTGCGCCTTGCCCAGGGTAACTCCAAGCTGCCTTTGGCTCCGTGTCCAGTGCACATGCAGAGGGAAATAGCTCTGAGTTCAGACACCAGCAGCTGTCCAGCTCCGCCTATGCGGCACGGACCGAGGACAAATTCAACCTACGGTACAAAGGTAGCACTTTTAAGTTTATCAAAATAAAGCAGGAGCATATGTGTGCCTGAGAAGATTAGAAAACACAGGCTCAAGACTTATCAGTCACACTAGACCTCACCTGGGCCCCACAAGAGAAAGACACCTTAGCACTGCTGTGACTATAGCCCCACCCATCAGTCATCCAACCATCCACTCTGTGCATCTAGGAACCCACAAGCAGAGAACTCTATCCCCTGGACATCAGCTGGGCATGACCCCTATTGCATCAGGCGGTCCATGCACACCTAAATTGCTGTAGTCGGTCCTGTGTAACCTCTACTGTTCTATACCTCTGGGACTCAGCCATGTAACCCTGTGTGGCAGGACGCTGCAGGCCTTTAGCAGTTGTCCATCTGGGTTCCTTGATGTCACATCTGATTACATACAGCAACTCTCTTTACATCTGTATCACACCTCCCCACCTCCAGCAAAGCCCCCATGAGCTCTGTGGTCTTCATTCTGTAGAGAGTGAGGATATAATGTGTGGTCTCCAAGTTAATATTAGTGATTAACATTGAAGTAAAAGCACTTGTGGTCGCCAGTGACCAGCTAAGATGGTAAAACCAGGACAGCCTGGCAAACAGCCAACAAAGGGATGTAGCTTATGAATTCGCTGTTCAATACCTTCTGTCATTGTGGAAATATCCCAATGTGTCGGCCTATGTTTCCGGCATGATGCACTCACATCATCTTCAGGGACGGTCTGGTGGAGACTGATACAAGTCAGTTAACATTGCTCAAGGCCCTCACTGCCTCATTGCCAGGGAACCTGGGTCCCTAAGAATTCACCCCAGGGTCTAAGAGCTGAGAGCTGGGGGCCCCTCTGATCCAAATATCATTGGGACCTTCCTTAGTAAACAGACGACAAAGTTTTGATTATGTTTTAGAGTTGAGGGTAGGGGTATCAAATTGTAACCCTGAAGTTCAAAACCTGGTCATTTCTAAAAACATGTCTCCACACCGTTCTGATCATAGTGCAAGCGTTAGATTGTTGTGGCCACGCGCCCACCTGCAGGAGGTTCAGACCTGCCTCTAGTATCTGCATGATTTCCTTTAAAGAGCCCCAACCATGTGGGAGACTTTTTCTTTTTCTCCTTTTCTGCTCTCTACACCCACCCTCTCTCTCTCTTTCCCCTCCCCCACCCATTCCTTTAATAAATCTAATATGGCTCTTGGCAGTGTGCTAGTGAGCTCTTCCACATGCAAAATACTAACAGCAAGCTCTATGAAAATACATACATGTGTGTCCTCCATCACATGCTGCCGGGGCTCTACCTGGACCCATATATCCCCAGCCTTCTTTTTAGCAATGGGAGGTGAGAGAGGTTAAATGTTGTCACTTCTGAATCACCTGATTGAGTAATTGTTACATCATATTCCCCTTTTATAGCCAGACGCAAAAAAAAAAAAAAGACTGAGGGCCTGGGGGGCGGAGCCTCTGAGACTATGCCAAAGTCACCCCCATGAGGACACCCAGAGAGACAGATCAGGGGGCCAAGACCTGAACTTCCATTGTGTTAAACCTCTGAGAATGTGGGACATTCAACTAAACAATGGTGTTGTATATGTTATAGAACACACAGAACAAAAAAGATGGGATTCTAAGAAAAAATATAAATAGAAGTGGCAATAGTGTCCCTTCTGTGGGTGGCTTAGCAGTGGCTGCCATCTCACTATAAGTAATAAGAGAGGCTATAGTGAAAGATTTGTTTTGATAATAAATATTAACAGTGAAAGCAAAGAACAGGCACAGGATTACTAGGAAGGTTAGGCTTGAACCAGTGAAGTCGGGAACGCCGAGGAGATAAATGAGAGAGTTAGCAGCTCAGAGACAACCAGGTAGATCAGACAAGAGCCCAGGCAGGGCTGTGCGCCAGGGTCAGCAGGCCAGCTGGCTCCTCTGAAGCCCCGACCCCACCCCGTTCCTAGGAGAACATATGCAAGGCATGGTTGCCCTTTCGTGTAGCAAAGTAAATTGTGGATAAGGATGGGTTCTAACAAGAAACCTTTATCTTGAAGGGACACTACCCCCAGTCCATCCTCAACACAAGACTACACAGACTGCAGGTGCATCTCAGCCGTGAATCAAGCTGCTCATGTAAATATGAGAACAAAGACAGCAGAGTTTAATTAACAGCCACCAAGACACCTGCAAGGTCCATGGCTAGCAGGCTAAGGACATCAGACAGTCAAGGTCAGCAGCTAATGAAGGGTAAGTCAGAGAACAAGGGAAGGACTTCAGCCACCATTAACTGGGTGGGCAGTGAGCAAACAGCGTTATCATCTCCCTAGTGTGTGTGTGGGGGGGGTGCATGCATGGGGGAGCAGGACCGTTGACTCCATCCATGATAGCCCAGAAAACTAACCAATTGCAACAGAAATTACATCAGTCATTGTCTCATTTCTACTGAAAGCCCTACTAAAAAAAAAAAAAAAAAAAAAAAAAAAAAAAAAAAAAAAAAAAAAAAAAAAAAAAAAAAAAAAAAAAAAAAAAAAAAAAAAAAACCCTACATAAAATGATTTGATGGTTTCTTTTTCCTCTCTGTGAAGGCCTCACACTCTCACTTTTCCTTAGTGACCCTCAATAAGGTTCACTTCCCTTTGCTAACCCCCACCTGTGTCCATGTTTCAATCTTCATCTGTGTGAAACAAGGAACCCAAGAACAAGTGTCTCGGGGTGATTTTTAGTGACCATCCACTTCCCAGCACCCACCGTAGTGTTTGAAGAGAAGGGCCCATAGGCTCATTTGTTTGATGGGTCCCGAGTTGGTGAAATAGTTTAGGGAGAATTAAGAGGTGTGGCCTTATTGGAGGAGAAGTGTTACTATTGGGGGGGAGGGGCATAGGGCTGAGGTTGTAAAAGCCCAGGCCAGGCCAGTCAGCTCTCTGTGCATCCTTCCTGTGGATCAAGGCATACACTCTCAGCTGCTGTTCCAGCGCCCCACACCTGCCTGCAGCTGCAATGATCCCCACCACGATGGTCATGGACTCTAACCCTCTAGAACAGTGAGCCCCATTAAAGCCTTTCTTCTATAAGTTGCCTTGGTCATGGTGCCTTATCTCAGCAATAGAAAAATAACTAAGACACTCTAAGCCCCTGGGTCATGCCCATTTGGGTCAAGAAAGGTCCTATCTCATTCTCAAAAACTGCATCACTTAGGGTAACCCTCCTGGTGTAAGAGAAGGCCCTGGTGTGAGACTTTTCTCAGCACCTCTTTAGTTGACAGACTCCTGAATGTACACCATGGACTACTGTGTGCAACAACCCCATTCCCAAAATCTGGGGACGGGGACATTCTCCCAGGCCAGCCCCAGAGCCTTCCTAACCCCATGCTCGCTACAGGGAAGCTTTTAAAGATAAGAACAGACCATGCGGGCATCTCAAGAAGACTTTGAAAATCTTTCTTCTTTCAAGTGCCTTTCTCTGTTTTCCTTTCTCCCGATTCTGCTTTGCTGACTCACTTTGACTCAGTGGCTGCAAGTTCACAGATGTCTGGGCCTGCCTGTGAACCTTGGAAAACAAGAAGGCCTTTGACTAGCAGATGAGTCAGAGCATCATCTCAGCATGCCCAGAGAAGGCCTCTGGGAGAAGAAAAGGACTGTGGGAGGTCATGTATAGGCAGATACCTATCTAACTTGCTCCTTATAGAAAGGGGCTATACGGTGATCCGGACCTAAGTTCCAGCACTGAGGAGGCTGAAGCAAGAATTTCAGGCCAACCTGAGCTACATAGTGAGAGCCTCAAAAGTAAGAATTATTAATTAATTAACTAGATAATTAATTAAATTGTTCCTTTTAGGAGCAGTCCCCTTGGGAATACAGCAGGAGATGGCAGTAGGGTTTCCATATACCTTCCTCCCAGCAACTGAACCTAAAGGAGAGGGAGAATAAGCATGAGGGTCCAAGACTTAGGGTAACCCTCCTGGTGTAGGAGAAGCCCCTGGTGTGCTCCCCATTCCCCTATCCCACCCCCCACTGAACTCACTACTGAGTACTGAGTACTCAGGCATCTCCTCTATATAACTCAGTGGATGAAGGGAATTGTAGGGATTCCAGCTAATATCCAGGATTGTAAGCTTCCTCACAAATGCTGGGCCAGAGAGACAGAGCAGCTGCGGCTGTGTGGGCCTCATAAAGTCCAGCACTGTGAGGCCAGAGACATGGTCTACTGGGGCTTGTTGGGTCCAGCTGGGTCTGGGGTCAGTGAAATGCTCTGTCTTAAGGGAATAAAGTGGAGGATGCTCGAGCAGGTCACCTGATGCCCTCTCCTGCCCCCGTGTGTGCACATGCGGGAACCACATAGTGAGATCCCGCTCCAGAACAAAGTCAATCTTTTTTTTTTTTTTTTTAAGATAAAAACTACAAAGCCTATAAGAAGGGTCAGTGAGTTAAGGTGCTCTCTGTGAAAGCCCGAATTCAATCCCGAGGGCAGAAAGAAGTAAGTCCTGAGCTTGATCCTCTGACTGACACACAGGGGCTGTGGTGCATGCGCATACACACTAATACAATAACAACAGATACAAACTCCAGCAGAGGAAGCACAGGGTAATATTCCTGAAGAAGCTGGATTCGTGATACCCGGTTTGCATGTGTGACGGTTAATTAGGGTCTGGAACTTCAGCATCAAACAGAGAGCGAAGCTGCCTGTCAGCCCTACCCATCACCAGGAGAACCACAGTTGTACGTACACTGGTAGGTACGTACTTTGATTTGTACTTTGAGATCCTGGCTTATAAATTACAATAATTTTTTTTGTCTAACAGGAACAACCAAAGTATCTTTTTAAAAAAATTTTTGAGAAAAGAAACTGCAAGATTGGAGCTCACCTCTCCCACCACAAGAAAAATAGAAAAGATGCTTCATAGTGTGGCCCCAACACAGGAAAGGACCAGGCAGTGGTTATTTCCCTTCGCTGTGAAGATGGACATAGGGAAAACATTGACTCTTTTACATTTAGTGTGTGTGTGTGAGAGAGAGAAAGAGAGAGAGAGAGAGAGTCCACAGGTCTGTGTGCATGTGCATTTGCACACCACAGTGTGCATGTGATGGTCAGAGGGCAGTGTGCAAGGAATCAGCTCTCTGCTTCCATCTCTCGGGTCCTGGAGATGGAACTTAGGCCGTCAGGTTTGGTGGTGTACGCCGTTACCTGCTGAGCCACCTCCCTGGTCCAGGAAATGTGTTCAGACTGCAACACAATCAATATACTATTTGGACCTACTTTGTAGATTTTACAAAAACTTTTCATCTAAAGTCAAGGCCTTTGAATTAGAAGTTTTAACATTTTAGCAATAAGATAAAAAAAAATTGGCCTTGTATAAAATTGTGGCTATTGTTCTGATGATTTAGGACATGTTCTTTTCCCAGGACTGATAAGGCATGACTATTCTTCTCCCAGACCTAGGCAGCACCCCTCCTTGCCAGAAATGAGAAACTAAACTTTATTTTACCTTTTTAGAAAACAGCTTCTAGAATGTAATATGAGGTTTCTTGAGCTAAGTTTTCTCTCTTCAGGATTGTGACCCAGGAAAAACTCTAATCATCTCAGGGCTTTTCCCTGGATGAAGAGAAAAGGACTCAGTGGAGGAAGTCTAGCCAGAACCCTGGCATGTTAGGACACCATAACAGCCATCACTGCTTGACAGACAACGTCCAGCCCAAAGAGGCCTGCTGGCACAGACACAGGGAAGCGGTCCTGGGGATCTTGGACTGATGCCACTAAGATTAATTTCTACTCAGAGAAAGACTGAGCAGGGCCTTTGGGGACTTTGGCCACACCAGGGCCAACGTATTAGAGAGAAGTGAAGGAAAAGGCAGCATTTCTGTTAAAGGCAAAGATAACTAAAGAGATTCCATGGTTCAGCCCAGGATAGGAAGAAATCGAGTGCATTTCTTCCTCAGAACTCAAGACAGTCAATGTGAAAGAGACAAACAACCATCCCAGCTTCGCAAAAATTTGGTAAACCCAGGGAGTTCTGCCAGGTACCTCACATAAAGCCTGCATGCTGTACCCTTGACACAAGGAATATTAATTAGCCAGATTTGTCCTGAACTGCTGTGGGAATATGCTTTTGTACTGTAAATATTGGTTTAATAAAATACTGATTGGTCAAGTAGATAGACAGGAAGTAGAGGTGGGGCAATCAAACTAGGAGAATTCTGGGAAATGAAAAAACAGAACAGCAGATGGCAGCGAGCACAGAGGAAGTGGAATGAGAATGCTGCTCTGAGAAAAGGTACCAAGCCATGTGACTAAACATATATAAGAAATATGGGTTAACTTCAAGTATAAGAGTTATATAATTATATGCCTGAGCCATAGGCCAACCAGCTTGTAATTAATATAAGACTTTGTGTTATTATTTGGGACTTTGGGCCTGGACCTTGGAGCTAGACAGGGCCAGAAACTTCCTACTACACTGAACCTTAGAATTCAAAGCCAGAGCTTACCTAGTGCTATAGAAAATCCAAGAAGAAATACAGGAAATGAGATAGGTCCGCCTGATTGCCCCCTCCACAAAACTATCCCTTAGCTCCAAATCTCCCTTGATATTATGAGGGTTTGACTTCAGTTAGGTGTTTTGTTTTGTGTTTTATTTTGGGGGAGGTTGCTTGGTTTTGTTTTGGGTTGATTTTGGTTTGGTTTTTTGGAGGTTTCAAGACAGGGTTTCTCTGTATAGCCCTGGCTGTCCTGGAACTCACTTTGTAGACCAGGCTGACTTCAAACCCAGAGATCCACCTGCCTCTGCCTCCCAAGTGCTGAAACTAAAGGCGTGGGCCACCACTCTTGGCTATGAGCATATTATTTTAGCCCTATGTCTGTTCCACTGTGGTTAAAAAAACAAATTAAGTTCTGACAAATGAATTGAGCTTGTGTACTTACTTTATAAATAACAACTTCAGAGAGATATTTGAAAATAGTGTCCAACTTTATTTCTAGGACAAAGGAGCCCAGTTATAAGGGCAGGGAGAAAACACTAGCTTGAAAGACAATCAAATGTGAGGAAAACAGGAAGGCTGAAGTAGAACTAAGAAGTGGCCCTCAGATCTAACCTGTTGGAAGCCTCATACACCCAGACTCAGCTCTCAGTTTAATAGAGGCAAAGTGAGGTGAGCTGGGGTCTCCCCACAAAGCGACTCTATAAATGGTTTGTGAGTCTGAGAGTATGAACCTGTTGCTGGTAGCACCTTTAGCCTCTGTGCATGCCAATGACTAGTTTTCTATAAATCAGTTGTTGAGGTTGGTTGGTTTGGGGGTGTTTAGTCTCTTTTGTGTGTGTGTGTGTGTGTGTGTGTGTGTGTGTGTGTGTGTGTGGTTTTGTGGTTCAACCCAAGGCAATCTGTACACAAGGCAATCACTTCACTGAGTTCTGTTTCCAGCTCTTGGTTACAGGGTCTCACTGTGTAATTCAGGCTAGCCTTGCTTACAGCAGCCACCCTTGTTCATATTGTGGTCCATTCTAGGTCATGTGCCTGCATCTCATCCCTGGCTCTCATATGAGGTTTTCAGGGCGCAAACCAAGGCCATCCAACTGGTGTTGGTCTCTGGTCTGCCTTGGCTGTACACTCCAAAAGGGTAAGGGCTCTTGGTTTGTTCACCGATATCAGATAAGTCATGGTATATAGAGATACTGGAAAATAATTAATGTATATTTTTGTTTAATGTATGAAATAAAAGTCAAAGTTCAAAATAGATAATAACTTCATTGTGAAGATCATAAGAACTTGGGAAACTGAAATAGGTAGGACTTATCTTGTGTGGTTTGATATTATTTAAATTGGTTACATATTATTTAAACAGAAATGATGATAGAGAAGTTTTTTAAAGGATTATTGAAATCTTTAAGTGGAAAAGAACAATTAATGCCCATGAGACCCAAGGATATAACTGTAGTGGATTATGTATGTTGTAATTATTTGTTCCTCCTACTGGTTTAATAAAAAGCTGATTGGCTAGAGGCAGACAAGAAGTGTGGACAGGGCTATTAGACTAAGAAAACTGTGGGAACATCTCAGAGCAGAGACACCACAGAGACGCAACAGAGACACAACAGTGAGACAGCAGCAGACACAGAGGAAAGAAGCTGAAATGCTGCTCTGAGAAAAGGTACCGAGCCACATGGCTGAACAAGATGGGTTGGGTTCAGATGAAGGAGTTAGCAAGCTATATGCCTGGGCCCTAAGTTGATCAGTGTAAAAATAATACAAGCATCTGTGTGACTATTTAGGCCTAAGCGGCAGTGGGGCTGAAAATGCGTCCAAACTTATGGGCTAGACCAGAAAGTATGAGCCAGAAACCTCGTACAGCACATACTGATTTAGCATCATCAACAGCACCGACATAAGACCAGAGAGTGAAAATAAGCTGCTCCAGTTGAAATGATCTCTGAAAATTGTTCAGCTGGTAAATTTGGAGAGTTCGCCAGAAAGAACAGGGGTTCCCAAATGTGAGAACTTACGATAAAGGATCAACCCAAGAGCAGTTAGCATGTTTCCGAAAAGAATAAAATCACAAAGAAGGGGGCTGGAGAGATGGCTCAGAGGTTAAGAGCACTGACTGTTCTTCCAGAGGTCCTGAGTTCAATTCCCAGCAAAACCACATGGTGGCTCACAACCATCTATGATGATATCTGGTACCCTCTTCTGTAAAACTGTATGCATAATAAATAAATAAATCAAAAAAAAATCACAAAGAAGAAATTGGGGGTGGTATATTTTTTAATCCCAGGGACAGAAGGACATAAATTTCTGGACCATAAAGAGGCCTGCTTGGGGTTCAGCATGATGTAATGCATAAGGGGTCTGTGGGGCACAGAGCACCCCAGAGCCTCTCAACTGTTCCCACACCACATGGCCAAGCCTAGAAGAAAAATGTCAATAATATCCAAAGATACTAGTATGTGATGGATCAATTGTCTCACAATTCTGAAAGTATAAGGTTTTTAATGTGGAAATCTATACCTACCCAGGCCACCAGTGATGTGAGGCTAGAGGTAGGCTGTATCCAAACAGGATAAGCCTCAAGGTTCTACAGACCTGAGATCCTCTCAGTAAGCATCTAGACAGGGTGTCCTAGCATGAATCTGGAAGTTCCCCCACAAGCTCATGAGTTAGAGTCGGAGATAGTAGGAGGCTGTAGGTCATTGGTGGTATATGTCAGGTTGTTACATTGCTGTGGCCCCACCCCCACCTGCAGGGGCTCCAAAGCCTCTGACGTAGGCGAGCCTCCCCTTTAAAATCTCCACCCATGTGGGAGACTTTCTCCTTTTCTCTTTCTCTCTGACCCCTACACTTTCCTTTCTCTCCTCTCTTCCCCTCCCCCACATCCTACTCCTTAATGAACCTAATATGGCTCCCTTGGCAGCGTGATGGTGAGTTCTTTCACACGAGAAATACTAACAATATACCCTTGAAGGGGATGGTGGAACCTGGACTCTTTCTTTTTTTCATTTTCCCACAAAGTGAACAGGGTTTGCCCCACCCCACACTTCCACCATGATGTATGTGCCACTCATGACCAAAGTAATAGAGCCACAGAGCAGGATATCTAAAACTGACCCAAAGTAACTGTCTTCTCTGTACCTTGCTGATCTTGTGTATAGATCATGGTAACAGAAAGCTAACAAATACATTCCACTAAAATGAGAAACAAAAATAATGCAAAAAACTGTAATCCACCTAGCAGGTGATCCAAATCCAGAGAGAGTAAGAAAATTCTAGGGGAGGGGATCCAGAATAACAGCCATGTGGTAGCTCTCAAGAGCATTTTCTACAGTGCAGGGAAACGGGGAAGGATTCAGGCCAGCCTAGCTCCAAGCAGAAAAAGAATGTTAGCAGATTGTCAGTGCATCTGAAAGTGCTCAAAGGAGAGACTCAAGTCCATGGAAGAATTAAGAATGAAACTAAGACAGCAAAGAAGCAATTATTAGCCCTAAGAAAAATAAAACGTGCGCAAGAAGGAAATGGAACAGAATAGTATGCAGCTTCCACTTCCAACATTGTTTAGATAATCACAACAGTACAAACACAGGCTCCAGGTCTGACATGAAGAAGTGACTACAGGCCATCTACAGGACCAAGAAGAGAATCATGTGATGTGCCTTCACAAAAGGACGTAAACTAGCAAGACCTGACACTGTGGGCCGACAGACAGCAATGAAATCAGTGCTGGCAGCAGAAGGGACAGTAACATGCCACTCCATTCTGTTTTCAGGCTGTGCACAGGCTGATAAAGTAAACATTTACATCTAGGTGTGAAACAGGCTGGCATGAAACCAACATTCGCTACTTGACATAGCAAAAATATTTAGAGACAACTAGGGTGGGAATGGCTTCTCCTTATATAGTTTGATGTTACTTAAAACTGTCTTGTGGGCATCCCTGGTAAACTGTGAGGCCAAGGAGGAGATTAGTCTGTAAGCCCTTCTGAGAGTAAGAGACCGACCAAGAGACCATGTAGTCAGCCCAAGGATCAGCCTTACCAAGCTGAATTCAAGGTGTAATTTTTTTTAATAGTCAAAAATGAGACAAGAAAAGAAATATGGATGAGCCTTGCATTGGACATCAAGGAGAAATCCTAAGTAGCAGTGAAAGAGCCTTGCAATGAGGAAGTATTGATAAAGGCAATGGTTTCTTTCCAAAGCACTTGGTTTTGTGGGTTAAATATAAAGGTTACCGTAGCTTCTACAGGTGCTTACGACAGGGGTCCTGAGTGTGCCTGAAAAGGAGGCAACATAGGATGATCCAAACCCCTGAGAACTCACGTGAGTCCAGACAGCTCATTCTTACATACTTGAGATTTTAGGAAATAGTTCTTAAAATAATTGGCAGAAGAAGAAACAAAATTATAAAATAGTTAGTTCTGCTTGATTCCACTGAACTCTCATGGAGCTAGGAGGGCTCTTTGATCAAGCCACTGTGCTTAAGAGACACTCTGGCGCTCTTCCCAAGTTGCAGCCTTTTAGGTAAATAAACCAACCCGAGTAGATCTATGCTAAAGTTGAGCAGATAACATGCACTGATACTGGAGCCTGAGATGGGTGCAGTCAATAGATAACATGCACTGATACTGGAGCCTGAGATGGGTGCAGTCACTGGTGGCTGTTAACTGACAATGAACTTAGGGCCTTCTCTATTACTCTTTCCCCCAATCAGAATCTGTCTGTCTGTGGCTGGCTTGCCTGTTTCTGGCTATTTGGTTGCACTGTGAAACCCCAGAACTATTAGTAAAATCAACCTTGGATCAGGGGGTGGAGCAGTTGACAGGAATTAGCCAGAGAGAATACAGAGGAGCCAGGAGATGGGCAGAGAGAGGCTCAGGAAGGAGCAGGGACGAACTTAAGGATTCACGGGCTTTTTGTGGTTTGAGATGAGTGGAGAGACAGGTCTCTGGCCAAAAAGGAAGGTCAGTTGGTTGCTTCTCAGCCTCTTTGATTGAGCAGGTTTTCACCCCAACATCTGACTCTGTTATGCCCATGCGTAAGAATTTTCATGCTTGCTACCAGGGAGGCTGGACATATTGTAAGGAGTGAGGATTTTATTGCTACATACAGATTCCGTGGGAACCCAGGTCGATAGCCTGACTGCAGCGCAGTGGAAGGGCTAAGGGGCTGCGCTGCCCCAAATAGGCGGGGATCTTTAAAGAAAAACCTAGATAATCAAGATACAACACACCTTGACGTTCCTTGATTGGGCAAAGGGGTAAGGTAAGCCATTGGAGTTTTCTAGAATCCAACCTTTGAATCTATTGGCTGCTGCAGAGTTCACTCACAGACCTAGGTCCTGCCCCCAGGTATCAATGTGGGAATAAATCCAGGTCCTTACAACTTCGAGTCTTTATTGGTAAAAAGAGCAACTTAGTTAAAAACAATATCTTCCTGTATAAGAAGCATTACTTACTGAGCACGAAATATCCTCTCAAACTCCGGTGACCCTGTGACTGCTGGGGCTGCAATCTTGTATTTTAATCTTGCTCTTCCAACATGCAAAGCAAAGTAAACTGAAAGAAGAAAGAATGTTGTGTTACACATCGGGCTGGAGAGATGGCTCAGAGGTTAAGAGCACTGACTGTTCTTCCAGAGGTCCTGAGGTCAATTCCCAGCATCCACATGGTGGCTCACAACCATCTATGATGACATCTGGTACCCTCTTCTATACACTGAATACATAATAAATAAATCTTTAAAAAAAAATGTGGCACATCATCAAAGTGTGGGTATAGCTGGGTATTCTGGCTACCTACTAGCAATCATCAAACTAAAGAGACTGGCCAGTGCACCCCAGGGAGCTGCCTTTGCCTTCCCAGCACAGGGATCACCATACCCAGTTTGCTTTGGTTTGTTTTTACATGAGTTCTGGGAATGAAACTCAAGTCCTTGTGTTTGCAAAACAAGTTCTTCAGCAGTTGCTTCTCCCCCAGCTCCATCATCTCCTCTCTTCATAATTACCTCCTGGTATCCGTCATCCCCCCCCCAGTTTTGTCTCCTTAATTGTTGCTTCAGACATGACCTGGTCTCACTTTAACATCTTCACAGAGGTTTTAAAAATTCCACACCAAGTCTGTGCTATATCTTGCCTACCACGGAGGTAGGCAAGGCGGGCTGGGATGCTGGCACAGATCCATCCAATGGGCTTCAGTCTCTCTGGTACGAACACTCATGGAGGTGCTTTTCCTTCTGATTCAAGAACACCTGACCTCAGACAGAAAGTCAGGACTGAGCCTGGCTTAGGAAGGGCTCCCTTGTGGGCTTGTCCTGTTAGCTGGGGCTTAGAAGTTAAACTGTAAAGACAGACACCAGAAGTGCACTGTGGCTTAAGATTGAAACAATCCAGACGATGAGGGATAGGCGCTGGTTCTTTCCAACCTTTCTGGGAAGTACTAATGTGGAGAAGACAGTAGCTTATGAGCCCAACTGGAGCCTAAACAAGGAACATCTGTCTATTAGGAAGAAATTGGAACTTGAACTTTTTTTTTTTTTAAAGAAACAACTTTTATTTATTTATTTATCTATTTATTTGCCTGGAACTGAAACTACAGACAGTTGTGAGCTGCCATGTGGGTGCTGGGAATCGAACCCAGGTCCTCTGGAAGAGCAGACAGTGCTCTTAACCGCTGAGTCATCTCTCCAGCCCCCAGAACTTGAACTTTCTACGTACCATTGCCTCCATCCCATCCCTGTGCTGTTACCATGGCTTCTAATTTGCTTCACAGCCCTGAAGGAAACAGCTACAGACTGGAAACAATGAAGACTGTGTGCTCCTAGACTGACCAATGAGCCGTGGCACAGGAACATAGGGCTTCAGAAGGGCTTGTGAATGAGAGAACACCCCCTAACCCAGCCCTACCTGACCCCTACCCCTACCCATAACCCTAACCCTAACCAAGTTCAGTTTCTCTCCACACTGTGGACTGTAGCCAATAGGTACCTGGCTGCCACACCAGCCAAAGTGAGCTTTGCTCAGTAAATGGAAGAGGTGTAGGAATACCCACAATGGGAAGAAATATTTGGGCTTAGTTTCGAATTCTAGGGTAAAAGCCCCAATCTATACCCTGAGCTCAGGGCCTCAGGAAGATCACGGCTGTCAACGGCACAAGCCATTTCATCCATTCTGTGGAAAGACTAAATTTCTCTTCTTACACATGTGGGCACAATCACCTTCATTTTGCCCATCTTTTCTCTTTCCTGAGGTGAGGGGAAGCTTGTGTGCTAGGTGTGGTGAAGGGGGAACCCTCCCCTCATCATTGATGACCACTCAGTCACAGATGGATCCTTCCATGGGGGAGCTGCTTCAGGTATGAGATTCAGGATAGGAATAGTGTTAAGGACCTATTCTGGGACAGTCACCATGGAGGCTCTTCCTACTCAGAATCCTGTTTAACTTCCTGTGCTGAGGACGGACATGGAAGGGTACAATATCCTGCTTGGGGCTGGACCAGACAACTAAGGACGGGTCTGTCTCAAAAGCCAATTCATGTCTGTACCTTGGCACAAGGTGTCCTAATTCTGTGAACAATGGGCGTCTGTTGAAGTGGCCAGCTAAACAGTATCTCTTTCTCTGTCCGTGTCTCTGTACCCCACTCCCAACAATTCAACATTTTTCTACTGCAGACATCATTTTTCCATGTTCTTCTCTTCCTGCCCCTTCCTCCCTCACCACAAAACTGCCTAACTTCTTCTGGTCCCAGTTCACAGTGTCCTTAGCTCAGCTAGCACACAAAAGGCTCTGTGTGGGGAGAGAGCCTCTGTGGTAGGGCCATGCAGCCCCATGCACTGCCTGCTCTGTAGTTACGGGATCAGAGCATGCTGATTGCTTGGACCCTAGTTCTTCTTTGGTTGGTAGCAAACACCTGCTCTAATTCCACAAAAGGCGGTAAACAAGACATGTGTCTGATGGTTTTAGATTTTCCTCCATCCACAGAGCAAACTGGCTAGGCTAGTCACTGAGTGAATGTGGAAACCTGGACTTCATTATCAAGCACAGGAGTCTTTTGCTTCCGGCTGTGTGAGGCCTGCACTGACCCCAGCTCTCAAACCCAGTTCCGGATACATGCCCCCCAGGAAGAATAAACAGGCACTCTTGGTAAGAATTCAGTTTGCTAAGCACATAGGGCCAGATACCACAAGTTGAGTAACTATGGCTCCTGGGGAGCTAGAGCCTCCATTTAGCCAGGCAGAGGGGTGTGGAGCATGCCGGTAGGGACCTGTTGTAATGTTTAGAATGCATTACTTGATCTGCACCGCATACTTCTGCAGAACATTACCTGGATGACCATATCTACCATGGGTGGTTTCTCTGAGAAAACACACTAAGTATTTACAACCAAGTTTAGAAACAGGAGCCGTTTCCTGGTGAACATCCCTAATGGATATTTGCCATGGACACACTTGTGCTCATGTCCCTGCCTGGAACTCCACATGCTCCCCTGCACTGGGATGTGGACTGTCACCACAGATGTGCAGAGTCATGGGGCGCTGAGGCCTACCACATCCCTGTGAGAACTAATCTCTGGAACCATGCCCAAATTCTACCCATCCCAGGGCAGGAGGGCACAGGGCACCCTAAGCACTCTATGCTCAGCTGGGCACTCAGGACTACCAACCAAACGAAGACATGAAATCCAAAACTGGAGCAACCTCTCTCTCTCTCTCTCTCCCTCCTCTCTCTCACACACACACAAAACCACACAACCAAACACATTCCACATACACCAAACACGTTCCACACACACACACCAAACACTCTCCACACTCACACACACAGGATCCCCAGGATCTTACTTTGCTGACAGGCAGAGAGCAGAGTGACTGCAGCCAGGAGGGTTGAATCGCCCGCCATCTCTGGTCTGTTTCACAGAACTGTTTGTAGGAAGCCGCTGAAGAGGGCGGGCTCTTTAGGACCCTGAGGGACTTCCTTACAGAGTCCCAGAATTGAATCAACAGAGGTGAGAGGAAAATCCGGCAGGATTCAAGACCTTTGCACCAGAAAGCCACAAAAGTAGGCATGGCTTGCTGGGCGCGGCTGGCACAGATCCAGCTCTATTCCTTTCTGACCCGCCCTAACACACACACACACACACACACACACACACACACACACACACACACACTCCGGATTGACTATCTTGGGCTGTCTTCTGAGTTAGTGCACAAATCCTGGGACACCCCCCACTGATCTCTCTCAGTTCCTCAACTCTAGCTCCTAAAAACACAAACTAAAAACAAATAAAAGCTTGCCAACCTTGAAGCCCTATGCATCTACTCTATCTTATTAGTTAGTTTTGACACTCAGCTCTCTCTTTTTGGCAGCTTTGGGCCTCTCTGCCCTCACTCACTTGTTGGTACTGCTCTAGTCCCTGAGGTTTTAACCACATCTAAGTGCAGCAAAGCTCAAAGCAAAGGATCTGAAAAACATCATCGGCTTCAGAGGCGGGGCCACTGTGGGCTGGCGCTACTGCATATAACTGTCTAGATGGTGAAGCTCATGTCTGCCTAGGAGGCCTGTACATCCAATAATTCTCATGTGGCTTGAAGATGCCCTTGACCTTGTACCAACAGGATACTCAGGCTCCCAAGTGTCTGTGAAGATGACAGTGTTGTCATGTTCCTGTCCTACCCACCAGAAACCCCTCGCCTCTGCTCCGAGGCAGCTTAACCCTGGTTGCTTGTAGCATCTACCTTTAGGAAGGTATAAAATCACACAGTTTCACATAATGGAACATTTATGACCCTACTGCAAAAACAAAATTTCTATATGATCCTTCCATGACAATATTGCTATGAAACCAACAAAACCCCACAAAACTAAATAGTTTTTTAAATATGTATTATTGTATGTTTTTTGACTTAAACCAGCAGAAATAAGGGTTCCAAACAAGGAAGTATTGAGTGAAAAGACCAGGCATGGGAAATGAGAAAGACAAAAGCAATGGCTGGGCTTGGGAGGCCTTGCATAAACTGCCGACTTATGCTAAGAAAGTTTATTAAGAAGTGTAGTGTCATATAAACTATAAACATAAATTATTTTCAGGGGGGATAAGGCCCAAATCAGAGAGAGCTAAGTCAGACAATGCTGGCAAAGGGACACAGACACAGCTGCTTTAGGACTGATAACCACAGCCCGAGGAAAGAGTCAGGTCCCAGGAGCCTCAGCCTTGACTCCTACAGGGCACTGGCTCCGGGATCAGCCAGCCATCGCCAAGTCCACTACAAGGACAGACAGCTAAGGTTCCCTTTGTTCCTCTCATCAGGGCCTCAGAGAGAGGCTTGTGTATGTGTGTGTGTGTCTGTGTGTCTGTGTCTGTGTACATGCCACCACCCCCACGTAGAGTTGGGTTTTCTCCTCCCACTATAAAGTATAAGGAATGAACTCGGCTCTCCAGACTTGAGTAGCAAACACTTTTACCTACTGAGTCATGGTGTTTTGTTGTAAAGTTCCCTGGATTGAAGGAGAAAAGACATTTTTCTGCAGGACACATCAATTTTTTTGAATGTGCTCCCTTTCTTCTCTTTGCTCTCCTCAGTGCTAGGTATTAAATCCAGGGCTTTATAGATGCTAGTCACACACCGCAGAGCAGCAACCAGGGCCTGTGGATGCTAACTGTGCCCCACCAAGAGGCAACCTCAACATTCCTTACAGTTGTGAGAAGGGAGCTGTAGTGGGAAATCAGGAACTGTATATGTGAACGATCGCGAGATAGAAATGGAGACGAGCTGGGCGTAGTTAAATCAAGACAGTCATAAAATAGTTTCTTATCATATCTTTAACAAATATTTCAGATAGACTCACTCAATACAATAAAAATGGTTATAGACATTTATAAAATGGTTATATATATATATATGTTTACAGTTACTTCATTAAGATTTAACCATTGTTTAGTTTACAAGACCCCACAGAGATACCGTCGCCCACAGGCCAACATAAAACAACTCAATAAAAAAACTACGTCCCTTTCCCAATAAGTTGGTCATCCAAAAAAAAGTTATAGTCAATTATCATTTTAATACAATAGTTATAAGTTAATCTTAGATAAAAGATAAAATAATATTATAAAAAAGAGAGAGAGAGAAAAAAAAAACAAATAAAAAATCATTATACTTACAAACAACTATTAACCAAAAAATAAATAAAAAATAAATTAACATAATACAAATGTTTATATATTAATACAAATAAAAAAATCAATCTATATATTTAATTTAAATAATATATATATTAATACAAAATTAAACATAATACAAATGTTTATATATTGACACAAACAAAAAATTAATCTATATGTCTAATTAAGATAATATATATTAATACAAAGTTAAATATATAATTGCCCTATTTTACACGTGTCTACCTCTGTCTAAAACAT
>PVIH01002605.1:0-184043 GCA_004025045.1 Sigmodon hispidus
GCCCTCTGACCCTGCGTCATGTCAGGCGAGAGTCTGCAACCAATCAGAAGGGGAGACGTAAGAGGCTAGGGCTTGACAGTATAAAAGCCGGCTCCTGGCAAGGGGTCGGGGTCTTCTTCCCCTTCATGGAGAGAATAAACTTGCTGCAGAAGGATCCAAATTGTGTACTGCGCTCTTCTTCGCAGGCGAAGGCAGGGCGCGGGACATTTCCCAACCCTTTACTCTGAGCCTGTGTTTGGCTTTGGAGTTGAGGTGTGTTTCTTGTAGGAGCAGAAGGTTGGCTTTTGGTTTTATATCCATCGTGTTAGGGTGTCTCTTTTTATAGGTGAGTTGAGTCCATTGATATTAAAGGATATTAACGACCACTGATTGTTATTTCCTGTTATTTTTGGTGATAGTTTGTGTGTATTTCCTTTCTTAGGGTTTTTCTTCTGTGGGATTATCAATTGTTTATGGTTTCATGGATGTATCTGGGTTCCTTAGGTTGGAGTTTTCCCTTAAGTGCTTTCTGTAGTGCTAGATTTGTGGATAGGTATTGTTTCAACTTGTCTTTCTTGTGAAATATCTTGCTTACTCCACCTATGGTAATTAATAGTTTTGCTAAGTATAATAGTCTGTGTTGGCAGCCATGCTCTTTTAGTGTCTGTATAACTTCTGACCAGGATCTTCTTGCTTTCATTGTTTCCATTGAATAGTCTGGCATTATTCTGATGGGTCTGCCTTTATAAGTAAGTTGGCCCTTTTCCTTTGCAGCTCTTAATATTTTTCTTTGTTCTGTATGTTTTGTGGCTTAATTATTATATGGTGAGCAGACTTTTTTGGGAAGGTCTATTCTGTTTGGTGTTCTGTAAGCTTCTTGTATCTTTATAGGCATTTCCTTCTTTAGATTGGGAAAGTTTTCTTCTATGATTTTATTGAATACATTATCTGTGCCTTTGAGCTGGTTTTCTTCTCCTTCTTCTATTCTATTATTCTCAGATTTGGTCTTTTCATGGTGTCCCAAATTTCCTGAACGTTTTGTGTTATGGCTTGTTTGGTTTTGGTGTTTTCTTTGAGTGATTTATCTATTTCCACTATTGAGTCTTCCACTCCAGAGATTCTCTCTTCTATCTCTTGGATTCTGTTGCTTATGATTGTATCTATACTCGTTTCTTCAGATTCTCTATTTCATCCTTTGCTTTGTTATGTGCCTTCTTTATTGTTTCTATTTCAATTTTTAGTTCCTGGAATGATTCTTTCACTTATTGGATTTCTCTTTCTTGGTTTTGTTTGTTTTCTTTCAAGGATTTGTTTGTCTCTTCCAATTTTTTATTTGTTTTATTCTTCTATTTTTTTAAGGGACTTTTTCATATCCTCTTTTAAGGCTTCTACAATCTTCATAAGAGTGTTTGTATTGTTGTTTCCTTCTGTTTTCTCTTCATTGCTCTGTTCAGGTCTTAGTGTTGTAGAGACATCAGCTTCTTTTGGTGGTGACTTGTTGTTCTTTATATCTTTTATATAAAATAAATAAATAAAGTTAAAAAATGAAATGTGTGGTGATATATTGTATATTTAATAAAGTTTGCCTGAAAATCAGAGGACAGCCAAGCCACATATTTAGCCATGAAGATCAGGCAGTGGTGACCCAGACCTCTAATCCGAGCACTAGGAAAGTTGAATGATAAAGTGGGATAGCTGGGCAGAGAAAGAAGAGGCAGAAGAGCAGCCTTTTGCCTTCAACCCCCTGCCCTTTTGGCTGAGGATCCTGAGGAGTGACCAGATGAGAAATGGCTATGGCTTGTTCCTCTGTCTCTCTGATCTTTCAGTTTTTCCCCAATATCTGCCTCTATCTTTTTATTATAAGACCAAGTAGAATTTGTGTATTAGCAATGTTTAATTAAGAAATGAGGTTAGTAGTTAATCTATACTAATCAAACTTGTAGCCACAATAGGTATGTTTTCAAGGTTAAACAGGTATATTTTAAACAAATAATTGATTTCCAAACACTTTAAAGACCTACAGAATATGGCATTTAAGTTGTTCTAAGGTTTTTCATGTCATGAGACATGTCTGCTTCTGACAGCACCAGTTTACTTCATAAAAGAATGATGGGCATCAAAGAAACTCCATATGGCATTTTCTTTTATTATGGCAAAGTTAGGTACTGGATGAAGAAACTTCTCTGGTCTTGACTGCTGAGAGTATGCCATATAAACTGGACAATCAGGACATTAGAAAAAGTCTGTGTAACTTTGCCAAGACAAGGCAGGACAGTCCTTCCAGATTTCTGTTTTACAGAATCACAGAAGATTCTATCAGATATTCTGCAAGACACAGAGGAAAATGACTGAAGAAATGCCCATACAAGGCTAGACAGTCCTTCAAATTTCCTGCTTCACTGAAAAGTCTGTCAGAGATATTCTAGGCCTGTAGGCCCAAAATGGATGCTCCAATATTGAAGAGAAACCTGGAGTGACAGCCAGTGTATCTGTTGTTAGATAATATTTCATCCTTCTGGCATCACTGATGGAGTCAAAGACTAAATAGAGTTATATTTTTCCTTAGTTATAGTAGAAAGTAAATTAGGTATAAAACTTTGGAATCACTATGATGATAGATAATGGAGTATTTTTCTAAATTTGCTAAATAAAAATAAACGATATTGTAAATATAATTTTTACTTGATAAGTGTTTCTGTTGTATATAGTTTTAGGGTATTAAAGTTAAATCTTTTTATTTCTATTTAGACAAACAGAAAGAAATGTGGAGTATTAGTTTAAGATGTGTTACATTTGTTCATGCTGTGGAATATTTGTATACTGATGCATAGATTTGTTGTATTCTTTTATGCTGCATTTGTTGAAATGTAAAGCTGTATTACTTTGCTTCCCTAAAATACTTGGTTGGTCAAATAAAGAGCTGAATGGCCAGCTAGGCAGGAGAAGGCAGGCAGAGAGGATATATAGAAGGGAAAATCTAGGCTTGAGAAGGGAGCAAGGAGTGAGAAAAGGAAATGAAGATGCCAGGGGCAGCCACTCAGCCACACAGCCAGCCATGGAGTAAGAAGGAAAGAGAGATGTACAGGAGAAAGAAAGGTAAAATGCCCAGGGGAGAAATGTAGTTAAAGAGAAATGGGATAATTTAAATGAGAAAAGCTGGCTAGAAACAAACTAAGGTTGGGCACTCATAAATAAGATCAAACCTTATTGTATGTATTTGGGAGCTGGGTGGTGGGCCCCCAACTACACACTATGATCACGGCAACTCTTTTTTAAAATTATTTATTTATTTATTATGTATACAGTAAACAGAAGAGGGCACCAGATGTTATTGTAGATGGCCATGAACCACCATGTGGTTGCTGGGAATTGAACTCAGGTTCTCTGGAAAAACAGTCAGTGTTCTTAACCGATGAGCCATCTCTCTAGCCCCAGCAAATTTTCTAATCTCTCTCTCTCTCTCTCTCTCTCTCTCTCCTCTCTCTCTCGGGTGTGTGTGTGCGCATGTGCGTGGTGTGTGTTGAAGGTATTGTGATAAAGACATTCTGAGTTGTCTTAAATTTATTACAAAGGCTGGAGGGGGAGGGGGAAGAGATAAGCAGAGTTAATCAGTTAACAACCTCTGTGGCTGAAGCCTACAAAGATACTGTTTTTATGGAGACCTTGATTTAAAAGCCATTACACCCAACCACCAGGGCTGCACCCTGTTTATGTACCAGCCTTTCCTGACTGTTAACCTCCACTACTCCAGAAACCACCATCCTTTTCCTCTTTCTCCATCTCTTCATCACTGATGATAAAACCCGGAGTCTTACATACTCTGGACAAGAAAGCAGGTACCACTGACTACAAGCCTGGCCCTTGGGTTTTCAAGATAGAGTCTTGCTATGTGCCCTCACCTGCTCTGGAACTCAAAGTCCTTCTGCCTTGGCTTCCTGAATACTGGGATTAGAGGCATGTACTACCGTGCCTGGCTAGGAAGTGGGTTAAGGCTGAAAATATTTTAAATGTGTCCCGCTCATATCCCACCCACCTTTGGTCTGGCCTAACCCAATGGCTGTTTGGCAGTATCCCCAGTGTCAAGCCATCTGACAGACTGGCTAATGACAGTCTCCATCAAAGGCAAATCTATATCTGGAAGTTGAGGAAGAGGTTCGATGTAGCACATCATGTAAACTTTGTTCTTCATTTAAAGTACTAATGTCTCAAATTTCCCAAGAATTTTTTTTTTTTTTTTAAACTTTATTTATTTATTTGCCTTGGTGTTTGCCTGGAACTGGAACTACAGACAGTTGTTAGCTGCCATGTGGGTGCTGGGAATCGAACCCGGGTCCTTCGGAAGAGCAGACGGTGCTCTTAACCGCTGAGCCATCTCTCCAGCCCCTTCCCAAGAATTTTTGAATGAAAGCTAATTTAGTACTTGACCTCAAAGATGATATAAATGGTTCCAAGTAACGAGGGAAGACATGATTTCTTACATTGTTTTATTTGGCCAAGGGCCCTCTGTCTATTCCTCCCTGCCAGTGTCTATATACACAAAGCTCTATCTGAGTGGGGCTTTTTGTCTGTTGCCAGTGTCTGAGCTGCCTGCCCGTTGGGATTACCTGTAATCAGTATAGTTAATCTGGAGAGGTTTATTGGCCTGGGATCCCAATTTTCAAATGAGGGTTTACCTTAACCTAAGTCTCCTCCTCCATTCTGTCACTTTTGAAGTCTATTTTGGCATGTATATGGCAGATGTAAACAGAGGGTATCACAATGTCTTTGCTCTGTCAAGCTGCTAAGCAGACTCAGAATAAGGTGACTTACAGGAGAGCTTTGTTGTATTCTTTTAGGTCAGTGAATTCCAGGCCCACAGCCAGGAAAGGAATAGACTGGTAAAGGCAGAAAGGCAGAAGGGCCTGGGTGGGGAGGGAGATCACAGGCTTTGGTGGCAGCAGGTCATGAGCTGCTGGAGGCTCAAGTTCACGACCTCAAATGTGAAGCAGCTGACCTGGCCACTGTGGATTTGGCTTTGACTGCAGAAAATTAGAAGCTCTTTCTCAAAGGACTGTAGGGTTGTGAGGAGTCCTAGGAAGATTTCTGTAAGCTCTCTAAGGGGAGCATATACCTGTCTTCCATAATGCACTAGAGCTGAAGTCACCCTTGATGGATGTACAGGGAATCAGCAAAGAATCCCAGCAGATGTTGGACTTCTTTGAAAGTACAAAATAGACTTACTTGATGTTTCTTTCAGCTTCCTAGGAGTTGGGTCAAAACTATGAAGCCCTAAGACTGGAGGAGTGTCCGACTGCTGAAGAGTGTTGTTCTTCAGAGGATGTGAGTTCAGTTCTCAGGACCCTCACTGTGGCTCACAGCCATCCAGAACTCCAGTTCCAGGCTGCAGGTGGGATTTATAAATGTAGGCCCAACACTCATATAGATAAAATAAAAATAAACAAAACTAGCTAGGAGGTGGTGGCACTCGCCTTTAATCCCAGCACTCAGGAGGCAGACGCAGGTGGATCTCTGAGTTTGAGGCCAGCCTGGCTTACAGAGTGAGTTCCAGGCTAGTCAGGGCTACACAGAGAAACCCTGCCTCAAAAAACAAAAACAAACAACCAAATACCCCAAACAAACAAAAATCTAAAAAATTAAAAGTAATAAAAAAAAGAATTATGATGCCCTTGTTACAGTTAGGAGGGGAAAGTGAGGTGATTAGAAAATAAACAAACTGGAGACTGCAGTTGGAAGCAATGAAGACAGGGAGCCATGCTCTACCATAGTGTTCACCTGTCACTCAACACTGGGGAGGCTGAGCAGAAGAATGTGAGTTTCCAGCCTGCATATGGAGGTTCTGTATTAAAATAAACAGGTTTAATTCCCAGGTCGGTTAGTTTGTAGTCAGCACTAACTACCTCAGATAGAATATTCTATCTTTCTTTACTTCTGTGTTTCTGTCTCCTAAATGATACTTGAATATCTGGATAATAGAAACTACATGTTGGGTTGTAAACCAGGTAAGGAATGTGAACTATACTTGGCACACAGACCCACCCAGAGCCTTTAGCTCCTTCAGTTACATGTTGGGTAACCCTGGGAGTCCATGGGGCAGACATTCTAGGAGAGTTTCACTGGCCACCAGACAGGGGTGTGTGTGAGGCCCAGGAATGGATGTGCCCCTGGGACAAGAAAGGAGGCCACAGCTTGTTGCATAGTAACTGCTTTCTCTGTCTGTGAAGGTGTAGGCTGGTGTTTACCCGTAACTAGGTGGTGGTAGAGGTGCTGGGTGATCTGTAAAGAAATTAAAGACAAAAGAAAAGGAGTGCTTTATAGAGCCTGAATTAACCAGGTTAGCTCCAAGGGCAGGGTTCCAAGTCCTGCCTACCTCACAGTGGTGGCCAGGGCGTGTCTTCTTGTGGCCATGGAAACCATGCCAGTTCTCTTTGTAACAGTGTTCTGAGGCAGGGTTACTTAACTCTGACTTCCAAGGTTCCACCATCACAGGAACCTTGATTCTTTGAATAGGTCTGAGAGCACCAGGCCTCCTGTGTCTTCGAGAGATGGGATGCCATTCCAGCAAGGGCACCGAGGTGGTGGAGGAGTCCCAGAGACCTGGAGATCACCCTGAGGGAGGCAAGTTGAAGGTGGAGCCTGGCACTGAGGCATCAGACAGCAAGAACACCTCAGTGAAGGAAGGAGCCCCCGAACTGAAGAGCTGACCTGCTTTCTTGAGTGAGCCCTCACCTCATCCCTGGAACTGCTGCCTTTGGCCTGTGAGGTCCCTCTTGGAGGAGCTACCCTTGGAGGGCAAAGATACCCCTGCGTAGAATATGACCTTCAACAGTGCTTGCTCTCTGGTCTTGGGTGGATGAAGGTAACGATTTGGTCCAATTCTATTTCCCCAGGACCCAGCAAAAAGGACAAAAGATTGCTTCATTCTTCTTGGGCCTTTCCCACAGCTTCTGTAAAGAGAAAAACATGTAGATTGACTCTTCTGGTCCAGACTATATGCTTCTGGCTGTGACCGTCAGTCACAGGGATGGCTGCCTCCCTTTTCCACAGCTCTGGAGGCTCTGGAGCCCCAACATTGATGGGGACAATGGATCTTGGTTTGATGTCAATCTCATTCCCTTTTTCCAACAGCTGACTGAATACCCAGCGTCCCTGACAGGAAGCTTTTGCATTTGGCTCTCTTCATGTTGTTTGCATGAATAATTTAATATTTAACTGCAGTATCATTAATGAATTATGGGAATGATTAGGATTGGACAGGGATTTCATGAATGAATGGAGACAGGGCCTTGGACTCACAGCAAGTAGAGTGCTGAGCTTTGGTGGGATGGAAGGAGAGATTCAAATTTCCAGTTACTAAATCCCCAGAAATGTCCTCCTGCTAGTCTGTCTTCTGCAGTCAGAAGTCTATTTGAATCTTCTAGCGTCTGCACTGTCTGCATGTAGCCTTCAAAAATATTTTTGCTGTTTACTAACAATGAGTTACTAACAATGCCAGCCTTTCTTTTTTCCCCTTGAATGCGTTTTGCTTTTAATGCAACCCCAAAGCATTTTTATTTCAAATCAAACAGACATGTTTGCAAATAAATGATGACACAACACATTTTAAATGTGAGACTGGGGCTGTGTGATTGTAGGATTGTGAGGGAAGAAAGGGTGCCATTCTTTGGAGCAGGAGAGAGGCATCCCTAGTGCCAGGCTTCACACTGAGCTCTCTACAGGGATCTGTTAATCTAACCAGCATTACCACTCCTATTTTATAGGTGAGAAAATTTAGAAATTTGTCTGAGTATGCCTAGGCAGGGTGTGTGTGTGTATGTGTGTGTGTGTGTGTGTGTGTGTGTGTGTATGTGTGTGTGTGTGGGTGTGGTGTGATGCACGTGTGTGCATACACATTATGTATTCTGGAATTTGCCCTCTTTCTGAGTGTTGAAATTACAGACATGTGCCACTATGACAGACAAGTGCCACCATGCCTATCTACAGAGACCAGATCTAAATCCCAGCTGTGTGACCTTAACTCACACAGAATCCTAGTTGATGATGACATACCTGTGGTCTTTCTTGTGAGTGAACTAAAAACCCTGAAATCTAACATCTAATTTTTTTTTTCATTTTCATGAATGTGTGTGTGTTTCATATGAAGTTTTGTCTAGGCAGGACAGAGAAACTTCTGACTACATACATATACATGCTTTTGCTGTTCGCAAGTGTTTAGGTGAGCACAAGTATGTCTGTCCACATGCAGGTGACAAATTTAATGTCAGGATTCATCCTTGATCACTCTTCTACCCTTTTCACTGAGGCAGGGTCTCTCAAACTCAGAGCTTGCTGATCTGGTTAGTCTCACTACCAGCCGTGCTGAGATTCCCGTTTGTACCTTCCAAGGCTGGAATTGCATACAGGCAGCTGCCTGATCCAACACAGGCTCTAGTGATCTTAAGTCCCATCTGATGTGTGTGTGCCATCCTTCATTCTAAATTTGTACTGGGATCATTTAGAGCTACTGGCCTGGTGAAGTAGGATGCTAACCTGTTCAGATGGAGGAGGGCCTGTTGTTTTCACTCTGCTGGGACAGGGGATGAGGTGGGAGGGAGGAAGGAGGGGAGACCTAGGTAGAAGTAGGAGAGATCAGGAGGGAGGAAGGGAGAGAGGGAGAGGGAGGGGGAGAGGGAGGGGGAGAGGGAGGGGGAGAGAGGATAACAACAAACCCAAAACACTACTGAAAAAGTACTTTGGCCATAAACCCTGAAAAACTGATAGAATTTTTTGCTTTGCTGTAAGTATGTATATTTATAATATATACATTATATAATAATAAATATATACGTACACACATTACAACAAAACAAAAAATTCTATTGTTTATATATTATATTGATTTTATATATTAGATATTTATTGTTTGATATTGGAAATATCTAATATATTAGATATTTATTGCTTTTACATGTTATATATTATCATAATATATAATATATTATTCTTTTACATGTTATATATACAAAAGACAGGGTCTTGCTATGTTGCCCTGGCTGCCCTCAAAACTCTTGGTCTTTCAAGTGCTGGGACCACAGGCATAAGCCACTGTGTACAACTTCAATAGGAGGCTTTTACAGAGAAGAAAAGCCAGAGGTAAAGCAGTTCAGCCTAAAATTTAACTTTCAAGGTTCATTTTGATTTGACAGATCCTGGCCACTTCCAAGAATAAAGAGAGCAAGAATGCCAGGCTGGTAGGCTCAGAAGCCAGCGGAGATGCGGAGCTAGCTGTGGGCCAGGAAACAGGCCTGGGCTTGCAACTGGTGATCAGGGAGGGTCAGGGCCTTTCTGCCGCTTACTGGGAACCAGCCAAGCCCAGGGAACTGCTTCCAACTTTATTAAATAGGTGTTTACTTCTCTCCTCCTTCCTGATGGAAATTAACCTTGTAAACAGGACCGGGTCTGGTAGGACCGCTCAAAATCCTTACTCAAGACCCAGAGAGAAGAGTTCCCAGCTGGGTGTGAGAGGCTTCTCTCTGTCCTCCCAAAGGGCCAGAGGGAGGAACCTGCTCCTGGTCCTTAGGCGATTTTTCTTCCTACTGGAATGCAGCAAAATGCTCCTTCAGTTAAATGTAAGTTCTCACGGCTTAATAAAGAACAGATTGCTCACCCACCCCCAGCTGTGGCAGACATGCTGCAATTTGCTGGGAAGTTCATCTGGAAAACATCAGGTTTCCTATCAGGACACTCTGAAGGAGAAGGTATGTACAGGCCGTCTCTGACCTCAAGTCATTCTTGGAGCCCACCTTGCAGCGGCTGGAAGAAGAGGGCTGTGTTTATTAGTTAACTTACTTGTTCTGTTTGGCTGCCCATTCTTCCACTCCTGCATTTCTTATTTAAACATAGTTTTTGGAGCTGGAGAGGTGGCTCCAGGGTCGATTCTCAGAACTCACACGGTGGCTCACAACCATTTGTAGCTTTAGTTCCAGAGGATCTGATACTTTCTTCTGGCCTATATGGGCATTGCATAGCCTACAAGGGAATTGCATGTCCACATGTGATAGACTGACATACATAACAGGCAAAACATTCTTACACATAAAAAACAAAAAACAACAAAAAACCCAAAATAAAAGCTTTCAGTTTATTAAAAAGTATTTTATGTGTGTGAGTAGTTTTTCTACATGCATGTATATATACCATGTATGTGCCAGGTGCCTATGGAGGATTGTGAGTGGGCTCGTGGGTTAAGGAATCAAATCCTGTCCTCTGGAAGAGTAGCCAGTGCTCTTAACCACTGAACGATTTCTCCAGACCCTCATCAGGCTTTCTTCAAGCAGAATCTTTTTGTCTTTGTTTTGATACAGTGTCTCATTATATAGACCTGGAAGTCCTGGGATTCACTATATAGCCCAGGCTGACCTCAAGTTTACAAAAATCTCCTGTTTCTGCACAGCAAACTTTGGGATTAAAGATGTTTGCCACAACACCTGGCAAGTCCAAGAAAAATATGAATATTGTATTCCCAGAAAACAGAGGGTTTTCAGATTAGAGGTGGGTGGTCCCTTGTTCATTTAGAGATGTATATGAACACCATTCGAGGCTTTTTCAAGGAAGGCAAGCCTATTCTTTGATCTAGAGGAACCTTAACCTCCCACCCCCAACCCTAGGGCTGTCTCAAGATAGTCACCATAAAGAATGTTGCTATAGGCATGTTGATTGTTAAACACAATCCTTATTAACATTATCCTAGTTGAGGACAATCACCTATTCTGCTTGCTGCACTGGTGTAATCACAATACCCAAAGGAAGCAACTTGAGGCTCATGGTTTGAAGGCTTTAGTCCATCATGGCAGGAAGGCTTGCTGGAGCAGCTGTACCCATTCATGTTCATGTGAGCCTGTGGCAGAGGCTGTTCATATCACGGCAGACTAGGAACAAAGACCATGTGGCCTTCACAGGCCTAGCTCTAGGGTGTTGGGTTGTGTTGACTGCTAAGTTGACAGAATTTAGAATCACCTGGGAGACAGGCCTTTGGGCATAACTAAGAGGGATTATCTTGATTGTGTTAATTTCATTGGGTAGATCCTCCCACTGTGAGTGGCTGATGTGGGAAATCTTTCTTTATGCTGTGAATGCCATTGGTTAATAAAGGGACTGTTTTGGCCGATGTCAAGACATCTGAGAAGCAGGTGGGAAAGCTGAGCATAGATAAAGGGGAAGGAAGGTAGAGTCAGAGACACTGAGCTGCTGCTCAAGGAAGCAAGATGTAAAGAAACACAGGTAAGTCATGGGCCATGTGGAAATACACAGATTAATGAAAATGAGTTAAATTGAAAGAGCTAGCAAGTAATGAGGGTGAGTCATAGGCCAAACAGTTTGTAATTAATATAAGCCTTTGTGTGATTATTTGGGGCTAAGTTGCTGGGACTGTGGGTCTACTTCGGGAACACAACATGTTGCAGCTTAAGCTGTGGGTGGCACCATTTCCTTGGCTGGAATCCTAGACAGTAAAAATGGTCAAGGGGAGCTAAGCATAGCAGTATGCATTGATTACCCTGTTCTATAAGACATGAGCAACTGCTTCAAGCTCCTGCTGTCTTGACTTCTTCACCATGATGGACTGTGCTCTTAATCTGTGAGACAGAGCAAACAGTTTTTCAAGTTGCTTTTGTCAAAGTATTTCATTATAGTAGCAGTAAAGAACACCCAGTGACACATCTATCTGTAGGCTGAACTTCCTAGTGACACACTTCCACCTGTAGGCTGTACCTCCTAGTGACACACTTCTGCCTGTAGGCTGTACCTCCTAGTGACACACTTCTGTCTGTAGGCTGTACCTCCTAGTGACACACTTCTGCCTGTAGGCTGCACCTCTAAGGGCCTCTATACATCTCCTCTAACCTCCTATGGCCTAGAACTTCAACACTAGATGGGGAACACATATTCAAAACAGGAACCTGTGGACAACATTTCATATTCAAACTGTAATAGAAATGTGCATGTAAGCAATTCAAATCAGGGAGGGATTCTGACTTGCTTTTAGGTACACCAGAATAAACCTTGCTCATTATAATTCTACTCAGTGGCAATCTTTCTAGCCAGTTCATTTAGCACAAAATGTATGACCTTGAAATGAACATGGTTAAAAAATGTGGCTTCCTCTTTTTTTTTTTACATAAATATGTATAATTTGCCCCAACATAAGTCTTTTGCTTTCTTACTTGAGAGTTATTTCTGGTACATTCCTTACTTGCTGGAGACAGTGACTCTTCTTCCATCCTTTATCTCCCAGTTGTGCTGATTGGCCTTGCACTAATCAAGGGACCAATTCACTGCATCTGGTTTCACAGTGCCACTTGCATGCATTCATCCCATCCTAAGGCCATCATCCTGATGGAGGAATACAGGCCAGTATATAATTCAGCCCTGTATGTGAGGGTGTGGGGGTATGGTTGTGTTAGAGAAGGGATGGAGACTAACAAGGGCAGGCTCTCTTTATGAGTGCCTTCTTTTGTGCCCCCGTGGGCTCTGGCCAACTCTTTCCTGCCCATTCTGTCTCATCCCTGACACATTCTGTGTGACTGAAAAGTGATGATCTTTCCCACTGTGTCCATCTTAGGTCTGGGACTTGGAAAATTTGATAAACAAAGGAGAAGTAACATAAAAAGCATTGTGGATGTTCAGCATAGAGCATGGGCCACACAGGGGCATGTACTCAGGAATGGTAGCTTCAGGGGTGGGTAGGATTGAGGTTGATGCACCACCTTAGCAAAATAATTACTAATAAATTTTAAGGCGAGGGGAAGACAAAAGGACTTACAAAAATTAGAAGCAGAGCCTCCTTGGGTGGCTTAGTCTGCTCTTGTAACTATTGCTCCTTTGGCCTCATGCTCTGGAGTATTGGCTTTAAGGGTGTATACCACTATGTTTGGATCAGAGGCTTTGAATTTTTAAAACAATGATTCTCAATGTGGGTCACAACCTCTTTCCCAGGGGTCACCTAAAACCATTGGAAAACACAGATATTAACGATTTATAACTATAACAGTAGCAAAATCAGTTATAAAGTAGCCACAAAATTTTATGGTTGTGAGGGGTCACCACAACATGAGGAACTGTACTTAAGGGTTTCAGCATTAGGGAAGGTTTTAGAACAAGAAGTTGTGAGAAGATAAACGTATGGGGGAGGTTAATGGAAAAGGAGAGCCGGTCAGAAAGTTTATTAGTTACCCTTCTTCACTAAGATTAAAAGCTCTAACATCAGTTTAACAAGCAAAGGGTTTATTTCAATTCATAGTTTGAGAGGCTGAGTCCATGATTGCTTGCCCTCTTGTATTGGGCAGAGCCCCATAGTGGCTGAGTATGTGGTAGAGAACAGCATCATGGCTGGCCAGAAGGGTGCCAGCAATGGGCTGGGCTTCTTCTTTTTTCCTCTCTTGGTCCCCTTCCCATGGGATAGCACTACTCAAATGAGCTATGCTGCCCTCTCTGGAAACACCTTTGTGGACACGTTCAGAAGTATGCTCCACTAACCCCTTGAGTGACTGAATCGTTTAGTGCTGATGCTCTGTCTCTCTCTGGGCTCACAAGGAACTAGACTCGGCTCAGGTGATTAACTTTGTCCTTTCTGTCTGAAAGGGGAAGAGATCATTTCTACAAATTTATATTCTGTTTTTAAATTGAGGAAGGAGAGCTTTTTTTTTTTTTTTTTTTTCTTTCTATTTGTGTGCTGGCTACTTGACACAAGTTAGAAATGCCTCTATAAGATCTACCTATAGGACATTTTCTTAATTAGTGATTGACAAAGAATGGCCCAGTCTATTGTGGGTGGTATCATCTCTGGGCTGTTGATCCTGGATTATATAAGAAAGCACACTGAACAAGCCAGGAGGAGCAAGCTTGTAAGCAGTACCCCTCCATGACCTCTGCATCAGCTCCTGTGAACAGGTTCCTGCCCTGTTTGAGTTCCCATCCTGACTTCTTTGATGAAAAGCCATATGGAAGTGTAAGCCAAATAACTCCTTTCCATTCCAACTTGCTTTTTGGTTATGGTATTTCTTCACAGCAATAGAAACACTAAGACAATATGCTTTGGGATAATGCCCTGAATTAAATGGCACAAACAAACATCAGAACCGAGACTTTGAAAACAAGATGTCTAACAGGGCTGGACATCTTAGTTGGCTTTCTGTTGCTGTGATAAACACCATGACCAGAAGCAACTTGGGAAGAAAAGGGTTTATTCCAGGTTTTACGTCAGGAGCATGATCTACCCTTGAGGAAAGGTCAGGACAGGAACTCAAGGTGGAGCAGAGACAACTGACTAAAGTTGTTTTCTGCCTTGATCCTCATTGGCTTGCTCAGCCTGCTTTCTTAAACCATCCAGGGCCACCTCCCCATGGGCATGACCAACCACAGTGGGCTGGGACTTCCCACACCAATCATTAAACAAGAAAATACAGCTTGCCTACAGGCCAATATGCTGGAGGCATTTTCTCAGTTGAGGTCCCCCCCTCCCCAAGTGATCTAGTTTGTGCCAAGTTGACAAGCACTAACCAACCCAGGAAGGTAGCTCAGTGGCAGAGTATTTATCAGTCCAGCAAGGCCTAGGCTCATCCCTAGTATCACATAAAATAATACAGAGATTTTGGTGTTCATCCTGTCATAATGTAGCATGAATTAAAAAAAATTCCAATATTCATTTACACTATATTCAAATTGGCCAACAGAGGATGTTCAAAGCAAATGTATTGCACTTAAATTCCACAGCCTCAGAAATACAGCATAGAAACAACACAAAATATAAAGGACTTCAAGTCATTTCTGTCTGGTGTGGACATAATTAAACAGGGTCCATTTCAATTCTGGGCTTCTCAACATGTCAAAATTCCTTTCTGGGATTGGTGGTGTAGCTAGCTCAGTGGCATAGTGCTTACCTGAATGTAGTCCTGGGTTTATTTCTCAGAAACACACACAGACACACACATACACACTCACACAACACACCCATACACACACTCATACATACACATACTCACACCCATACACAACACACACTCTCACACACATACACCCACACACCTGTTCCTCTCTAGTTCTCTCACACCCAGAACTGCCAATGATCATTTTTCAAATTCTCATACTTTTTTTAAGGTAAGGCCCTGTGTAGACCAGTTTAGCCTTGAACTCATAGAGATCCACCTGCCTCTGCGCATGAGCTGCCACACCCAGCTCTTGTTTTAACCTCCAGCCCCTGTGGCTTTTCCATTTCAACCCTCCTCCTCCTGATTCTTTATTAATTAGAATTGCTGGCTCAGTATGTAGTTTTTCTAACAGAAGTCGCATTTACACACTAATCCAGTAAGACTCTAATCTTTCTTTTTCTGTTCTGCAGGATCATTTTCATGATCCTGTTATTTTAAAAACAAAACAAAATACAGAAAACAAACCAAGCAAGCAAACAAACAAAAACCAGAACCAGACTAGCAGAGGAAGACCTCCCTCACCATCCTGCATGTATATTTGAGTACTGCTGTGTGCCTGGCACCCACAGACGTCACAAGAAGGCATCAGATTCCTCTCTGGAACTGGAGTTACAGATGTCCTTACTATGTGGGTGCTGGGAATCAAACTGGAGTCCTTTGTAAAATCAGCCAACACTCTTAATAGTTGAGCCATCTTCTCAAACCCCTAATATACAAAATTAAAAAAAAAGTTTATTCTTATTGTGTGTCTGTATATGTGAGTGGGCACATGCTTTCTGTTTATTCTTATTGTGTGTCTGTGTATGTGAGTGAGCACATGCCTTCTGTAATTCACGTGGCAGTTGGAAGACAACCTTCAGAAGTTGGGTCTTCCCTCCACTGTGAGTCTGATCTGGGGCACACTCATGTCTGACACTATCTGTTTGACAACCTCAGGTTTGTCAATCCTGTATGACAAGAGCTTTTGTGCACATTTACCCACTGAGTGAGCCATCTTGTTGGCCCGCAAAACATGTTTAACTGACATTGGACATTGTACACATTTATTGGTTTCATTGTGATAGTTCTGCTCATTGTATTAATTTTTCCTTGGAAGACATGAACGAAGGTCTATGCATTCCAGATAGGGCACCAGTGACAGACTAAAGAAACCGTTCCCCAAAGTCTCAGCTGCTGAGCCAATGAGTTTAACTGGGATTACCTATAGCAGCACAGGCAAGTGACTTGTGGCTTTACCATTGAAGAAAATTGCTCTTTCCCAGAGCAGTCTTTAACCAGTAAATATTTGGAGACAGGACTTCATGTGTTCATTGTTGCTTTATAGTCAGCTTGCGAGTCACCCAGCAGGCCTCTCGTGACTCTTCTAGGAATCAGTTCCTTCCCTGTTTGAGGATTATTACTGGGTTCAATCTTGTGAGGGTCTTATTTAGACAATTTCGGTTGGCTACTGTCTCAAGATGCTTTGTCAGGGTTCAACAATACTCTACACCCTTTTCCTAACTTTTACAATCTGTCTACCTCTTCCCGTAGTGTTCCCAGAGCCTTAGAGGAAGTTGTATAGGTATCCTGTTTAGGTCTGAGAATTCAACAGTCATTTATTCTCAGCATGTTGGGTAGTTGTGAATCTCTGCAGTAACCATCACACTGTGAAAAGAAGCTTCCTTGGCCCAGACTGATAAATATTTAGATTGGTAGGCATATCAAATCTATTTAGCAAAACAAAACACCAGTAGCTTCTCATTAGGATCTATGCCTTCCCTGACCATGAGATTTTTTTACTAGACTTATGGTCCTTGACATAGAGGTCTTCCTGTTGAGCAGGCTTTAAATCCAGTCAGAAGGTAATTACTTATATCTATAACAGTCATGCCATTATTGCACCAGCAGCCGCATTTTGTCTGCTTTGATGATAGTGTAGCATACAGAGTCTACACCCAAGCTGGACAATTAACAAAAATTCTTGTTCGATAGTCTGTATAATGCCTTCCAGTAGTACCAAAACTAGCCAGCAGTGAGGAAGCTTTCATTTCAGTTAAGGCTTGATTTCTCCATATCCTGAAATCAAAGTATGTGGTGTCTCCATCAACAGAGTCATAAGTTCAAGCAGCAGTGGAAATAGCCTGTATTATTTTAGGATTGTCAGGGACCTTTCTGGCCAACAACTCAGAAGGGCGGTAGCCCTCTCCATAGCACTGGGAGTATGTGACTTCTGGAAGTGTTTTTCTCTACTCACACAGGGTACTTTTATTCAAATTCTTTAAACATTTTATCAGCATTTCTTTGACATAGATATTGTGTTTTTTTTTCCTCATTTACTTTGTTGAGAGTCATATGCACCTTAGCCAACAGGAAATCTCCAAGAATTAGACAGCTGTGCTGGGCCCTTGCTCCCCATTTGAACCGACTTCCTATCTTCACTTCTTGAAATGGACATTCACTCCTCACTTAGATGCTATCAATGTATCATTTTTGTAATTTCACCTTTCCCCTCAAGGCCCACAGCTGCCCATCAAAAGCAAGTGCCAATTGATCTCAGAAGCAATCAGAGTCATCCAGACATAGTGGCACACACCTTTGATCCCAGCATTTGGGAGGGAGAAGCAAGTGGATTCTGTAGGTTTGAGGCCAGCCTGGTCTATAGACTGAGTTTCAGGACAGCCTGAGCTAGGACCCTGTCTCAAAAACAAAAACAAAAACAAAAAAAAACACACACACACAAAGAAAAGAACCAAACCAAACCAACAACAACAAAAGAAGCCATCAGCTAAAAGTATACTGAAGAAGAACATGAACTGGAGATGTAGCTCAATTGCTATGAAGCCTACACTATTTGCCTGGCCCTGGATCCAACACCCAGAACCACATAAACCTAAATTGGATGGGGTAGAGTATAGCTGTAATCTAAGTACTTGGGAAGGCAAGAGTACCAAAAGCTCATGGTCATCTTCCAACATATAGTGTTTTTGAGGCAAGTATGGGCTACAAGAGACCCCTCCCCACTTTTTTAAGTGAACAGGGCCCAATAGCATAAGGGATGATCTCAGTGCTTGCATCCACTCCATAAGATCAATGCTGAATATAGCTGTATGGACGGGGGTGGGGGTGGGGGTGGGTGGGGGGATGATGTGGGGGTTGGGGGGGTGGTGTGTCCTACTTTAGCTAGCCCTCCACAGTTTATAGGCACTCTCCATGAGCTGTCCCACCTTTCCATCTGGGGATACCGATATCTTTCTACCCCAAACAGGCTTGGTGGGGCAGTCTCCAACTGCTCAGAACAGCTCAGGGCCCACAGGGAGCAGGATCATGTCGTACACAACTGCACTGGGTGGTAACTCTCTAGTCCTGACAAAGCTTAATTTTTTAATCTGTGCCATCTTTTTCCATTTATCCCTCTATAAACCACTGTCAAGACTAAAAGACTTTATGATATAAGCATCCATTTTGGGCTTTTGTTACTTTTTTTTCCGTAGGAATTCCAGCTCAACACAAATCTTGGCCACTTTTGCTTTTGAGTGACTCAGAAAGGTTCCTTTGTCTGTTTTTTGTTTGTTTGTTTTCTTTTGCCTATCTGCTGTTTATTGCTTTAGTAATCATGGGTTCAATTTACAATCTGGTCTAAACCATTCAGACCTCCTAGGGCCTCTTCTACTTTGTAAGAATCATGTCCCACATGGGCCTCAGCCGAGCCACTCTACATCCACAGCCAACTTGAGGCCTCTAAGGAGTTCTTATCTCTTTGGACTTTCTGTGAACACAGTCCTATTTGTCCCTGTGACTTGGGCATCACACACTGTCTTGTGTCCATTTCCCTCACTTGTTCCTGTTATTCTGCAATTGTCCTCCCACTCCTGATATTAATGGGGAACCTTATCTTGCACCAATCAAGTATTCCTATGGCCACTATGAGCTAGTTCATCAGGAGCTCAGGGTCGTCATATTCCCATTTTGGGATCCTGTCAGCTCCACCTCTCTAGTCTCATGAGCCAAGCTGTTATTTATTCAGCACAGACCTATTTACACATTTTTCCTTTTGCCCTCCCCACTCCAGTCGAGGCTGATGTCTTATTTTTTTGTTGTAATTCTTCCCTTATGGGGACAGATTTTGCTGTCATTTTGTTGTATCTGGTGCAAGGGTCAGGAACTGATACCACAGGCAGCTTATGATCTCATTCTGCACACACCACTTCCAGGGATTTTAACATATTCCTGGTCTGTCAGCTATTTGGGAAAGGGGTGTCTTACATTCTCATGGTAGACACCATTTATCAGGGAAGCTTGCCACTCTATGCTGAAGAGAGAAAACTTAGTTCAAGAAACCCCATTTTGCATTCTAGTAACTATTTTATAGAAAGGTAAAATAAAGTTTAGTTTCTCATTTCTGGTGTGTGTGGGGTGCTGCCCAGGTCTGGGAGAAGAATAGTCATGCCTGATCAGTCCTAGGAAAAGAACATGTCCTAAAAGAATAGACCTAGCAGGGAGCCTCCCCAGTTCTGAGAGAAGAATACCTGCTCAGCTCTGGGAGATCAGCCAAGACATCAGACCAGGTCTGGGAAAGGAATAGATTCTGGCTTGCCTAGTTCTGGGAAAACCAGCCACCCCAGGTGGGGTCCCGGTGGGGTCCATCCAGGTGGGGTCCAAAGATACTCTGGGGCAGAAAGACCCTAACCACAAACCAATCAGTAGCACACCAGTACCCTGTCTCCAAGCAACCAACTTTGTTGTAACTTTTGCCTATAAAAGACCTCTTATAACCAAAGACAGCAGCTACTTCCTGCTCTGTTGTCACAGAAGCTTGAAGTTTGCTCCCTGCCTGGCTTGTATTGTGCTGCCAATAAACCTTGCTGTTTGCATTCCGGACATTTCTTGCTTCAGTGGTCTCTCTGTGGGTCGAGCTCTGGACACAACGTATGCCAGCCATTCTGGAAGTTCCCTCATGGAATTTTGTCCGTATCAGGGACAGTGTGACTCCATGGGGGAAGGATGGCCATTACAGCATAGATGTAACCTTTTCCAACAAATTCAGCTTTCATTTAGTTTGTCCCTATATGGGTGCTAGATATCATGGTAACTTGTCCTGGGGAGACAAAAGTAACATTTATTCACTCTAGATAGAATACCAATGGTAAACTAAAGAAAAAGATGCCACCAACAAGTTTAACTGGAGTTCTTTCCAGTTAACTGGTAACTCTGATGGCTAGCTTTGGTTGTCAGCTTGATGCACCTGGGGTGAGAAAAACTCAGTTGAGAAATTGCCTACAGCAGATTGATCTGTGACATCTATGAGGGCATTTTCTTGATTGCTAATAATTTCAAGAAGGACCAGCACTGTGGGCAGTATCACCTTTAGGTAGTACAATCCTTAGGCAGGTTGGTGTAAGCAGATGTTTTCTGTCCCATCTGCCTGGTCCCAAATAACTGACTCAGGGGTTGAATATGAATTATAAAAGCTCATCTGATAGCTTAGACTTATTAGCTAACTCTTATACTTTAATTAACCCATAACTCTTATCTATGTTTAGCCTTTGGCTTGGTACCTTTTCTCGTCTTGCTCCTCTGTGTTCGCTGGCTACTCTCTGACTCCACCCTTCCTTTCCCCAGAATTCTTCTAGTCAGGCTCCCATGCTCAATCTCTTCTTGCTCAGTTACCAGCCCATCGTCTTTTTATTAGCATGTTCATAGTGTAGAAAAGGCAGACATGTGCTGTATCGGAGAGGTAGGTCGCTGATAGCGAGCCAGTAAGTAGCATTCCTTTGTTTTTATACAGAAAATATAAAAATCTTTGCTTTTAAGCACTTTCTCGAGTTCCTGCCTCAAGGAACTCAAGATCTTGCCTTGGCTTTCCTCAAGGACTGAGTTGCAACCAATAACATGAAATAAACTCTTCCCTTCCTAAAGTCACTTTTGTCCAGTGTTTTATTACAGCAACAGGAAAGTTGGGTAAAGGATTACCTTTACCGGTATGGGCAACTTACAGGTGACTATGCACCAAAAAAACCCAAAAAAAACCAAAAAACAAAAAAAACAAAACAAAACAAAAAAAAACTCCACAAAAAAACTCCAAGGAACCATTCCCTCAGCCATCATTAACTCCTCTATTCCTTGGGAGGGACTCCTGAGCTGTCCAGCCGGCTTCTTTCTCCCTCCACAAGAGTTGTTAATGGGCTGAATCTTGTGAGGTTCTCTTGTAGGTTCTTAAAACTTCTGTGATTTCAAGTTCTGACCATGTCACTTCTGGAGAACAGAGTTTTTTTAGCACATGCTTTCAGTGTGCAATGACCAGATTAAGTTAATTTTCATATCTATCCTATGTTTTTTTTCCTGTCTTCTAAAAAATTGCAAAGACTTAAAAGCAACATGTGTGCACACATACAAGCACATGTAGACACACACACAATTTATTTGTGGTGGTTTAAATGAAAAACGTCCCCTATAGTCTCAGGCATTTGGACACTTAGCCCCCAGTCTGTGGTGCTATTTGAAGAGATTGGGAGGTGTGGCCTTGCTGGAGAAAGCACTTCACTAGAGGTGTGTGTTGAGAGTTCATAGCCTCACCAGACTTCAGTTCACTCTTTCTGCTTTGTGCTTGCTGTTACTGATGTGAGCTCTCAGTTTCCTGATACCTGCTGACTCTGCCACACTGTCCTCATAATGGCACACTCATGGGGCTGGTGAGGCTCAGTGGTGAAGACCAATTTCTGCTTTTGAAGAGGACCACATGGTATCTCACAATAATCCATAACTCCAGTACCAGGGGATCTGACGCTCTTTTCTGGCTTCTGTAGGCACCAAGCATACATGTGGTACACATACATACATACATGCATGCATGTAATACAAATTCAGATTGTGTTGAAAGAGAATCAGAGCCAAATATCAGGGAAAGGCTGAAATATCAGAGAAAGGAAACATCACGGTCAAATATCACTCAGCTATCTTCCAATTTATTCAGCTTTGCTCCTGGTTGCTTCTGCCTCTGCTGGTTTCCTAAGCCTGCCTTAAATATCCGTCTTGCCAGCTGTATCCCATCCAGGTTAGGATTAAAAGCAGGAACTACTGTATTTGGTAGCCAGCCTTAAACTCACAGAAACACAGAAAGTTCTGTCTCTGGAGTTATGAGATTAAGAACATAGGTCACCACTCCCAGGCTTTCCCTGGTGCTGGGATTAAAGGTGTGTGCCATTGAATCCCAGCTATTTGTCCTTGTACTCAAAGATCAAGAAATTCCTGAGCTGTTTGCCTAGATTTTGACTGTGTGCTGTCTCTGGATATTTCAGGTTTTATTAAATATGTAACATATCACCACACATGCAGGCAAAACACTCATATACCTAAAATGTAAATATATATCTTTAAAGCAATACATACCCCCAAAGATGGACTCTTACCCCCCTGAAAATGTAAGCCCCCCAAACTTCTCTTCCAGAAGCCTTGACTGAAGGGACCTGTGTACTTCGGGGTCCTCCTTCTGGACCATGGATTAGGCACAGACCACACTTAAACCCCAATTTCCAAGAACAAACTAAACATAAAGAGATTCTTTGTTAATCAAGGCAAAGAGACAATGTGGCTGAATCTGAAGAATCTGGGCAGAAACAGTAGCAAATAGCTTTGCAAGTATCAATTTTAGGAGGAATGGGAGTGAGAATGAACTAGGATGTGCTGGTAAGTGCTGGTTAGGTATTTTAATTAGGGCAGTCCAAATAATACATTTTAACTGCTGGACTGTGATGTTTTGATAGTTGGACCTTGGCAACCAGTCTCAGGAATGAGTCATTGGCCCAAATAACAGAAGAGGCCTCAGTGGCTAGCTTTAGGGTTGTAACCTAATGGTTTAGCGGGGCGAAAGGTAAAAGGCAAACCAGCTGGCACCATGTTTGCAATGATCTGACCCGCTAGAGCCCTTCACTGAGCATGGTGTTCCATCATAGCAACTGAAAACTAACATAATCATCTGAACACATACAGCACATAGGTTTTCTCTCCAGCTTTCTTCTTTCACTTCCTCCCTTCAATGATAACAAAGAAAACTCTAAAACCAAAAATCTCCTTCTGACATTACGGAAATGAAGGATATTTCTATGACAGTATGATCAGAGAAAAATATTTAGAGGGCCCAAATCAAGGCTTCAGTATATATACTAACTATAGTCCATATCTAAAACACTAATTAGAATTTGGTTATCTGTTTGAAAGTAGACAAAATAGTTTTCTTCAAATATTTGAATAATGCCCCTATAAAAATACATTAGGCTTAAGGCATAACATTTCTGAGGTGAAACCCAGAAATAATGACTAGAAAGGTACACAAACACAGATTTCAATTAAATATGAAGAACTTTCTAAATATTTAAACATATTTAACACTAAAAATTATTTTGAGAAACAGTGAGTTCCTTATTTTTTGTATGTTTAAATCTTTGAGAATGTATGAGGGTTTTTCTTTTTCTTTCTTTCTTTCTCTCGCTCCTTTTTTTTTTTTTGGCTAGGGTAATGTGGAAGAGATTTTATTTGGCTAGGCTGAAAATTGGGCAGACTAACCTGTATTCACCTGGGAGGTGGTGGCACATGCCTTTAATCCCAGTACTCAGGAGACAGGTAGGTGAATCTCTGAGTTTGAGGACAGCCTGTTTTACGGAGCAAGTTCCAGGACAGCCAGGGCTGCATAGAGAAACCATGTCTTGAAAATCAAAACCAAACCAAACCAAAAAAGAACCTGTATTCAAACCATGTCTTGACTCTTTGTAGAGAAGGATATAAATTTTTTTGTCTATCATCTATGGTTCTTAGTATGGGATTCCCTGTTACAAAAGACAGATCAACAGAGAAAACCAAACAAGCATATTAACAATATCCCTCCTGCACGCACGGAAAGACACTCAAGGAAGTCTTAAGAGTAAAATCATTCAGTAAATGTCAAGGGCATAGTGTAAACACCAAGGCTGAATACCTTTGTTTGCTGGAGCAGAAAAAAGGATGTGGAGAAAGGCTAGTTATGGAGAAATAATTAGGAAAAGAGGGCAGACAGAACAAAGTTTGCTGGATGGATTTATTGCTGAGGTTCTGCTGAACAGCTCTTTCTTCCTCCTGGTACAGAAATGAAGAACCCTCACTTCCTCTATGGATGTCTCTCATAGTAGGAAACCTTTGTCCTTGCTTTCAGAGCTGTCTGCTGTTTCCCCCCAAATACTTATGTCAAATGGGAACATTTGGAGTAGCATACTGCAGTCTCCTACTGTCATACTTCAGGATGCTATTTTCTGAGCTCTCTCACTAGTTATTATTCCTACTGTTTGGGAGGAAGTATTTGATATTGAGATTGCTTTTATCATTTTATTAAAAATAAAACTCAAGGATAAATATTAAAGAATAAACCTGAGAGATCCACAGGACGATCAAGACACTATTTGCTCCTTATCACTTCCTGGATTGGAAAGACCACACAACCCCTCAGAATCTCATCTTCCTTCTCCGTGTGTCCTACCACCACCCTGTATGTCTCCTAGGAGACTCTTTGGTTCACCCAGGGCCATCTGAATGTAAGTTCTGCTCTTCAAACCAAGGCCGGACTTATTGCTGGTTTTGGAAATTAACATAAATAGATTTCTCCCAACATTTCTCCCATTTTGTATAAATAAAAAGGAAGAGTTTTAACTTAACCATAGCAAAACTATATATAATTAAAAACAATGAACAGTTATTGGAAGAAAAGCATTTTAGCTTCAAACAGAAAGGAAATATATTAACTTTAACAAATGAGGGATTGAAGAGATGGGGTTAAAAGCACTTATTGCTCTTCCAGAGAATTTGAGTTTGATTCCCAGCACCTACATGAGAGCTCATAATTATCTATAATGAGATCTTGGCCCTCTTCTTATGTTCAGGAAGAACATTGTACACATAATAAATAAATAAACAAACAAATAAGTCTATAAGAAAATAAATGAAAATATATATAATAATAACAATTATCAAGTAAGAATTACATTTACAATGTTCAGTCCATTTGAATTTGACAAATTCAGAAAAAATACTCCATTATCTATCCAATCTTGCTGAGTCCAAAGTTTTATACCTTAATTTACTTTCTATCATGACTAAGGAAAACTGTAGCTATAACTATCTAGTTGTTAACCCCATCAAAGACCAGAAAAGAATACAATAATACCTAAGTAAGCAGGAAGTCCAGAGCAAGCAACTTTCAAAACTATGAAAAATAACAGAAATAGTTGGCTGCCAGGACAGCCACCCAAGTCTTCTCTGTAACATTGGGGCATCCATATTTGGCCTACAGGCCTAGAATATCTGACAGACTTTCCTGTGAAGCAGGAATTTTGGAGGACTCTCTCTTCCTGTGTTGGAAATTTTGGCAGTTGCCTTCTTTTGTGTCTTGCTTGTTCAATTTGAATAGCATACTGTCAGCAATGGAGGCAAGGACACTTTCTTGCCCAGAGGCTCACTTTGCCACAATGAAAGCAAATTTCATATAGAGGTTCTTTGATACTCATCATCTTTTGGAGTAAACTGGTATTGCTAGGAGCAGATATGTCTCATTATCATCAAAAGTCCTATGTTCTTAAAAGATTAAAATGCCATATTCTGTAGGTTTCTGAAGCATTTAAAGACCATCCATCTATTTAAAATGTCTCTGATTGACCTGGAAAATATACCTAACATGAATATAAGTTTGATTGTTATAAATGATTAACTACTATTCTATATTTATTATCTTAAATATCTTTCAAGGACTAGAACTTTACATTATTTTAAATGAGTTGCATAGGTACAATGCCTTAAACAAGAAATAGAAATATACAGTATAACAAAAATAACCTAAATTTATATCAGCGTACAAAAATATCTTAAATAGTAGAAACATATACAGTATGATAAAAATAACCTTAAATTTGTATCAATATACAAAAATGCATACCAATGTAAAATATTTGAGATTAGTAGTTTTCTCTGGATGATGTGTCCTTTTTCTTCAGATATCTCATTTGTCCACTAGTTTTCAGATCCCTTATTTGGATGCTTTTATTTTCCTTGAAAGACAAAAACAAAATCCTGCCCCAACCCTAACTTTCAGGAGTTTCCTTTTTTAGCAGGACATTTGTTAGTCTAATAGTTTAAATTGAATGGTCACACTGTTTGATTAACTATTGCCACTTCTAATCAACAAGTCTCTCTTGTTTGAATCTAATCTTTATCAATTTTGATGGCATTCTCAGCTTTTCTTCTCTTTGGAAACAAAAGCAAAACCTCTTCTCCAACATAACACATATCCTAGTTTCTATTCTGAGATCAACACATCCTTAAAGTACACAGGTTGACTTAATTCAGCAACTTTTTCTACTATTCAATATCTCTCTGTAGCTATTGCTTCTTTCTCATTAGCATTTAAAAATTTAAGTTAATAAAGCATTGGGCAATCTATCTCTGGAGGTCTTTATCACTGTGATGATATATTATATATTTAATAAAACCAGTCTGGAATATCAAAGAACAGATCTACCCACAGTTAAGCCAGGAGAGTCTGAGAGTGATAACTCAGGCCTTTAATCCCCTAACTCCAGAGACAGAGATCTATCTGTGTTTCTGTGAGTTCAAGGCCTAACTACCAAATAATAGTAGCTCACACTTTTAATCTTTACAATATGTTGCACAGCTGAACCTGAAAGTGAAACAACTAGGTAAGGAGGTATTTATGGCAGCCATAGGAAGACAGAGATTTATCCTACAGAAGTGACAAGCCAGGCTGAGGACATTGGAAGACAGCTGGGAGAGAATCAACTGTGGTCTATTTCCTCTTTCTGATATTCCAGCCTTTCTCCCAATATCTGGCTTTGAGTTTTCATTTAATAACAACTGGAATTTGTGCTACAAATCACTACTTTTTGTTTATTAAAATTTTTTTGAAGTGTAATTGGACCTTTTAATAACTGTCCTCTAGGAGTGGGTGGTATACTTGTATTATGCTTTATGTTGTAACATGTAAAAAAAAAAAACTTTTATTTTTCTAGAGACATATGCTGATCTATTATGAGTCTTAATTTGTACAGGTATTCTCATAATGCCCATACATTCTAATAAATGTGTAATTACAGAATGAAACTTCTCAGAACACAAAGCAGTTGAACACTAAAATCCTGAATATGTATGTGTGGTATGGTGTACATACTTTAATTTTCCAAACTCCACAAAAATGAAAAATACATCCATTTGCCATATTTCATTTCTTTGAGTACCTTTTGGGTTACTTCCTGCAGGTAATAGAGTTTGGTTATACAAAGGGTAAGTAGGACAGTTCTTTATAATTTCCTTGGCTTATTGCCAAGCAATAGGAAAATTTTCTTCAAACTTTTGCTGTTACTATGGTGTTTCTTGTGAAATTCTGAGGCTTCTAGCACATTTCCTGCCAATAGCTGATCAATTTCATTCTTAACTTGTGCTAGAGAGCCTGGAGATCCTATGGGATGTGATATGTGTTATATACAAGGAATGATTTCCATTTCTGATTATTTCTCATTATTGAATAAATAACAAGGTTAATTCTGAATCATCTGGGATAAGTGGAGTGGTTTCATGTGGAAAACATCTGCATATTGAGAGTCAGTAACTATATTAAGAGGATAGGGGAAATCTAATAATACTGTGACAATAGCATATAATTCTCACTTTAAACAGAATCATGAAGGCTTTGAGACATTTTACTTAATTTTCCTGGCTTATAACCTACCTTTCTTGATTTATTTGCATAAGTATAGAATGTAGGGACTCCAGAAATGGGTGTTCCCTGTACAATGTGAGGAAAGATCCAATTAGTTCTTTTTATAAACTGAGGCCTTTTGATTTGGGAATGTTTATTGCTAATCTCTCCCAAAAAATTATCTTGAGCTCTTTGCCACTGTTCATTTTTTGTTCATAATGAGGCAATTTCAGCATTAGTATATTAAAAAGTCCATAATTTTTGCTGAGTCTGTTCCTGCTAATTGAAAAGTCTTAATTTTCCTTTCAGAATAGGCCTTTCTACATTAGGCCTTTAACTTTTTTCTCTGTTTGTATAGTAAAAATATTCATTTTAAGATATTATTGTCTCTCTGCATAAGAATTCTTGTGGGAGAAAGGTAAAACAACCAGAATGCAATCAAGATCTGAATCCAAATGATCTACATGTTCAGTCTGTAATTTCTTTTTTATGGAAAGTCAAATTTTTTTCTCAGTTTTGGATGATAATTTTTTTTGGATTACTTAAATCCTTATCACTTTGTAAGGTTTGAAATAAATAATCTTATTGTGGACCATAGCCCTTAATATCTCCCAGCAAAATTTGAAAATTTACAGCCTAATTGATCTCTCCTGATTTGTACTTTCTCAAGTCACCTGGCTGTGAATCAGGAGGTTTGTGGTTTGAATCCAGGCAGAAATCTTGCTATACTTCTCTGTTAGTATACTTCCTGCTTCCCAAACATTGTTTCTGAACAACTACCTGATTTGTGCTTTCTGTGGTTGAAATTTTTGTAAACCTATCTTATATCCTAGGTAATTAAGAAAATCTCCTCTTTGTATTTTTCAGGAACAATTTGTAATTCCCAACAAGGCAACATTTTCTTTACCTCTTCAAACATTTTTGCTAAATATTTGAGCCTGAATCTACTGTTAAGGTATTATTCATATATTAGTAAATTATAGATTGAGGAAACTTTATAATTATTTCTAATGACTGTTGTAAAAAATATTGACACAAGATAAGGCTGTTTAATATCAACATCTCTTGTGGAAGAATTTTCTACTAATATCTTTTAACAGGCTGTGAATAAATATAAGTAGGCACTGTGAAGGCCAAATTTTTTTCTGTCTTGTCCTTGTAAAGGTATAGTTAAAAAAAAAAAAAAGGCGATTCTAAGGACCATGTCTGCGAGTCAGGATTCTCGATCCAGAGACAATGGCCCCGACGGGATGGAGCCTGAAGGTGTCATCGAGAGCAACTGGAATGAGATTGTGGATAGTTTCGATGACATGAACCTTTCAGAATCTCTCCTCCGTGGTATTTATGCCTATGGTTTTGAGAAGCCCTCTGCCATCCAGCAGTGAGCCATTCTTCCTTGTATCAAGGGTAATGATGTGATTGCTCAAGCTCAGTCTGGGACTGGGAAAACAGCTACATTTGCCATATCAATTCTCTAGCAGATTGAGTTAGATCTAAAGGCCACTCAGGCTTTGGTTTTGTGAGTTGGCTCAACAGATACAAAAAGTGGTAATGGCATTAGGAGACTACATGGGTGCCTCTTGTCATGCCTGTATTGGGGGCACCAATGTTCGTGCTGAGGTGTAGAAGCTGCAGATGGAAGCTCCTCATATCATCGTGGGCACCCCTGGTCGGGTGTTTGATATGCTTAACTGGAGATACCTGTCCCCCAAATACATTAAGATGTTTGTGCTGGATGAAGCAGATGAAATGTTGAGCCGTGGGTTCAAGGACCAGATCTATGATATATTCCAAAAGCTCAACAGTAACACACAGGTAGTTTTGTTGTCTGCTACAATGCCCTCTGATGTCCTTGAGGTGACCAAGAAGTTCATGAGAGACCCCATCCGGATTCTTGTCAAGAAAGAAGAGTTGACCCTGGAGGATATCTGCCAGTTCTACATTAATGTGGAACGAGAGGAATGGAAGCTTGACACATTGTGTGACTTGTATGAAACCCTGACTATCACCCAGGCAGTAATTTTTATCAATACCAGAAGGAAGGTGGATTGGCTCACTGAGAAAATGCATGCCCGAGATTTTACTGTTTCTGCCATGCATGGAGATATGGACCAAAAGGAACGAGATGTGATCATGAGGGAGTTCTGGTCTGGTTCTAGCAGAGTATTAATTACCACTGACCTGTTGGCCAGAGGCATTGATGTGCAGCAAGTCTCCCTAGTCATCAATTATGACCTCCCCACCAACAGGGAAAACTACATCCACAGAATTGGTCGTGGTGGCTGCTTTGGCTGTAAAGGTGTGGCTATTAACATGGTGACAGAGGAAGACAAAAGGACTCTTCGAGACATTGAGACTTTCTACAACACCTCCATTGAAGAGATGCCCCTCAATGTTGCTGACCTCATTTGAGGGGCTGTCCTACTACCTGCCCTAGCCAGGGTTCAGTCCTGGGGGGGCTGAGGAACAGCTGGAGGGGGGAGGGAAGGGAGCCAAGGGATGGACATCTTGTTTTTGTTTTTTTTTTGTTTTTGTTTTCTCTCTCTCTCTCTTTGAATAAATGTCACTTTTTGAGGCAAAAAGAAAAAAAAAAAAGGCAATCTTTTAAATCAATCACTATAATAGACATCTTTTAGGTAACAGAGAGGACAAGAGAATTCCAGGCTGTAAATCCCATTGGCTGAATCACCATATTAATAGCTCTTAAATCTATTAAGATTTTCCATTTTCCAGAATTTTTAGGATGACCAATATAGGAGAATTTTAAGGACTGTTTGATTTTTCAATATGTTGAGCATTTAACTTCTCCTGTACCAGTTGTTATTTTTTGTTGTTGTTTACCTGCTTGTTTGGTGAGACAGTGTTTCTCTGTGTATCCCTGGCTGTCCTGGAACTAGCTCTGTAGACCAAGATCAAAGATCTGCCTGCCTTGGCCTCCCAAGTGCTGAGATTAAAGGCATGCGACACTAATGCCTGGCCTGTATCAGCTGTTCTAATGCCTGTAATTTTTATGATGTCAAAAGACATTATTGCACCAGATAGTTTTGTCAGGTAGCCATTTTAAAGGCAAGGGTGTTGGTACCTTTGAAAGATCAGCAGCTGTTATGTCCTGCTTATATACAACTTGAATGGTCAGTGACTACGCTTGATAATACCTTTTTGTGGTGATATATTTTATGTTTAGTAAAATTGCCTGGAATATCAGAGAACAGAATTACCCACAGTCAAACCATGAGGGTCAGAATGCTGACTCATGCCTTTAATCCCATCACTCAGAAGAAAGAGATCTTTTTGTATTTCTGTGTTTCCAAGGCCTAACAACCAAACAGAGGTAGCTCACACCTTTAATCTTAACTCTAGGATTATGATGCAGAGTTGTATCTGGAAGTGAAACAACTGGGCAGAGAAGATATTTAAGGCAGGCAAAAGCAGACATTCAGATATTCTGTAGGAGCAACCAGCCAGGTGGAGGACTCTTGAAGATAACATTTCCCTGTTTGGTCTGAGAAATTGGCTGGGTGAGAATTGACTGTGATCTGTTTCCTCTCTCTGATATTCCAGTTTTTCCCCAATATCTGACTCAGTGGTTTCATTAAATACCAACTAGAATTCATACAATACCTTTCAACATTTTTCTCAGAAGTTTAAGTTAGTTTATGGTTTGTTTCTAAGTTTGGAGTGTTAATCTGAGTTTTCCATTGAGCTTTAACAAATCCCATCCCCATAAATGCATTGCTGTGTTACCCATATATGGCTTTAATTTCTCTGCTTGTCCTTCTGACCCTATACGCTTGACCCACCTTGTATTTTGTTTTGCCTTTGATAAAGTTCCAATCCCTAGATTCTAAATATTTACTTCCTGAAGAAGCTAACTAGATGTCAAGATTTTGGTTAAATTGTTGTCACATTCATGCCTGTGTCTAGTAAACCTTTCATCACAATACCATTTATTTGTATTTTTAGCTTTGGTCTTTCATCATGTATAGAATTTTGCCAAAATACTTGTCTCTCTTGAAAATTTTGATTTATCTACTGAAGCTGTTCTGCCATCCAGAGCAATATGGTTTTTCACAACAGGCATCAAGTCTTTTAATTGCTCTGTGGAGTAGTTCCCCCAATTTGGACAGCGAATGATTGAGCAAAATTGGACATGGGGGCCTCAATGGCAAAGGGTTACCATGTTGATTTGCATTCATTAGTCCAATGTCAGTCTTTGCCACATCTTCTGCATATTCCGGAAGACTGGGGCCTTCTGTTTGGATTATCTCCTGGAAAAAATCAATAACAACAACAAAACATTGTTTCTAGGTATACCTTGCCTACATTCCCTTTTCACATGACCTGGGTTTACCACAATTAAAACATCTAAACTATTTTTCTTAAAATTTTTAGAAACCGCTTCAATCCCAGTATGATCAGAAGTGTAAGATCCAATATCAGCTTTATTTTTAATTTATTTATCTACTAGTGCTGAACTTGCCTTTAACGATTTAATTATTCTTTTGCTTTGCTTCTGTATTCTTTTTTAAAAAAATATTTATTTATTTATGTATATGGTTTCCCTATTTGTATATATTCTGCCTGCGTGACAGAAGAGGGCATCAGATCCTAGTATAGATGATTGTGAGCCACCATGTGGTTGCTGGAAATTGAACTCAGGATCTCTGGAAGAGCACCAGTGCTCTTAACCACCAAGCCATCTCTCTAGCCACTGTTTCTGTATTCTTTAGGAAGCAGTGTTCCACAGAACTCACTATTGGAAAGACTGGCTAGATGGTTTCTTCTTGCCTGTTCTTTGCTATTTTGTGTTTTTGATTTTGCTGCTGAAGTTCTTTGAGAACTTTCTTCTGCTACAAAAAAGAGTGCTTTTTTGTTTCCCTTCATGCCTGTATTTTTAATTTTTTTTAAAGACAGGGTCTTACTTTGTACCATAGGCTAGCCTCGAACTTACTATCCTTTTGCCCCAGCTTCCAAAGTCCTGGAATCTCAGTACCCCATCATTCCCATCTCAAAGCCCTTGGATGTTTATGTCCATGAACTTGCAGGGAGAAAATGCTTCCTGTGGTTCAACTATCCAAAGAATGGATGAAGCAACAGGACAAAGCACTTCCTGTCTTCTGACCTGGACAGCTTTACTGAGGTGTCCCAGGGGAGTGTGGATTCTAGGTTCCATTCTTTTGAAGGTCTCCAACAGGCATATGCAATCTGTTTTGTCAGCAATGTCAGGAGACAGTTATTTTAGCAAGGCAACAAGAGCAGGTTAGAAGTGGTGACACACATCTATGATCCTACCACTTGGGAGACTTAAGGCTAGAAAGACCCTGCCTCAAAAACAAAAGCAAAACACGAGAAACATATGGACTTTCAACAGACCTGAAATCTTGAGTCAAGGGGAACATTGAGTTCACTGCCTCTTGTGTGATCAGCTCTCAGAATTAACTGATAAAACCTTGGCTGGATTTTAGACTGGCAGGCAGAGGCAGACAGGGGCCTACCCAGAGCCTAGTGGATAAGCTGCAATTTAAATTTTATAAAGAAAGGAGCCTGAATTTGTGCCTGATACATACTAAGAGCTCAGTATGTATGTATCTATGTGAGCATGTGTATGTTTTTTTGAAACAGTGTCTCTAGCTCAAGATTTCTTGTATATCCAAGGATGATCTTGAACTTCTGATTTTCATCTCTCTGTCTCCCAAGTGCACGGATTCCAGGCATCTGCCATCACCTCTGGAATATTTATTGCATGCATGAGTACAGTGATCAGTCTCTCATTACACCTTATCCTGAATTTGCTAATAATTACACTCATTGTTTTGTTTTCCACTCCTTGAAATTTGTTCTACTGTTCCCTGTCACAGGAACTAACTCCACCATCCATCTGTTAATTCAAACAAGAATCTAAAAACATCCCAACTTCCCTCTCTCCTCTCCATGTTCCCATGTGCAAGCCAACTCCAAGCCATCACTCTCTCTACAGTCTGACTCCATCTCCTCTTCTTTTTCTGCTACTGTCAAAGCGGCCAAGGCACCATCACCTCACACCAGAACTATATCACATGGCTTTGATCTGATGTCTGACATGTCCAGCTTCAATCCTTCTCCCACCTGCTGATAGTGGAACCTTTTCAAAACAAAAGTCTCATCTTAAAATACAACAAAACAGAAACCAAGCCCACTGCTCTTTGGCACCACCCCGGGAACAGAATGGGATGGGGGCAAATGATAGTAAGCAGGAAAGGAAGTAGGTGGGGATGGTCCTGGCTCCTGCCCATGCAGGGTAGGAGGACTAGAAGACTGTGGGGGTTTTTAGTTTCCTCTGGGCCGGGTATTGGCTTGTATACACATCTTCCTGCCCTCTATGCAGAATGTTGATGGCTGGGGTCTGAGGGGCTCCAGCACCCTGGGTACTCTGCTTCAGAACTGTGGCTACCTAGTGGAGCAGCAAAATGGGAGAATGCTCTTCCTGGAGGTAACATCTGCCTGCAGGTTTGGATGGCAGGCTTAGGAGTCACTGGAGGGAGAAAAAGACACGTGAACGACAATTCAAGCTTTCTTAGGTCTCCAGAAGACTCTTTGTGGGGGCTCCCCTTACTGGCCATTGGAATCACCTAGAGGGACTGAAAAACAAAACAAAACAAAACAGATACTGGACCTAGCCCTAGAGATCCAGCTGTCTGGGGTTTTCACCAGGTAACCCCAATGAGCAGCCAGATTCACAACTAAAAGGAAGGAATGAACAGGGAAGAGAGTGAAGAAGGGAAGAAAGGAAGCAGGAAGGAAAGGAGGCTAGGAAGGGAGAAGAAAGGAAGAATAGTTCTCCTTAACAAAGACTAAAATTCTACTGTGTTCCGTCGGACCCTGTACTCCCTCACACTGTACCTGCCACCTTCCCAGACTCCTGGGCCTGACATTCTTCAAACCCACCTTCTCTCCATGGATACAGAGTTCTTGACTTGCTAACTCTTGTTGCTATCCTAACTCTTATTCTCCATCCTCTGCATTTCCACTTTCTCTTGCCCCAGGGATGCCACTCAGACCTCTCTAGGCCATTCCCTGTATCCGTTGCAGCATTATAAGCTGCACTGTATATTTGACTATATCATTTATTATCAGTCTTTGTACCTAGGGTTTCACGGAGACAAAAGCTGTATATTTTATTACTTAAATTGAAAACACATACACTTAAAGATAGGTTCTCATACCATAGCCCAAGCTATCCTAGAATTTAATATATAAAACAATCTGGCCTTGAACTTGTGCTCTTTCTAAATAGGGCCTATCTTGTGGAACTAGGTATTTAGTACATATCTGATAAGGTAAGTTTATTATTATTGTGCTGGGGGATCAAACCTAGGGTTTTGTATATGCTGGGCAAGTGCTCTACTACTTAACTACTAAGCCAGCCTTAAATGGATATATAATGTACATACAAAGCCAGATGAATTTCCACTAGGTATTGGATGTATTAACAAGAAATTTCTTTCCAGGTTTTGGATTTTAAAACTCAGTAGCAAAAACAGTGTCTAAAGATCAGCATAGGGAGTGAGCACTAGAGGGCAGAAGAGGCAAAGGAATGCAGGCCTGCCTGCCAGTCACCCATCCAGAGCAGTGGATCTCAGAGGGAGATTATGGTGAGTCCCAAAGCAATCCAGAAACCTCTAGAGTCCAGAAGCCAAAGACTCCTTTGGAGTTCCTGGGATGTAGGGAGACGGCTTGTTATCATCTTCCTTTGCTGGGCACAAAGAGAGCAGCACACAGGAATCATTTTAGGAACACTCAGGGATGTGAAGGAGATGGTTACCCAAGAAGTTGCACACTGAGTCTCAAGAACAGGCCTAAGCAGAGGATTCAGAGCTATCTATAGTCTGGGTATTTTGTGTCTGAAACTGGGGGTCGGACTTCGACTATGCCTTGCCTGTGTATATTGTGCTCAGTCCCATCCTTCCCCGCTTCCCCGGGCCACCCTGCCACCCCCTCAAATCTGAGCACTGGAGATCAAATCCAGAGTCCCGTGTGTGGTAGGCAAGCACCCTGCCACTGAGCTACGTCCTGGCCATTTAGTTTTAAAACGGGGTCTTGTTATGTAGTACAGATGGCCTGGACTTGCTTCAGCTCCCCAAATTTTGGGATTACTGGCAAGTGCCTCACTGTGATCAGCTCAGTTTTCAGCATCCGATGACTGCCTCTTGGATTCTGCTCCTCCCCAACCCTCCAGCCCCAGATGTGGAAAGCCTGCTGAAGGTTTGCTCTGAACTGCTGACTGTATCAGGTAACGAGCAAGCAATCACCTGCCACCTGCCTGGGCATAAGTGGCAATTAGGGTTTGGATTTCAACGGTCTGCCAAAAGGCTCATATATTCAAGTCTTTGTTGTCTTAGAAGAAGGGCTTCTGGGTAGTGACTGGAAGTTGTACTCTGATGGTGTTACTGGGAGGTGGTGGGCAGTTGGAGGTGGGACCTACTTGGAGGACGTAGGTCTCTGGGGGTGTGCTCTGGAAAGACATACCTCGATCCCTGGCTCCTTCCTCTCTCCTCCTGCCACCTATCCATCATAAGAGGGGGCATCATGCTTCACTTCATGGTCTTTGCCATGATCTTCTGATTCACCACAAACCCAGAAGCAATGGAGCTGAGTAATCTTGGGCTGAACCCTCTGAAGCCCTGAGTGAGCCAAAGTATATCTTTACTTCTTTAAGTAAGTTTTGTCAATGTGACAAACACATAGGTCCTGGGGTCATCTTTTGTCCTGCCTGTGGGGTAACAAGGCCACACCATACCAGCCTTAGCAGCTTTATGATGGAGCCACCTCAGGAGAATAAACTCTGTATTGTTCTCCCAAATGATTGAAAACAAATGGAAAGTGCTATGAAGCACAACTAACCCAGCTGACATAGGCTGAGCTACCGTCATCCTCCTCCTTCTACTTCCTTCTTCCTTCCTTCCTTCCTTCCTTCCTTCCTTCCTTCCTTCCTTCCTTCCACTCTATGCAGCTCTGAAACTCATTGTGTAGACCAGGCTGGCCTGGAACTCAGAGAGATCCATATGCCTCTGCATTCTGAGTGCTAGGATTAAGTGGCTAATCATCTTATTGGTTACTGCAGATACAACACAGTCCATTTATTCTAGATTAAAAGACATTGGGAGCTGATACCATTGTATTAGTTTACTCACAGACGGTGTCCCTGGGAAAGTCACTTAACCTCTGAGCCTTGGTTTCCATGTCTTTAGGATGAGGGCTAAAGCGCTTTCTAATCTGTAAGGTGCTTTTGTATCTGTTCTCTGTCTTACTGTGCATTATAGCAATGTAGTGATTGGAAAACCTCCAGATGTGAGCTGGGCCTTTTAGATCAGACCTTTAAAACACTGCACCAGGAGACTGAAGCAGGAAGATCAAGAGTTTGAGTCTAGTCTGGGCCATGGAGCAAGAAAATGTTTCACTCCCTCTTCCCCAAGCTGCCCCAGGAATAAAAACAGCAAACCAAAAAATCCTGTAGGTGACTGGTGTAGGCTTGGTAGCATATTAAAAATGCCCTAAAGCTGGGTGTGGTGGTACACAGCAGTGTATCATCCCTTGAGAAGCTGATGCAGGGGAAATGCTGGTTACAGGCTAGCCTGGATTACATAAGGAGACCTAGTTTGGGGCGGAGTAGGGGAGAGCACTCCATACTTTCTACAAATTACTTCCCTGTAAGTGCTGTACAGTGCCCAGTGTTATATGAAAAGATTTTTCCAGGGGAGACCAAACACACACATCTATTAGATAGGGAGCCCATTATAGACCAAAGAATGGATATCACCAAACACCAAAGTCTGACCTGATGAAGCAATGAACTTTTGGCATTGCTTGCAGGAGTGTGGGGGAGGGGTTACTTAGAGAAATAAAACGACTCAAAGACAGCTACATCACCACAGCCCACCCTGGCATGGGCAACAGCTCGAGCTGAACCTGGAGCACACTGCACAGCCTGAAGTCAGCTTAACTGGGTGGACAGTGCCCTTTCCAAGAGCCTCAGGTGGTTTAAACCTCTTCACCATAGCTATGCTGCTTTCTGCTGTTTCAAGGCAGCTAGCTGGTCTTGTCTCACTCTTCTTGGCTGCTAGGCTTGGCTGACAGTAACTCTGAGTAGCTTTATTGCTTATTCTGGGAAGGAGGGGCCTAATGAGTCTGATCTGTTTCAGAGACTTCCTGAAACTATTTTGAGTTGTTTACCTCCCTGCTTAAAGAGCTTCTCTTCTGGATGGAATGCTCCAATCTCAGAGGAAGCATTTACACAAGAGGTGTAGGCCTTTCATCCTACCACCTGGGAAGCTGATGCAAACAGATTTCTCTGAGTTTAAGGCTATTCTGGTCTACCTAGTGAATTTGAGGTCTTTCAGAGTTTCTAGTGAGACCCTGTCTTTAAAAAAATAAGAGCCCCAATCTCATTTAATTGTTTTTTTCTGCTGGGTATGGGACCTGGTGCCTTGCACATACTAAGCAATGTACCACAGAGCTGCCTGATAGTCCCCCAAGGCAGTTTATTTTATTTTATTTTTATTAACTGAGTTGATTAAGAAGAAGTCTGAAGAGACCTTGAATAAGGATATACAGGGATGGAAAAAAAAATTCAGAGGGAAAGCTGAACACAAAGAAAATATATGTGTAGCAATCTTATTTGCATTTCCACCCTCGATAAGCCATGCTTATGATTATTATCCTCTGTATAGTTATTGTTAACTCTTCTGCATTTTTAAATTCTTTTTAATGTTTTTTTTGATAAATACAAAATAAAGAAGGAAAAAAAAAAGAAGAAGTCTGTTGAGCTGAGGTTCTAATTCTTGCACACTGGGCTGAGCCTTCCTAGTTATTCTTGGTAGCAGTAAGTGCATTTTAAAGGACTCAGTTACACCAGGGCCAACACATTGGAATTTAGAGACACATCCTGAGGCCAGTGACCATGAGCAGGAAATGGAATGACAGAGGACGGAGAAACACCCAAGCCCCACGGCTTAAGTTCTGGGCATGCCTGTGAAGGAGACCACTACAGGGGCAGTCGAGCTGATGATGGCAAATTCTGTCTTTTTCTGTACTGGAGGGGAGGAATTCCCAGAGCCACACTGACTTCTCCTTTTTAATGAGGTGGCTCAGAAAAACATGGTTCCTACCCAAGAAAACACAGATTAAACAAATACCAATTCTGATTTCAATGCATTCCACTCTTTTCATATTACACTTGTAGAGCTAATGGATCCTTATTATGATTTGCTGTAGGGCACAGCCGTCATTAAATCACCCGCAAGTCCTTCTATGCAATGGATTTGTGCCAGAAGAAGGTGGATTCTTGTTTTAGTAGGTTATTTCTGTAGTAGTATGTGATTTCAGGCCCAGACTTGCCCTAAGATCCCAGACCAGCAGTCCCAAATAATCACACAAAGCCTTGTATTAATATTATGTTGATTGACCCAGGCCCAGGCATATAGCTTGCTAACTCTTTACCCTTAAACTAACCCATGATTCTAATCCTGTTCAGGCATATGGCTCGGTACCTTTTTGTAAAGCAGCATTTCAGCTTCTTTCCTCTGTTTCTGTGGGCAACTCATCTGGCTATCTCTGGCATCTCTGCTCTTTTCTTCCTGTTCCTAGAGTTTTCTTAGTCTGATAGCCCCGCCCACACTTCCTGTCTGCTTTTGGCCAATCAGCATTTTTATTAAACCAGTAGGTGGGACAATTATTTACAATGTAACAACAGAATCGCACTACATATATCTGTGGTTAATAAAACAACAAACAAACCCCTTTTTAGGCGTTGTTACACTATTGCACTAATAGCTGGGCTGGCATGGAATTCACCAAGTGGTTCTAACTCTGGTTTAGCTTACAGAAGTCCTCCTGCCTCTAACCCTTCTTCTTCTGACTGTCCTAGAACTCACTCTGTAGACCAGGCTGGCCTCAAACTCAGGGAGATCCATCTGCCTCTGCCTCCTGAGTGCTGGGATTAAAGACTTACCTCTGACTCTTAAAGGCTGGGAATGCATCATTACTCCTGGCTAGAGGTAAATGTTTTGTTTGTTTGAGACAGAGTCTTGCTATGTAATCCTGGCCTGGGACTCACAGGAATCCTTCTGCCTCCTGAGTTCTGGGATAAAAGGTGTGAGTCACCATGCCTGGTGGTAGATGTAGACTTTTTAAAAGGGTGTTTTTGAAAGAGAGAAAGAGGGGCTGGAGAGATGGCTCAGTGGTTAAGAGCACCGTCTGCTCTTCCAGAGGACCTGGGTTCAATTCCCAGCACCCACATGGCAGCTAACAACTGTCTGCAGTTCCAGTTCCAGGCAAACACCAAGGCAAATAAATAAATAAAAGTGTTTAAAAAAAAAAAAAAGAAAAAGAAAAGATCTTTAAAAAAAAAAAAAAAGAAAGAAAGAGAGAAAGAACACCAAAGCCCTCAAATATGCAAAAGAAGATACATCTAAAGAGTCTACATAAATTCCTAACAAGTACTGATATAGCAGTCAGTAACCTTGGAATTTTTGTGATTTGTTCTCTTACAAATTTTTATTCATTAATTTCTCTTGCTTATTTTTGATGAATGTGTATACCTATTATGTAACAGGATTAAAAAGAGATTTATTTTTATTTTATGAGTATGGGTGAGTGCCTGCCTGTATGTATGTGCACCATATGCATACATGGTGCCCATGGAAGTCAGAAAAGACTGTTGGATGCTCTGGAACTGGAATTACAGACTTGTCAGCTGTCATGAGATGCTGGAAATCAAATCCAGGCCTGTTTCAAGAGCCACCCAATGCTTTTAACTGCTGAGCCATTTCTCCAGCCCCTTATAATGTGTGTGTGTGTGTGTGTGTGTGTGTGTGTGTGTGTGTGTGTGTGTGTGAATCCCTTGGGATTCAATGGTTCAATGGTCCAGCAGGAGGAGACTTAGTGGTCATGGAAATTATAGGTTGTCCATATCCTACTGCAGTAATCCAAGAGGTAACTGTGAAATTCCACTTTTGATAAGACTTATCGGGGGCTGGAGAGATGGCTCAGCGGTTAAGAGCACCATCTGCTCTTCCAGAGGACCCGGGTTCGATTCCCAGCACCCACATGGCAGCTAACAACTGTCTGTAGTTCCAGTTCCAGGCAAACACCAAGGCAAATAAATAAATAAAGTTTTTTAAAAAAAAAATAAATAAATAAAAAAAAAAGACTTATCGCCCCAGCAACAGCAGCAAAACTTGCTTTGAGGAAGGTCTTGTGTGAGCTGAGGTCTCAAGTGGGGTGGGTGTGACACAGTATGTGCTTGGCATGCACAAATCCCAAGTTTGATCTCTGGCAACAATCCTATCCCTAATTTCTGGAGGATGAGTAGGGGTTAGCCCGGATGAGGAGTCAGCGGGTGACAAGGTCCTTGGGAACTCCGTGAGAGACTGACATGGGTGGGGCAGGCATGAGGCTGGGAAAGTGGTCAGAGGACTCATGATGCTGAGGTTCACCTCAGGATTTCATGCTCACTAAGTAAGTGCTCCATCCTGGCTGCCATACTGACCCTAATGGTCAGAGACACACACCCACAGAGACAGAGACAAAGACAGAGACAGAGGAGGTGTCAGATCTCATCCCCTTCAGGCCCTGTGGCCAGTGATATGAAACCTCCACCAGACTCGGCCCCCTAAAGGACCACAGTGCCTCTTGACACTGGAGACCAAATGTTTAGCACATGGAGCTTTATGTGTTACAATACACAGCTGTCATAGCAGAAGACTGAGGAACTTGAAGGCAGTCCAGATCCCTACTTGGAGCTGGTCACCTTCTCTTAAGAACAGGTAATGTATGTGTCCTCTGGAGGCTGAGGCTATCCACAATGAACCAGGTCTATCCCTGATTTCATCACAGCAGCAGCTCAGAGGCTGCCAGCAACATGCTATCAGCAGTCTGTTTCAAGGAAAAGGGAACTGCATCTTTTGCAATGTTATTTGCTTTTGTAGTTAAAAACGTTCTCATGGAATTTCTGAAGACTCGCTGGTGGGTGTGCAGAAGACATTTGGATAATGGTTCTGAACATACAGATAGGCCAGAATAGTCGAGAGGGGTACCTCTTCTTCAAAAGTATGGTGTTTACTTATTTAGAATCTTCTACTAGGGAATACTAGCTGAAAAATTAGGGAATATTGTGACTAGTTGCATTTCAATATTTAAACAAGAAGATACCAGTTGGGTCCGTCCACTAGGCTGTGACATACCGAGGGAAACAGTTTAGGGTAGAATCCATCTGAACCATACCATAGATACCATTTATCTGTCTACTTTTCTGTTCATTAATCCATTCCTGAGATAACACTTATCTCCTGTGTGATTACCCAAGCCACATTCTTGGCTCTTGTTTTATTTAGTGAGTTTTTTATTATTTAATTCTTTTAACTTCTACGGATTGTTTTTGTGAATTTCCCACCATGCATCCAGACCCCACTCATCTCCCTTCCCCTTGAATTTGCCCTCTGTCTATGCAACCTCCCTGCAAAATAAACAAAAAAACCTAAAAGAAATACCAAAAACCAAACCAGCCAACCAACCAACCAAACAACCAACCAAAAGAAAAAAAAGGGAAAAGAATCTCATCACAGAAGCTGCAGTCATTGAGTCACACAGTTCACCCATTAGTTCATTATCATTTCTTTCAAGTGTTCATCGCCGTGAATCACTGGTCTGGCTCGAGGCCTCTGGCTTTTGCTATATCAGTGATAACTGGGGCTCCTCTTGGCTATCCTGTTGTCCTGTGTCCTAGAGATCCTGCAGTGTTGGATCTGTAGGTTTATCCCCTCACATGCTCCAGCAGTTTATAGATGAGGCGGATGTTGGCAGGTGGGCCAACTCATAGCCCTGGTTCTGGGTCTTAGTGGTAGCTGGGTTGGTCAGCTCGCTAGCTTTTCCCTCATTGTCACTTCCAGGGTGAACCCCCAGCACTGTCTCAGCTGGCTCACCCAACACAGTCTCCAGCGAAGGGTGGGGCCAGTTCTTCTGCTCTCCGCTCCTCAGATCTGGGTCCACCTCATTCATGTTACCGGGGCCAGCTTTGCTGTTTTGTCCAGGTGAGGTACAGGGCCCTCATTCCAATTGTTGTAGGGGGCATATGGAAGGTCAGCTCTGTTGTTCTCATGCCCTCAGGGCTGGCTTACCTGCACCCCTACAATAGGGTCAGTTCTAGCTTGTTGCCCTTGCAGGGTGCGGCTGGTTCTTTTCCGTGCTGCAGCTGGGGAAGGGCAGGGCTAGTTCTCCCACCCTTATGACCCCAGGGCCAGCTCTCTCACTTGCTTCAGGTAGCAAAGGGCATGGGGAGGAGAGCATCTTTCCCTCAGCCATGCCAACACATGACAGACGAGGGGGAAGGTGGAATCAGCTCTGTTTCTTTCACACCCTGAGGGCCTGTGACCCTTTGACAATGTGGTCAGCTCTAATGTGCTGCCCAGATGGCATGCAGCTGTCTCTTGTTTTAAATGTGGTTTATTCTCAATTCCGATGGTAATCATGGCCTGTCACACCTGAGTCCATGATCTTCTTTCTTCTCTTTGTATCTCTGGTCTCCCCAACATCCCCCTCCAAACAGAGTCTGGTCTTGAACTATTGACTGAGGATGACCTTGAATTCCCAATCCTATTGCTGCCATTTCCTGTGGTGCTGTACCCCACAACACCGGACTCTAGACCTCTCTCAGCTCCTCTGTTTGTAGGGATCCAGGTGCCTCTGGGTGACAGAGGAGCAGAGTGTCCATCATCATCTTTGGGCTCCAGTCCTTTGATTTTCTATGGTAAGAGGAGACTCTACTTCTCTGTCATGCTGTTTAATTATGGCTTAGAAGACCACTGTAGGAAACTACAGTGGCTGCCACAGCACTGCTGCTCCTCACATGGTCAGAATTCAGTTGATAACAACAGGATGCTGTGAGCATCTCCAAGTAAGAATTTGCAGTCGGTGAGAGTGGGTATAGAAAAAAAAAAGATAAAATTCTCTCCTTCCTACATCTGCCCTGCAGTAAGGCTGACACAACAGAAATGGAAAACAATTGGCATAAAATTCTATGTCAGATGGAAACTTGTGAAATAGAAAAATGGATTTCTTGGGGGGGAAATGTAACTTGCTTTGACAGTACTGTTTTTATGAAAAGCATTCTGCAGATATTACGGTCGTTAAAAGTAGCAAGAACTTTTTCATTTTGAGGGGCATGGGGGCTCTTGAGGCCCTGACCCCTGCAAACATCCCCCCTTTTCAAATCCATATTAAAGTTAATCATCAATGGGAAAGCTAGAGCTGATATTGGAAAATCATTCTTTTACAAACGGAAACTATTATAATTTAAATGGGCACAAATGAAACCGCACATTTTCAGAAGGGGATCAATGCAAACCACTTTATTAGAAAATATAAATCACTTTTTAATTTCAAACGCAACAAGAAAAGAACTCATTTTTTCTGTTTCATTGAAATTGATTGGTACACCTGCGGAGAAAAGCAGCTTTATCATCTCGTTATCAGCCAATTAATATGCAGGCCTAAATGTGAATACTATTCCAGTTAACTAGAGACGGATGATTTTATTGAAGTCTTAATAGACTAGGAAAAACTGCCTTCCACCCTGCTTAATGAGGTCAACTGAGGAAAAAAAAAATCTGAAGTGCAGAACTTGGAAACGAGTACTGTCGAAGACTATTTCTCTGAGTCTTCTGAGTGCAGAGAAACGGAGGGACAGTGCCCTGTCTGGGACTAGTGACATGATGCAGGGAGGAGGAATCAGGATCCGGAGCTTTCTTTTTTACTAGAAAAGAGAACTATTTGGTTTGATTTTGAAGTTGGACTTCCTTGCTGTTCAAAACACAACAGACTTTTGTCCTTGGCCATGTCCCTATTTTGATCACAAGCGCACAGACCTGTAAAGTAAATGACACCTACTCACGGCTCTTCTGTTTCCTTCTGTGCCCATATCTGCCGCAAAAAGTTCTCACGGACACCCCAAAAAGCTAAGGAACACTCTCATGTTCTCTGTACTTTTAGCTAGTGAAACAGCCAAGTGCCTTTGGAGTTAGCTAATTCACACCACAGTGTAACTGAGCTACAGGCTAAAAGTGGAGACATTTCTCATAACACTTTAAAAGAATATAACTAAAAGCCAAGGTCATGCCTGTAGTTCCAGCTACCTGGAAGGCTGAGGTCTGTGGGTTGCTTGAGCTCAGTGTTGCCATGCTGATCAAGTGTTCACCCTAAGCATCAGCAATCCAGTTATCCCTGTGATATTCACTGCATGAAGCTTAGGCTATGCCTCTTCAGAAAACAAAAGGTAGATGGGAAAGGACAATATAGTGGCGTACAAAGCCCTTATTTTCCTAGTGACCTTGGAAGCTATTTGTTCATGAAAACTGGGATCAAGGCACTAGTTCATCAAGTCTGTGTATGCTCCAGATCCTGCTCATCTGTGCAGCTGCTCCGTGAACTTGGGCATTACCCGTTGGTGCTACTGCCACTGTGGGCATGCCCACAAGATCTTGCGCCAGGAAAGGCCTTGGTGACATCCTGGTTTGAATGCAAATGGCTCCCATAGACGCATATATTTGAATGCTTAGAAACCAAGGAGTGGAATTATGTGGGAAGGGATAGAGATGTGGCTTTGCTGGGGGAGGTGTGCCCCTAGCGGTGACTTTGAGGCTTCAAAGCCCATGCCAGGCGCAGTCGCTCTCTCTCTGGATGTGCCTGATGCCTGCAGATTAGGATGTAAAGCTCTCAGCTACTGTTCCAGCATCCTGCCTGCTTCCCACCACAATGACCATGACTAGTCTTCTAAAACTGCAATCAAGCCCCCATTTAAATGATTTCTTTTAGGGCTGGAGAGATGGCTCAGAAGTTAAGAGCACTGACTGTTCTTCCAGAGGTCCTGAGTTCAATTCCCAGCAACCACATGGTGGCTCACAACCATCTATAATGACATCTGGTACCCCCTTCTGTATACTGTATATGTAATAAATAATTAAAAAATGATTTCTTTTAAAAGAGTTGACTTGGTCATGGTGTCTCTTCACAGCAACAGAACAGAGACATTAAAAGACATGTCCTTATAAAGAAAAGAAACCAGGAAGACTGTAGAGGCCTCCGCTCCCAAACCCCTCACAGCTCTTGCTGTCCCTGAGGCAGGTGCAGCTGGGCTGCTGAGGACACGGGCAATCTTTTTTAACACTCACCTGAGCAGATAGAGTGGTGCAGAGGCTATGTAGTGGTGTCTTCCCCAGACCTTGAACTTGCACACACCCATGCATGACGTTCTTCTCTTACTGAAGCTCATTGGCAGAGCTTGGAAGAGGTGACTGCTTCATCCAAACCCTAGATAGCAATGTGAAGCAACATTCTCATTCCATGATATGATACCTTGTCACAGGCCCAAAGCAACGAGGCTCACTAATCATGGACTGGAACCTCAACCCTGAGCCAGACAACCTTCTTCTTTTCTCCGCCTGCTCTTCCTTTTGAGACAGGATTTCTCTGTGTAGAACTGTGTGTTGTTGTCCTAGACCTCACTCTGTAGACCAGACTGGCCTCACACTCAGAGATCTGCCCGCTTCTGCCTTCCAAATTTTAGACTCAAACTGGAGTCACAGATCGTTGTGAGCTTCGATCTGTGTGCCAGGAAATAAACCTAGGTCCTTTGCAAGAGTAGCAAGTGCTCTTGACCACTGAGCCATCTCTCTAACCTCTATATCAGGTATTGTATTATAGTAACAGAAAGCTAACTAATATATATATATGCTCACAGTTGAGTAGCTAGCTTCAATTAGACCACTGTAACTTCTTTTTGGTGTGTGTGTGTGTGTGTGTGTGTGTGTGTGTGTGTGTGTGTGTGTGTGTGTTGGGATTGCACCAGGGTCTTGGTCATGCTAAACACACATTCTATCCCTGAGATACAATCCTAGTCTGTAAATTGGTTTATGCAGGGTGCATAGTAACCTCACAGTTAATATAAAAGAGAAAAAGGAATCAAAGCATACTTCTATAGAGAGCCATCAGATCTCAAAGGAAGATATTACCAGAGGAAGAAAGGAACACAACACCTAGAAACAAGTCACAAGAGGTAATAGAAAGCTTTTTTGCCTCAATAATTATCCAAAATGTAACTAGATTAGATTTTACAATCAAGAGATATTGAGTATAGTTATGGGTTATATAGCTCAGTGGTAATAGAGCACTTGCCTAGCATACACATGGTCCTGGGTTCAATCTCTGGTGTCACAAGATAAAGAAGGAGGAGGGTGAGGGGAAGGAGGAGGGGAAGAGGAAGGGGAGGAGGGGGAGGAAGAGGAGGAGGAAGAGGAAGGGAAGGAAGAAAGGAGCTGTAGCAAAGGCTGAATTCATTAGAGAAGACCCAGCCATATTCTTCCTGCAAGGGATTCACTTAAGCTTTAGGACATTCATATATGGAAAGTGAAATGAAGGGTAAGTATATGCAAATGAGAACAAAAAAGACAGCAGAGATATTCATGCTTATTTCGGATAAAATAGACTTTAATAAGTATAAAAAGAGACCAAGAAAGTCATTATATACTGACAGAAAAGTAAATTCACCAAGGGGATATGACAACTGTGAGTATATATGTACCGAAATTTCTAAAGCAAATGTGAGCCAATCTGAAGAGTGAAATAGACACTAATACAGCAGCCAGGGACCCCAGCTCTCCAGTTTCAACAATGGATAAATCATCTAGACAGAAAATCAATAAGGAAACACTCAACTTGAACTATACTTTAGACCAAATGAAACTAGCAGACATGTAGAGAATACTCTGCTTGCCAGCAGAGAATTCGTGGTTTTCTCAAGTACACACAGAACACTCTTCATAAGTTTAAACAAAGCAAGGTTGAACAGAGTTGGGGACATTAAATCATAATGGCATAAAATTAGAAATTGGTAACAGAAGAAAAATTGGAAAATTTGAAAATCATAGAAATTAAACATCACAGTCTTGAACAGATTCAAAGAAGATATCAAAAGATAAATTACTATCTTGAGGCACATAAAAACAGACATAACACACCCAAACTATAGCAAAGGCAATTTTGGGGTCAGTAGTAGTAAACATCTACATAAAAAAGAATATATACCTAAGGAAGCAAAAAAAAAAAAAAACCACTATTTTAAAAATATATAGTTTTTCTCTTGATCTATTTATCTATATCAATATATATTTTTCTTTTTTCTTTTTCCTTTTTTTTTTTCTTTTGAGACACGGTCTATTTAGCCCTGGCTGGCCTTGAACTCAACAGTGATTCATTTGATGCTGCCTCATCTTGCTGGGATGAAAGGGTGCTGGATGTGATGATTTATTTTATTTCATTTGAGATATATTTATTTAATTTGTGTACGTGAGTATTTGCCTGCATGGGTGTATGTGCACCACATCAGAACATCTGAAGCTGGAGTGATAGATCATTGTGACCTGCCATGAGATGCTGGGAATCAACCCTGGATCCTCTGCAAGAGCAGCATGTGTGTGTGTGTGTCTCTCTCTGTGTCTGTGTGCAGGTATGTACACATGGATGTGGACACCTATGGAGGCCAATAGAGGGTGTTGCTTCCTCTGGGGCTGGAGTTACAGGTTCTGTGATCCTCTTGACATGAGTACTTGGAAGCAAACTTTCTTTCTCTGAAAGAGCAGCAAGCTCTTTAAACCATGAAGCCATTTCATCAGTCTCTATTTTTAAATTTTAACTTTTAGTGTTCTGAAAACTATCTCCTAGAGTTGCTCCTTATCGCCCAGACCAACTATCGCCCAGACCAACTTCAAACTCATGCAAATTCTTGAGCCTCTATTTCTCAAGTATTGGGGTTACTGATGTAAACCACCATGCCCAGTTAAAATCACTCTTGACAAAATATCTGTATTTCCATGTCCACTAAAACATTATTTAAAATTGTCAAGATGTGGTCAAGATGTGTTAATAACCCATATGTTGGCTGGAAGCAAAGTGACATTGTTAACAATGGAGATGAGCCTGACCCAGATGAGGCGGGCAGAGGTGTCAGGAGGGGCAGCTGGCTGTGGCGGAAGGGGAAGCTGGGGGCCTTAGGGGCTGTAGTTGGAAGCATGTCTTGGGGGCACTTTGGGCACTCCAACAGCAACTTGGTGTGCCCTGCCCAGGAGTGAACACCCTTTGTTCACCTACCTTTGTGAGAGGTAAACTCAGGCTGCAGTAGCAGCAGCAGCAGCAGCAGATGATGATGATGATCAGTCTGTTGGCTTCATGGACATGCCACAGCACTGGCCGTGTCCCTCGGGGTCATTGCTCGACCTCTGCCTTCTCAGCGCTGTTGAACTGAAGCTTATGAGATCCAGGATGGGATGAATTCATTGTTCATACACAACTTACACTATGGCGTGGAATGACTCACTGGCTGCTTCCGGTCCATGCATCACCCAGCTGCTCTGCCCACTGTGGCAAGACAAATGTGGGGGTGTTTCCTCCTACCAGAGTATCACATTTTATCAGGAGAATGAGCCTGGGGCTGGGTCCTCTATCTCCTGATGTCATCACTTGTCCAGGGATATGTACTTGGCTCTGCCCTTGTCCTGACTGCAGCAAAGGTGAGCCAGTCTAAAAAATGAGGGGTAGTGCGGCCCACCAGATTTGGAGGAACATTCACATGTACATCCCTAGATCCCAGGTGTCAGGTCTCTCTCCCTGCACTGGCTTCCAGTTACTGGGCATCTCATAAGTAGGGATGGGAGACTGGGTGTCACTTGGCCACTAGAAATAGCTCTGGTTCAGATGCAGTCCTCCTGCATTTGGGTTCTTCCTCATCTTCCTAGAGTCTGCCTGAAAGGCCTGGAGCCCTGAAGAAAAGGGCAGTTCTGAGGTGTAGCGGGGGTGGGGGGTGAAGGGGGTGGGGGGGATGGGGGGGCATTGTGCTAATTTTACTTTCCTCCACGACATGTACAAGAATCTTAAACTCATTAAAGGAACTTGACCCAGCTTAAAGAAAAAAAGTGTTAATCAAAGCTCACTTAGTTTATATATAAAATGAACCTTCCCCAAACAAACAAAATAAAAAAAAAAAAAAAAGAGGAACCTGTAGAGATTGCTCAGCAATTAAGAGTACTTACTGCTTTTGCAGAGGACTTGGGTTCAATTTCCAGAGCCCACCTGGCAGCTCACAACTGTCTGTAACTCCAGTTCAGGGGATCTGATGCCTCTTATGATCCTGCCCCTCCCCCCAGCTCCTGCATGCACATAGTACATGCATGTAATGCACATATGTCCACTCAGGTCCACAAACAAACACGTAAATAAGTATTTAAAAGGAGGATATGGAGTTAGGAGGGGAAGACACTGGGGGAGTTGAGGGAGCAGTGAACTGATAAGCAGCCCACACTGGTAATCCCAGCACCCAGGAGCCTGAAGCAGTGGGCTAGTGACAAGCAGCCTGGGCTACATAGTGAGTTCAAGGTCTGTAGGCTACAGAAATAAACAAAACAAAAAGATTCAGCTCTTGAATTTTGGAGGAGACACAGTCAGACTTTATATATAGTAAAAAGCAAATGGAAAAAAATCTGAATTCATAACCACCTACCTAGTCAGTATTCATATGTATAAAATGAATCCTCTCCAGCTTGATAAAGGAAGAGAATCCTTCAGTTGTGACAACAGGGATTATTATGGAGGTGTCATGCTGAGTGAAGCAAATCAGAACAAATGCTACATGAACTCACCACAAAAAGCAGACTCTAAAGAAGTCCCCATCCAGAACTGCACTGTAAGACTCGCTCAGATAAAGTGGTGCACTCTTCTAATTCCAGCACTCGGGAGGCAGAGGCAAGTGGATCTCGGTGAGTTCCAGGCCAGCCAGGGCTACATAGAGAAACACTGTCTTCAAATCCCCTCCCCAAAGAAGACCACAACAAAATGAAACAAAAAGCAAAGCCCAAACAATAAAAGTCAAACTAATAGAAACAGAGAGTAGAAAGACAGTTACCAGGGAAACAAGATGCTGGCCAAAGGGCGCAAGCTTGAGATTGTGAGACTGCTTCTGGCGTTTAATTCACAGCATGGCAACCGTAGTTAGGAAGAGTGCCCAGCACACTTGAAAACTGCTAAGAGAGGATGTTCTCAGAGCTCTCAGCACATGAACGATAACTCTGTCAAGTGATGGATAATGATATTTAGCTTGGTCACGGTCATCATTTTGTAATGTATCTGTAAATCAGAACAGCACATTTAACACACTGAATATGTTACACTTTGGCTTGTCAACTATGATGCAATAACTCCCCAATCCTTTAAAATGGGGGGAGGAGAAATAAAGTGGTGGCCATTGATCATCTTTCTCTTTATTGTGTTTTTTTGTTTTGAGACAGGGTCTCTTATTTATACCAGGTTGGCCCCAATCTCACAGAGACATGCCTGCCAAAAGTGCTGGGATTAAAGCCATGCCTGACTTTCTCCCTCCTTCCCTTCCTCCCCACCCAGGATTTCTCTGGATAGCTATGACTGTCCTGGAACTCTCTCTGTAGACCAGGCTGACCTTGAACTCAGAGGTTTATTTGCTTCTGCCTCCCTGAGTGCTAGGACTAAAGGGGTACACCACCACTATCCAGCTCAATCATTTCTTTAAGAGTATTTATAAGGTCAGAATGTCTTTTTAGTCATGAATGAACTTGCCTTTGTATCTGGGCTCTACTTCTGTGGCGTCAACCATCACAGACAGAAAGCATTTGAAAGAAAATGTTGTCTCTTAGTTTCTTGTCATTATTATTATTTAAACTTTAAAAAAGTTTATTTATTTATTATGCATACAGTATACAGAAGAGGGCACCAGATGTTATTATAGATGTCTGTGAGCCACCATGTGGTTGCTGAGAATTGAACTCAGGACCTGTGGAAAAACAGTCAGTGCTCTTAACCTTTGAGCCATCTCTCCAGCCCTCTTGTTATTATTTTTAAAAACACAACATAATTGTCATAAAATATATATTTTATTAGGTCAATGGTTCTTGACCTTCCTAATGCTACAACCCTTTAATATTGTTGCTCAGGTTGTGGTGACCCTTAGTCATAAAATTAATTTCTTTGCTACTTCATAACTGTGATTTTGTTACTGTTATGAATCATAATGTAAATATCTGTGTTTTCTAATGGACTTAGGCTACCCTTGTGAGAGCATTATTTGACTTCCATAGGGATTGTGACCTACAGGCTGAGAACTGCTGTTTTAGGTGACTCCAAATAGGCACCTTGTAATGGTAGTGCTTTCTGTGGTATTAGAAAGGACTTGTTGGGGCTGGAGAGATGGCTCAGTGGTTAAGAGCACCCACTGCTCTTCCAGAGGACCCGGGTTCGATTCCCAGCACCCACATGGCAGCTAACAACTGTCTGTAGTTCCAGTTCCAGGCAAACACCAAGGCAAATAAATAAATGAATAAAGTTTTTTTTTTTTAAAAAAAAAAAAAAAGAAAGAAAGAAAAGACTTGTTCAGGAACTAGGTTTTGCTGCTGTCATGTGTACTCAGAATATCACATATTTAAAATTATAAGGTTCATTTTCTATACCCAAATCAGTATTACAGGTTTATGTGGATGTCATAAATTATCTTCTGAGACAGCTACTGGAAATTTTGACACTCTCAGTTTATTGCTATTATTCTGAAACTTTTGTTGTGGAGAGTCAGATAGTCTCTGTTTTGCTCAGACTAAACTCAAACATGTGGGCTCAAGTAATTCTCCTTCTTTTGCTTCCTGGTACCTGAAACTATAGTCATGTGTTACAAAACGTGGCTTATTTTGATTTAAAAGAATGTTCTTTCAGAGCCAGGTGTGGTGGTTGTCTTAGGGTTTTTATTGCTGTGAAGAGACTCCATGATCACTGCAACTTTTGTAAATAAAAACATTTAAGTATTGGCTTACAGTTTCAGAGGTTCAGGTCACTCTCATCAGAATGGGGAGCATGATGGCGTGCAGGCAGAAGTGGTGCTGGAGATGAGAGTGCTACATCTTGTCTCAGAGGCAACAGGAAGCTGTCTGATTATCACACTGAGGGAAGCTTGAGCAAAAGAGACCTCAAGACCCGCCCCCACAGTGACACACTTCCTCCAACAAGACCACACCTCCTAATATTGCCACTCCCTTTGGGGGCCATTTTCCTTCAGACTCCACAGCACCAAGAAGGCTGAAGAAGGATTGTTTCAAGTTCAAGGCTAACCCTGATTACATAGTCACTTTTAGGCTAGCCTCGGTTTTAGAGCTGTAACCTATCTCAAAATCAAAACCAACCAACCAAAAAAAAAAAAAAAAGTAGAAGGTGTAGCAGGAAGATCAAGAGATCAATGACATACTTAGCTACAGATTTTTTTTGCAGCTACAAGATCCTCTGTTCAAAAACAAAAACAAATAAAAATAAAAGAATCTTCTTTTGAGGAGTTTTTATCTGTAAATAGAGTGTCGTATGTTATAGAACATCTAGAAATGAAAATAACATATGTATGATCATAATATACCAACAACATGTGCACACAAGCCAGTTTGTCTAACAGGTGCCCAGGAAGCCATGTTGAATGAAAAATATGTATTTGTTTTAAAAACTAAATGAGCGATATATATATTTACTGAGGATATGTTTAATTTTGGGAAATAACTAATAGTCCTTTTAAGTCATTTGGTTAGGGGGTTATCAATATGACTACAACCAGATTTCTGATCATGAATGAAGACCGATGAAGAGCTATTGGGAGCAGCTGGGCTGTAAGTGAGGGGTTTAGATTCTAGTCAGAATTCTGATGCTAACATGTTTTATAAACTTGAGAAATCTCACTGAACCATTCATTTGTCTTTCCATCCATCACGCAAGCAAGGAATATGTGTCCTCTTATTCCTGAGTTTGTGGTCTAGTGAGAGAACAGACTTTATTCCTTCTGTGAGGGTGGAGCAAGGCAGGTCAAGTACATTTCCCTAAAAAGTGAAGGACTTCACTTCCTCATCTGTATACCAACAGCCAAGAGCTGGTGGTTTTCAAAATCTTGCTTGATTCTGACACAGATTTTATTTTACTTTATTTAATTAAAAAATTTTTAGAGTTATTTATTTTATGCAAAATAAATATATTTTTATATGTTTCAAAATAAATGTTTTTCTGCTTGGATATAAGTTTATCATGTTTATGTCTGGTGCCCTTGAAAGTCAGAAGAGGGCATCAGATCTCCTCGAACTAGAATTACAGATGATCATGAGCCATCATGTGGGTCCTTGAGAATCTAACCTGAGTTTTCTATAGGAGTAACACTTATACTTACTCTTACTTGCTGAGCCATCTTTCCTGTCTCTATTTTTGTTTTTTGGGACAGTTTCATGTTGCTCACACACGCCTGAAACGGCCTACCTAGGTGAGGCTGGTCTTTAATTCTGGATCCACTTGCTTCTACATCCCAAATGCTGAGATTACAAGTGTGTGGCACAAAGCAGTTACAGCCTTGGTTTTCTAAGTCCTAGCTGCTGGAGTTGTGAGAGTTTCGGCATGATCCCTATCTTTTGGTGACTCCATTTCCAAATGTGTATGTTAAAAAATATTTTTTGTGATGATGTGAATTAAACCCAGGATCTTGCATGCTCCAAACTATTACTCTACACAAAACCACACCCTCAGATTAATGTCCTAGTTTTTTGTTTGCTTGCTTTTTGATACAGTCTCATTATACAGTCCAGGAAGGTCTGGAGTTTGCTGTGCTTAGAAGGCTGGCCTTGAACTCCTATTTATTTGCCTGTTTCTGAGTGCTGGGATTAACAGCATTGCACCATCAAGCCCAACATTTATATATATATTTAGGACAGGATATTAATTAATTAACTAATTAATTTTTGTGCAGCCCTGGTTGTCCTGGAACTTACTTTATAGATAAAGCTGTCCTTGAGGTTAAGAGATCCACCTGTCTCTGAGTACTGAGATTAAAGGCCTCGGCTACCACCCCTGGCTCATATTTTTGATGAGAGATTTTAATTAGTTCATCATAAGGTCTTCTTACATTACTAAAATTCTTTGATTCTAGAAAGACCTTAATATCTTGCTTCCTTCCTGTCTGCTTTCTTTCCTTTCTTCCTCCCTCCCTTCTTGTCTTCCTTCCCCCTTATCTATATGTATATGTATCCAACTGTCCATCCATCCATCCATCTATCTATCTATCTATCTATCTATCTATCTATCTATCTATCTAAAAACTGTTTTTGGCACTGTACCAGATTTGTCCTGAAGCTTTCATAAACCATTTAAATCTGACTGGATCCCTGATTTAGAGTTTTCTAAGATTTGATTTGTGACTTGTACCCCTCAAGCTGACAAAAAAGATCTTGAATGGGAAGAAGTGAAGTTTATCTAATTACAAGTGAAGAGATTTCAGTTTATTGGGGGCATTCTGCCCCACATTTTTATGATGTGATGCTTTAATGATCAAAGCATTAAATACATATGGAAGCATGCAGGGGTGCAGGAAAGGTAACATTCTAGATGGATAGATGTTAGTTCCTACTTGTATGCTTGAAGAAGCAACCAGGTCCTTCATGGAGTGTCATGCTAAAGACCCTTTACATGCCCTGACTGAGCAACTTGGCCATACTCCGTTTTTCCATTTCTAAATGTTTCGGATTTCCTTTGCTCCGTGAAATGCATGAAAGCTGCTTCTGACCACAGAGACTCATGTGCTGTCCCCTTTATCACCAGAGTGAAGTCCTGATTGGTTCCAGGGAAAGTGATTTCCCCGAACTTGGCTGCAAGCTGTAATTGGCTTATATGTGACCCATCCATTTCAGTACGCTCATTAAGAGATGGATGCTGGGTCTTTAGTTTCTGGCAACTTCCTTTTCCTACTCCCATGGAGTTGCTCCTGTTCCTTGGCTTTGAGTGGGACATACATTCTGAATCCTGCTTTTCTGGTCACATCTCTGACTTCCTTGCTTTCTTTCTATCATGGAAAGATCTTTGCAATTATGTTGGATGCACTTGGATAATCTTGTCTTATTTCTTAAATTAAGCTCCTTGGCACAGCCAGGCATGGTGGTACATGGCTTGTCATTCCAGCACTTCAGAAGTTTCAGGAAGGAAGACCAAAGTTTTGAGGCCAACCTAGATTTCATAGTAAGATAGAGTTAAAGAAAGGATTCTTGATTTGATCATGCATGCATGATCTTTTTATTAAATGTGCATTTCATGTGTGGGAGTTACAGGTGGTTGTGAGCTCTCTGATGAGGGTCCTGGGAAGAAGGGTCCTCTGGAGGAGCAGGAAGCCTTGCAATGTTCTTTTTTGTTATACAGATGTGCCTCACTTTAGGATGGTTGGTGGTAAACTTCTCCAGCCCTACCACAAATTGAAACGTCTTGAGTTGAGATTCCTAAGCTGGCAACGCTGTGCTCTGTAGAGCATATAGGTCGTTGCTGCTGGTAATCACGTGGCTGATTGAAGCTGCAGCTTATGGGCAGCATCACAACTAGAAATCCTACTGCACATAGCTAGCCTGAGAGTAGATTAAAAAGTCCAGAATACAAAGTGTAGTTTCTTCTGACTGCCTCTTGCTTTCACAATATTGTAAAGGCAAATGGTAGGATTGTAATTAGGGGTATTTGTATATGTAGGGAGTTCATCAGCGTGGACACGATTATGAGGAAGAGGACATTATGTTGCTTGTTAACCACCCTCTTCCTTTTTAGAAATAATTAATTTAGAGACAATGCTCCAGTATGTTTCCTAGCTGGCCTTGAGCTTCTGGGCCCAAATACGTCTGCCTGAAGCCTCCAAAGTAGCTAGGAGTAGGGGTGTGCAATTTATGCTCAGCCTCGTAAATTTTTTTCTTTTGTGATTTTGGAGAAATGAACCGAGAAACTTGTACATACTAAGCACATGCTTTACCACTCAGACACATGCCCGTAGCCTCTTAAATGCCAGAGTATTTTTTAAAAAGATTTTTATTTATTTATTTATTTATTAATTATACAGTGTTCTACCTATACATATGTCTGCATGTCAGAAGCAGACACCAGATGTCATTATAGATGGTTGTGAGCCACCATGTGGTTCCTGGAAATTGAACTCAGGATCTCTGGTAGAGCAGCCAGTGCTCTTAACCTCTGAGCCACCTCTCCAGCGCCAATGCCAGAGTATTAACAAATGTTTTTCCCTGAAGAATTCTCAAGTAGTATTCTGCAGTGTTTCTGGGCTCAATGCAGCTGAAATAAAATGGGTTACAGTTTTAGACCTTTGTTTCAACCTTTGTTGGCTTTATGTGTTGATTCTGTGGTTAAAAAGTGTTTGAGTTGGCCATGATGGCCCACATCTTTAAACTCCACACTTGGGAGGCAGTAGCAGGTGGATCTCTAAAAAAAGTAAAAATGACATTTGAAAGTGCTGGAGTAGGTAATCTGTGAGATGCTGTGAAATGCATCGGGTTCTGAGATTCTTAATTCTTCAACATTTCAGCAAATTCTGCAGTCTCAGGAAGAAGCCACCCACTCTATGCTTTCTGAATTTTTATTTAGCCAAAGCTTCTTGTAACTAAGGAGTGTATCTGTAGCACAGCACCCTTTGTTCACTGTTCACAGCACAGTCTATGACCTGGGAAAGCATGCATTTTGACTGAATCTCCTACTTTTAAAAGATTCTTTAGTCCTGGGATTAGTTCATTAAAAGGTCAAAAATTTAAACATAGAACAAGCCTATACCCATCCATTCACAAATATGTGTGTCATATGCAGTCAATGTCAGACTTTCTGTATTAGAAAGTTCCACAATTATGATTCAACTAACTGTGGATCAAAGCTTACTGAAAAAAAAGTAAACCATGCACTGACCATATATGAAATTTTCTCCTTTTCATTATCCTCTAAATGGCACCAGATAACAACTTGACATAACATTTGTTGTGTATTGGGAGTTATAAGCAATCTAGAGATGATCTGAGGTAAATAAAAGGTTGCATATAGGTTAGATGTGAATACATAAGCCTCCTCAATTTGGTATCCTTTGAGGCTCTTGGGACCAATCCTTTGTAATACTAAAAATGGTAATATTTTAAATGATAAAAATGCATGGTAATGGAAACAGCAGTATCAGAAGAAAGGGAAGATGATCCATAAACTCTGAATGATCATTATTTGTATTTTAGAATTTCTCATCTATCTACCCATCCATTCATTCATCCCATCCATCCATCATCCACCTACTCACGTGTATCCATTTATCTATCTATCTATCTATCTATCTATCTATCTATCTATCTAATCTCTATATTTTTGTATATTTTTATTTATACAGTCATACTAAATAGTCTCATCTGACTTAGAACTCTCTATGTAGACTAGGCTGGCTTCAAACTCATAGATCCTTCCTCTGTCTCCCAAGTGCTAGAATTAAAGACACATGATACCACTACTGGTTCTGCCCAATATTTAAATACTACTGCTATGTCTGTAGTGTGTGCCTACAATCCCAGCACTTGGGAGGCAGGTGGATAACTATAAGTTCAAAGTCAGCCTTGTCTACATTGTTCTGGGTCATCCAGAACTACACAGTGAGACCTGTCTCAAAATACAGAAGGAAAATACTAAAAATGTCATTCAAAATATGTATTAAAAAAAAGTTAGTTCAAGATAGGGAACATGGTGTATTTAGAATCTTATGTGTTCAGTTCTTTTTTAAAAATTTTTTAGGTATTGTTCCACAAACACCCTATTCATGTCTTTAATTTAAAATATGACTTTAATGACTTTGTAAGACTCTATGTATAGATACATTTTGGTCTCTTTACCAGTCTCCCATGTTGGATATATTAAACACTTCTAATTTGTAATGATTATTGGTAAGATTCTGAGAACCTGCCTGTAGGATAAACTTTCATCCCTGATTTTTCTTGGGCACACTCAGAGGTGTCAATTACTGAACCAAGAGACAGGAATATTTTTGCAAATCCTCTTGTTGCATCTTTCAAAAGCTTCTCCCCAATTTTTCTACTGCTTCACAATTTCCACCCTCTCTGTCTGAGTCCTTATTAATAGCAGCATCACACTTTTGCTAACAGTTAGGTGAGGTGTTTAATCCCATTTACAATTGTCTTTCATTCTGTAATGAGCAATGATTTAGGTAGCTTTTTAAGGTAATAGAATATGTTATCTTTTCTTGTACTTTTTTGGTTTTCCAGGGCAGGGTCTCTCTGGGTATCTCTGGCTGTCCTGAAACTCACTTTGTAGTCCAGGCTGGCTTTGAACTCTCAGAGATCCACCTGGCTCTGTCTCCTGAGTGCCACTATACCTGGTTGCTATCATCTTGAACAGAATTTTTTTTTTTCTGAAAAAAAAATATAGAAATAAGAACAGAGTTAAGGGCTGGAGGGATGACTTGGAGGATAAGAGTGCTGGCTGCTTTTCCAGAGGAGCTGAGCTCAATTTCCAGCAACCACGTGGTGGTTCACAGCCATCTATAATGAGATCTGGTGCCCTCTTCTGGCCTGAACACTGAATATATAAGGGATGGTTTGGAGGATAAGAACACTGGCTGCTCTTCCAAAAGTCCTGGATTTAATTTCCAGCAACCACAGGGTGGCTCACAATCATCTATGTTGAGATATGGTGCCCTCTTCTGGTATGCAGACAGAACACTGTATACATAATAAATAAATAAATCTTAAAGAAGCCTTTCAGTTTAGATGTGACTTGATCTGAATGTGTTGCCCCAAATTACTTGTTGAAACTTAACTGCCAATGTGGTAGGGCTAAGATGTAGGGCCTTGAGGAAATGATTAAGTCACCATGGCAGACTGTCACAGGAGAGGGTCACCATGGCACACTGTCACAGGTGAGGGGCACCATGACAGACTGTCACAGGTGAAGATCATCATGATAGACTGTCACAGGAGAGGGTCAGGTATAAGGAGCAAGGCGGAGAAAGGATTTGTTCTCTTTTGCTGCCTAGCCATATGAGGGCACAGGGCTTCTTCCATCCAGAGCATGCAGCAGCAGGGATCATCTTGGATGCAGGGGGCCAGGCCCTTGCTGGCCCTTGTACCTTCTGATACCTTCCTCTGAGGTGTCCCAGCCTACAGAATACAGAGGAAAAGCCAGTATGTTTCTACTTCTTATCAGTTAACCAGTTTGCAGTATTTTGTTATAGTAACATGAATGGCCTGAGACAGTCACTTTCCAATCACCTTTAACTTGATATGTAGGGCCAGTGTCTGTGGCTAGGCTAGTGAAAATATCAGGAGATCTATGGTTAGGGCTGTCTGCAAAGTGCTTGTGTCGAGGATGCAAGCAGTGATGTGTCATTTGTTAACTCAAGGCTTTGGGAGCTGCTCAGTCCACAGACTCAGGGCTCTTTCCCAAATCCTGTGGCAGGCCAGGATTGATGTCATGTCAGCTCAGTAGAAGGAGGTTTGGAGGTTTCCAGGTCCCCTTTCCACATTTATATTAGTTCTTCCCTCAAAAAGGCTGCAGAGACACTGTTTTCTCTGCTATTATAACTTGACAGCACTAGAGCTTCAAGAGTAGAGATGATTTGGGGGATTCTGCTATTCTACTTCCTCTGCTCAATATGCACAGTTTCCCCTGAACCTATTTAATATCTATAACTTCTTTGGAAACAGTTTGTCATAGCTAGTCATGGCGATTCATGCTTACAATTCTAGTTCTCAGGACAGTAGAATTTTGAGTTCAAGAACAATTTGAGCTAGAGAGAAAATTTCAAACAAATAGCTCAGTGATTAAAAGCACTTGCTACTCAAGTCTGTTGACCCAAGTTTGGTCCCTAGAACACATAAAAGAGCCAGACGTGCTGATGAGAGTTTGTAATCCCTGGTCTCCCATTGTCAGAGGGGAGGCAGACACAGGAGAATTGACCAGTCTCACTGGCCAGCAAGCCTAGAATACCAAGTTCAAGGTCAGACTTCTACAAAAGTTGTCTTCTGACCTCCATGCATGCACCAAGGCACAAGTGCATTCATGGTCTGGGAGTAGACTGTTGCCATTCTGTCACATGGGCCCTAGACTTCAGTCAGAGGCAATTACTGCAAATCTTTCATCTGCCTATTCTAGATTATTGGCAGAAGATTTGCTAATCAGCACACTTGTATCAAAAATGGAATTTCTATTGATGAATCTAGTGAGTGTGAATTGGCTTGGAGAATGTTCAAAATAAACTTCAGCTGTGCAGATGTGACAGTCTCCTCCCTCATCAGCCCAGCAGGCCTTGCTCTGGCATCTTTAGCTGAGGTGGCTGACCTAGAAGCAGACCATTTGTTAATGCTGGCTCCAGCCATCAGCTTAAGTTTTTTTTAATTCCTGGATTCTAGCATCAGGGGTAGAGTTTAGCTCTAGCTCTTTGAAAATGCTGATTCCATATGGGGCAAGCTGCAAAGTGTCCAGTGTCTACCTGGCTAACTTCTTTTTAACTGATGTTGGACACCTCAGAACATTTAAAACAAAACACAAAAAGAAGACAAGAGCTAAAAAGGAGAATAGAAAGACTGCCGAGCTGATGGCTGGATTTTAGACATCCACATGCAATTTTAATTTTGATGAGTCCTTTAGTGTCAGACATCCAGAGTGGCTGTCATGAGGTAAGATAAATGAAAAGCTTCTTCTGGACCACAGAAACACTTGGTTCCTGGTGTGACCATGTCATATTTCCGACAGCCACTCACATCCGACACCAAGCTCCTCATTTGCATTTATAGTTGTGACCCAGAGGATTAGTCTGATGAGTGAACATCAAGTAGTGTCCCCACAACCTTAGTGTCCTCACCACCTTGGTATCCCCATGACCTTGTGTCCCCACAACCTTGGTGTCCTCACCACCTTGGTGTCCCCATGACTTTGGTGTCCCCATGACCTTGTGTCCCCACAATCTTGGTGTCCCCATGACTTTGGTGTCCCCATGACCTTGTGTCCCCACAACCTTGGTGTCCCCACAACCTTGGTGTCCTCACCACCTTGGTGTCCCCATGACCTTGTGTCCCCACAACCTTGGTGTCCCCATGACCTTGTGTCCCCACAACCTTGGTGTCCCCATGACCTTGGTGTCCTCACAACCTTGGTGTCCCCATGACTTTGGTGTCCCCATGACCTTGACATCTCCATGACCTTGGTGTCCCCATGACCTTTCCCTGCCACTGCCTCCTGAGAAGGCCTTGGGAGCTAAGTAAGTTCTGTCAGCCGGTTGTCATGAAAGACCAGACTGGCCTAATATGCTTGGGAAGTTCCCCTTATTACCAGACAGGCTCAGTTTCTGATGCACAGTGGGTATTGGTATATTTTTTAAATGAATGAGCAAAATTTGTTTGGAGGTTTAAGCTAATGGATCAAATCAAATTTTTGTCTGAATGCAAAATGTTTTCTCAAGTGACTAGATCTGCCATCCATGTTTTTGCACTTTTCCTGATGGTTAGGGTAATGGTAGCAGAGAACAGTATTGACTCTTTGTTTTGTCTCCCTCTCTCCTCCCTCCCCTCCATGTCCTCCCTTCTTTCTCTCCCTTTCATCTCCTCCTCCTCTCTTTTTGCCTTTCTCTCTTTTCTCTCTTCTTTCTGAAGACAGTCTCACTCTGTAGTCCAGGCTAGCCCTGGACTTGCAGAATTACAAGCGTGAGCCACCAAACCCAGTGTTCAGGTTTTGATGTATTAATTAACTGTATCTTCAAACTTAAGCCTATGGCTTCCTTAATTTCTTTGTGGGGTTATAGGATCAGACCTAAGGCCTGGCATGTGCTAAGCATTACCATAGAGCCACACCTTCGGCCTTTCCCTAGACTGGCTGTTTTGTTTGAACCCAGGCAATCTGTCTCTAGATTCCCATGTTTTAAAACTCAGTACAGGAGTTTGGAGAGATGGCTCAGCTTTTTAGAGCACTGGCTGCTTTTGCAGAGGACTGAATTCAATTCCTAGTACCCACAATTGTCTGGAACTTTGGCTCCAGGGGATTTGATACCCTTATATTATATTTGATACATGCAGGCAAAACACCAATACACGTAAATAAAAATAAATAAATCATTAAAAAATTTATTAAAAACCAACATTAATTCCAGCACTTGGGAGGCAGAGGCAGGTGGATCTCTGTGAGTTCAGAAGCCAACCTAGTCTAAAGAGCAAGTTCCAGGTCAGCTAAGGCTTCAGGGATAATCCTGTCTTGAAAACCCAACCAATAAAAAAAAACCCAAGCTGTATCAACTCTTCCTTTCTGGTATTATAAATATCTTAATTATCTACTGATGTCTTAAGGCATGCTTTTGGCAAATATGTTATTTTGCAGCATGGCCACTTAGAATATACCATAGTATGCTATAGTATTTGTATTAGAAAAATCCAGTCTATATATTCTAATCTGAGCATCCTTGGAGAGGAAGTCTGTGGCTATTTGATTATGAGAAGAAAAGGAATAACTATGAGGGCTGGGGTAGAGGGATCCCTCCACAGTGACAAGCACTGGGCTCCTGAAGAGAACTCAAGTTCAGTTCCCAGCACCCACACGGGGCTCACAACCATCTGTAACTTCAGTTTCCTGGGACTTCATACCCTCAGCACTAGACATGCATGTCCTGCACACACACATGTAGGCAAAAACATGAATATATGCATATGAGACAAAACTAAACAAACCTTTAAGAAATTTAAAAAAATAAAAAATTAATAACTACATTGATTGAGACAATACAGTTTTGCTAATCTTCACACCTAACTTCAAGAAACAGTGTATTAATTATTTTTCTTCATAGATGGGGCAGCTAAGGGTAAACAATTTATAGGAATTGTCTCATGCTGGAATTTGAACACACATCTGTGAGATGCCCAGATTTCTCCTGTTCTAAATAGTGCTTAGACGCATTTTTAAAATTTTTATTTTATTTGATGTGTATGGGAGTTTTGCATGCACCATATGTATGCAGTGCCCATGGAGGAGTGTGTTGGATACTCTGGAACTAGAGTTACAGATGGTTGTCAACTGTCAAGTGGTATTGGGAATTGAACTCAGGTCTTCCTGAAGAACAGCCAAGGCTCTCAATTACCGAGCCATCTCTTCAGCCCCCTCAGGGCAATTCTTGGTGACTGTTTGCTGGTACAGCTTCCATTCAGGCTTCCTCTGAGAGATGTTTCCACTGTGAGATTTTCTGAGGGATTCCCGGTCAAACCTGACAGGATCTTGTCTGACTGGAAGCAGGTTAGACACTTGCCGTAGGCCTGCTTTGGCTGTCAGTGAATCCTGACTTTTGTAATGACACAGCAAATCTCACTGCTAAGAGATCACGGCCCATCTTAGTCTCTGGGTAAGGCTGGGCAGACTCTAGCTACTTCATCCAGACTTGCATTAGTACTCTTACAGTAATAAAAAATTAATTTCAGCACTTGAACTAATTGGGATAAAAAATGTGACACCCAAGCCAGAAATAAGCTTAATGAAACCCATTAAATAATTTAAGGATTACTTAATTATGTTCATTTAAAATGCAGGAATTGATTACTCTCAAATTAATTTTACTATCTCTATACCTTTTGAGCACATTTATTTTGAACAAAATGAGAGATTAGTTATATTTCTGATGGGCACTCTGCCATTAATAATCATGCCTCCTTGTAATGAGAAAATGTTGTGTTTTGAGTACAATCCTGTGACTCTATATTTCTAGGTAACAGGCAGGCCTGTTCAGTGGGGGAGAGTCAAGCTGTTAAAGAATCTCTCTAATTCGAATCATAGAACAGTAAGGGGAGGACTAACATGACAGGGAGCAGAAATCTAGATGGCAAACCCCAGTGTCATCCAGCTAGTCAGGCTGGACCTGGGTGTTTTCTGGATAGTCCAGACTCCTGGAGACTAAAGGCAGAGGCTCCTCGGCCGGCTCATGCTGGGGTTCCTCCTAGGCCGTTCCCTCTCCTTTCAGAACTAATTTTTATCTGAGGCCAAACCATTCTAAGGATGAACCTTTCTAGATATCACAACATTATGGACTATATGATCTTATTTTATTACTTTTTATGGTTTATTTAAAGCCATTTTTATGAAATACATAACGTGCTTTGAGCATAGCCCTCTCCACAGTGTTTTGGATCTTAAAAAATATCTATTTATTCTATGTGTGTCTTAATTAAGGTTTTATTGCTTTGAAGAGACAACATGACCACAGCAACTCTTACAAAGAAAACATTTAGTTGAGGTGGCTTAGAGCTTCAGGGGTTTAGTCCCGTATCATCATGCCGGATCATGGCGGCATGCAGGCAGATGTGGCGCTGGAGCTGAGAGGGCTATGTATCTTGCAAGCATCAGGAAGTTCACTGAAAGTCACACTGAGGGAACCTTGAGCAAACCAAATCCCTTCTTTCACCCCAGTGACACACTTCCTCCAACAAGGTCACACCACTTAATATTGCTACTTCCTTTAGGAGGTATTTTCTATCAAACGACCACAGTGTGAGTGAGAGTTTTGCTTGCATGTATCTGTGCACCATATGCTCGCAGTACCCACAGAGGCCAGAAGAGGGAGTAGGATCTCCCGGAACTGGAGTTATAGAAGATTGTGAGCTGTCATGTGGGTACTGTGAATCGAACACAGATCTTTTGGAAGAACAGCTAGTGCTCAGCTGGCCGAATCATCTCTCCAGCCCTATAGTGCTTTGGATAGTAAATGTCCTCCAAAGTCGCTAAGGATGGTCTCCAGCTGACTGTGCTATTGGGAAGGGGTGGCGCCTTTAGTGGATGGGACCTGGTGGCAGCTTGCTCACTTGGGATGTGCATCTGAAGAGATTTTGGAAGTGTAACCCCTTCTTTCTCCTTGCCTCCTGAATGTTATGAGGTCAGTGTTTTTGTCTACTACATGTTTGGGCCACCAAGTTCTGCTTTGCTTCAAGGTCAAGTAACCCCGGACAGAAAAGTCTGAGGCTGTGAACCCAGATAAATATTTCTTCCTTTTAACCTAATTCTCTCAGGTAATTTGTCACAGTGAAGGAAAGCTGACTAATGCAGGGGCATTGCACACAATCCTGCAAGCCAGCCAGATATTTCATTTTTCTGGCAGCAGTGAAGTGATCACATGACTTGGGCTAGCCAATCAAAATGAACCTCCTTACCCTTTCTGGAGCTTGAGGGAGAAGCTTTTTTCTTTCGACTATGAAGTGGGGTGGGGGGGAGGAACACAAGTTGACAGCTATCAGGGACCCTCCAGGAAAGCCTGAACTGGGCGGGGAGCGGGGAGGGCAGAGGAAGGGATGACGGCAAACCAAAAACAAACAACCAACTACCACCACCACCAAAAAGCCCTCAACAATAGCAACAGCAGCAGCCCAGAACGGAAAGGCAGGAGAAAACCAGGGCTTGGTTGTAGAGATCTTTATAAAACGGAAAATTTGAAGACAGACACAGACACAGGTAGGGAAAAGGCTGTATGAAGGCATACAGGGAAGAGCTGTGGTTCTTTGCTATGATATCATGCAACATCATACAACACTGCAGTCTGTCTTCAGGTCTGTCTGACCCCAAAGCCGAGGTTCTTTTTCGTGTCGTATTGATCCACAGTATGTTAATGTGTTTTTTATTCTTTTCAAAATTCAGGAATACATTTTAAAAAACATATTTATGTATTTATTTATTTTGTGTGTGTGTCTGGGTCATGTGCATGTATGGAGAGCAGAGGACAGCCAGCTTGTGGAAGTCAGCCCTCTCCTTCCACCCTGACAGGACTCAGCTTGTCAGGCTTGGTGTTTAGTGCTTTTACCTGATGAGGCATTTCACTGCCCCCCACCCCATGATTTTTGAGGCAATGTTTCTCTGTGTAGCTTTGGAACCTGTCCTGGAATTCACTCTGCAGACTAGGCTGGCCTCTAACTCAGAGATCCACCTCTCTCTGCCTTCTGAGTGCTGGGATTAAAGGCATGTGCCACAATCTCCTGGCCCTACTTTATTCTTTTTCAAAGGTGTGTGTGTGTGTGCTTGTTTGTGTGTGTGTGTGTGTGTGTGTGTGTGTGTGTGTGTGTGTATGCATGTGTGCATGGTGTGTGTGTGTTTGTGTTGCCGGAAATGCAATCCAGTGCCTTGCTCACGTGAGGCAAGCTTTTTGCCAGTGAGCCACACCCGGATTAAACTGAAGCACGGTTCTCGACTGCCAAGTGCGTTCTGCTCCCCAGCCCACTTGAGGAAGGAGAGCATTTGCTACAGACAGCTGCACTTGAGTGACTCCAAACAAACACATAATCTTCCCACTGGGTAATTGCTGATGATAATTGAGAGAACATTTTAATTTGCTACTGAGGATGGTGAGGGGCAGAATTTGCTTTGCTTTCACAGATCACCAAGGAATCTAAATAACGCCCCCATTCTTTGACACATTCTCATCACATACAGTGCACACCCCAAGATCTTTACTGACTCATTCTAACAGACACACATGGAGTTTCTCTCTGTATTTGGTGCCAGATAGCAGCTTTAGCTGATAGAAATTAAGTGTGAGTCAAAAATGTGAACCATGGAGGCCATTTCTTTTTCTCTTTTCTTTTTTATGATGGGTTTAGGCTAGACTCAACCTCACTGTTACTCTTCCTGAAGTACTGGGATTACAGAAGTCTGCCATTATGCCAAGTTCTTCAGAACATTTAAAATATTTTGATAAGGAGGCTGGAGGGATGGCTCTGTGGTTAAGAGCACTGGCCGCTCTTACAGAGGACCGGGGTTCAATTCCCAGACTCACATGGCAGCTCACGAACATCTGTAACTCCAGTTCCAGGGTGTCCAGCACCCTCTTCTGGCCTCCATGGACACCAGGCATGCACATGGTCCATAGGCAAAACACCCATACATATAAAATATTCTAACAGGTACTTTGAAAAACAGAAGAGAAAGGTAAAATTAATTGTAATGATTTGTCTTGTAACCTAATCTATGAATATACTTTCAGTTCAATGTGCAATTCATATATAAATTGTTTGTGATATTTTACATTCTTTGCTTCCGTACCTAGTGTGAATTTTACGTTGACAGTGCATCTATGTGGGCCACTGTGCCTCCAGACTTCTCCCACCATGTAACACATGTGGCTTCTAGTTGTACAATGTGGGCTTGAGGTTCATTTAATAATGATCATGGTAGCAATAAGAAAAATCGTTATGGCTTGTGTGATTGTGTGTGTGAATATATATATATATATATATGATTTATTTATTTATTATGTATACAGTGTTCTGCCTGCATGTCTCCCTGCAGGCCAGAAGAGGGCACCAGATCTCATTACAGCTGATTGTGAGCCACCATGTAGTCGCTAGGAATTGAACTCGGGACCTCTGGAAAAGCAGTCAGTGCTCTTAATTGCTAAGCCATCTCTCCAGTCTCATGAATATATATATCTAAAATTGAAGTTTTGAATTCATTCACACAACTTAAGACAAAAACATGTAAATAAAAAAATGTATAGCAAGGTGTCTTGCCCCCAAAGCTCTCCAGTTTCTATTCCTTAAAAAAAAAAAAAAAAATGAGATAAGAGCAGATGTTGTGGCCCATGCCTGTTATGGGAGGCACATGCTGAGACAGGAAGATTCTGAATTTGAGGTCAGCCTAGGCTCAGAGACCTTGTCTTTAAAGCCACCACCATCACAACAACAACAACCAAACAAAACCAAATTAGAAGCTGAGCATGGTGATGCAAACCTGTAATCACAGCAAGTGGGAGTCAGAGATGGAAGTTTGTTGCAAGCTTGAGGCTAGCCTGGGCTATGTAGTAAGACCCTATCTTGCTCTCTAGACCAAGAAAACTCAACTCACTTTTATAATTTAACTCAAGCAAGTGTGGATACATATTTTGATTTTACTTTCTTTTAACCCTAGTGACTGTGTCCCACTTCTTAACCTGCATCCTGTTTCAATGTGTTGATTTCATCAGGGAACTTATTTAGACATGTGTTCCTTATAAAATTTTCATGTGTCCATGTGAGTGCCTGCATGCATGTGCCCGCATGCATGCCTAATGCTCACGGGGGCTAGAAGACGTCATCAAATTTCCCAGAAACTATACTTACAGGTGATTGCTAGCTTTGTGGGTGATGGGAACTAAACCTGGGTCCCGTGCAAGAGCAACAAGTGCTCTTAAGCACTGAGCCACCTCTCCAGCCCACCTCACCCCACTTTTTGTGTTTTTTGAGATAGGGTCTTATGTAGCCCAGAGCAATCTTGAGGTTGCTATGTAGCTGAGGATGACTTTGATCTCCTCATCCTGATCTTCTTGTCTCTAGTGCTGGATTATAGACATGTGATACTATTATATAATTACATAACAGTTTATATTAAATATTTTTCTCATATTGGTGCATGGCCTTTTTTTTTAAATACACAACTGTATTGAATAAAGGTGATTTAATCAGTTACCTAAAGACTAACATTTTGAGATGTCTCCTGGATTTGTAATCGTAAGCAACATATTACAGGAACACATGTACACATGAGCACAGGATGATGTGGTTTTCCTCTGGGATGACTGTCTGCAAGCCATTTTTGTTTGAACAGTGGTGACTTGCTCCCAGGGCGACTTGCTGTTTGTGGTACTGCTTCAGCTTGGTGTCTTTGCCTGATGAACAGCACCTCTGGATAGCCCATCGACATTCATTTATCTTTGTTGTGTGGCAGTCTTAAAACATTCCTGCTAGCAGAGGACTTCCTTTTTGACCAGGTGTCAATGAGAGCAAAACCTCCACTTTTGAATTTACAACCCAGTATTCCCACAGGCTACTGGAAATACGAAGTGTGTGGTAACATCCGGTGGAGTTCCTGCTATGGGCTCTGTGTGATGCAGTCCCTCATCCCTCTGTAATTGTGGTTCTGCATTGTGGGTCCCAACACTGAGTAGTAGAAACAAATCAGACAGGGTGATATCCATTTATCCTTTATCTTTCACAAAGTCTTTGACCTTGGGAGCAGGCTCTCACAGTTCATGCTTGGCTGTAGGCAACATGCCAGGATCCCAGAGGCAGTAACAGGAAGCTGGGACCAGCAGCTGTCCCTTTTCTCAGGATCTTCCTCTCCCAGGAGCTAGCTCCCAAAAGCAGCAGGAGGAGTCTGGAAGGAAGCCTTTCTTATGGGCAGATCTTCATGGAAGTAACTATAATTCACATAAATACATTTCACTGAACCCAGGCTAGAAGTATGTTGAGATTGCCTCTCAGAATACATGAGGATGTAGCGACAGCTCATTTTAGTGACAATTGTTTTGCTTTTCTGATTATAGCAAAATATGTGGCTTTCTGAGCACACTTAGGATTTCTCATCAGCAGTGTGTTAGATTAGACTCTGCTCAATTCCCCTTTTTTCATCCCAATCCAGCCACACTGGCCTGCTCTTCCCTTGAGCTACACAGACTTTGCAGTGGTCCCTGATCCCTGGAACAGTTTCTCCACATACTCACACGTCACTTACTCTCTACTTTCTGTTCCAGTGCCAGCCTCTCATCATGCTACATGGAACAGCTTCCTGACAACCTAGTGCCACCCTTTTGTACCCTTGTTTTTTCTCAGTGACACTACACTGATCTAGTATAAATCTATTCATTTGCTTATCAGACAACTTCTTCTTCTTTTTTTTAATCAGACATTTTCTTTTTTTTTTTTTTTAAAAAAACTTTATTTATTTATTTGCCTTGGTGTTTGCCTGGAACTGGGACTACAGACAGTTGTTAGCTGCCATGTGGGTGCTGGGAATCGAACCCGGGTCCTGTGGAAGAGCAGAGGGTGCTCTTAACCGCTGAGCCATCTCCCCAGCCCCGACATTTTCTTTTTGTTAAAACATTAGCTCATGGTTGACTTTGTGGGTGTTTAAAACAAAACTGTCCGTGAGGTCCCCAGAGCAATGTTCCAGCTTCCCCAGCAACCGCCATCTACACAACTGCCCTGACCCAATTGTCTTAATCCACCGCAACCAATACAAGCTACAGCTGCTGATGTCACTTCAAATAGCCATTTTAACTCACCTCTAAGAGAACTGGTGAGATAGCGTAGAGGTCTTTAGACACTAACTAAAGAGCCAGGTTTGATTCCTGGTCTATACAAACAAAACCTGTGTTTTTATATGTATCAACAAAGCCTGCATTGTTAGGTTATGTTGCTGTGGCCACGCCCCCCACTCTGACGTAGGCGTGCCTACCTTTAAAATCCCCAACCACGTGGGAGACTTCCTCTTTTTCTCTTTCTCTCTGCTCCCCTACTCTCTTTATCTCTCTCCTCTCTTTCCCTCCCTCTCTTTAATAAACCTAATATGGCTCCCTTGGCAGCGTGCTGGCTAGTTCTTTCACCCGTGAAATACTGACAGTGGGTACAAGCCCTACAATCCCAGCTCAGGCAGAACCATGGATCTGAGGCCAGCCTGGTGTACATAGTGAGTTCTAGGCTAGCCTGAGATACATAACAAAACTGTCTTAAAGCAAACAAACAAACAAACAGCCTAAACCACTGTCAACAAAACTCTCAGAACAAACAAACCCACAAAAGTCTAAGCTGAGAAGGGCAGGGACTTTGCATCTTTGCGTTTTGGTGTCATCCATATTTAGAGTAGTGTTGCCCAGAGTAATTGCTCAATAAATATTTGTTGAATGAAGGCAATGCATTTGGGAGCCACTGAAGAATTTTAAGCAGGAGAGTACATTGAGCTTTTCTGGGCCTGCCAAAATAAATTAATCTCTCACTTATCTTTCTCCTGCAATATCTTTCTACAATTTCCCCTGAATTATAAGAGCCCATCAGTCTGGTTTCCCCCACTGGGTAGGAGAGGACAGAGAGCACATCTCTCTCATCGCCTTACCCTTCCACACGGACTGCAGCGATGAATGTTGATAGAGTGGAATTTACTGTGTCTTCGCTGATGAGTTCTTGCAATGGCTCTTTCCACAGTGGACTAGATCAAAAGCTGCTTCCAAGCAGAAGAAAATTTCCATCATTTGTGTGAGTGAGCAACCAATGCATTGTACTTTTTCCAGAAGGCTTTGTCTCTGCATTTCTGTCTATAGAGTTTCTGTGACACTGTAGTGTCCAGTTCTTTGTTATAACAAATTTTCAAAGAACTCATGAGTCCACTAGAATACATTGAACTTCTTTCACCCCGAAGCAGCTTAAACAGGCAAGACTTACCACATCAGATGCCAAACATTCTGTGCTTCATCCAAATCCTCTCACAAACCCCATAGTCGCACTGTTCCAATCTGTCTCTCTAGAGTTACAGATGGCTCCAGTGACTCTCAGTGCCATGCCCCACTCAGCAATGCCCACAAGCGGGAGAAGAACTATTTTTTTTTTTCAGCCATCTCCACAGAAAGCACGGACATTGGAGTATGCGGTATGTGCCTCTAACCATAGCATTTGAAGATGGCTGAGCTCCAGGCCAGCCTGGGCTACACTGTAAGACTCTGTCTCAAAAGAGAGTAAGAATGGGAAGGAGAGAAGGGGGTGAGAAGGGAGCCTTCTATCTTGAAACAATGCTATCATCTAAAATCTTGGTTAGGAAATCGACTAGTACATATTGATTGAGGCTATCCCTCTGGACAGAGGAGGGTCCTTGTCCTCAGCATGTACCACAGGGAGGGTTGTTGTTCTTACGGCCAAGGGAAACAGTGCGGATGGGTTTGCACACACACCAGCTCTGTGTGCTTCATCTTCTACATGCCTCTCTTCTGCTATGGGTACCTCTGGACACTGTCTGCTTCCAAGTAAAAGTTTGGCCACCAGGGAGAAGGCAGTACAAAGTGCTCTGGACCTTTAAGAGGTGGAGCCTAGAGGAAGGTCTGTAAGCCTTTGGGAGTGTGATCTCCAAGGAGATTAACCATGGGACCATGTTTCTTTTCTCCTTCTTTACTTTTTTGAGATATGCCTGTTTCAGTTAAATCTTGCCATGCTGTTTATCATCCAACATTCTCTTCAGAAGGCCTGCCTGAATCTAAACTTGGACCTCCAAAGCAGTATGTCAGGTATTTTATATGTAGCTGTTATTAGTTATCTTTTTTTATAGTGACAGAAAGATGACTAATATATCCTTCATTCTGGCTCATTCAAAGGCCTTGAAAATTTGGAGGTTCATAGTTTCTTCCCCTTCAAAACACTGAGGTATGCTATTTTTCAGAATAGATCTCCGTTTAAAAATTGTGTGGGTATGTGTGCTTTGAGAGATTTCTCAGTGGTTAAGCACATCTGCTACTCTTTCAGAAGACCCAGGTTTGATTCCCAGCACCTATGTGGCAGCTCACAACCATCTCTAACTCTAGTTCCAGAGGATTTGGTGCTCAAACACGGAAAGAGAGAGAGAGAGAAGAGAAGAGAAGAGAAGAGAAGAGAAGAGAGAGAGAGAGAGAGAGAGAGAGAGAGGAGCATTGGGTATGAGCTTGTTTTCTCTGTGTCACTGTTTCTTTGTGTAGACTATGAGGACAACCACCACCTCCATCCCTGCCAACTCTACTTAGAGGGTTAATGCAAAGTTGAAATAAATAGCTGTTTGGTCAATTTCTAGGTCTCACTTGTGAATTTGCCTACTCACTGACATTGTTTGTAAGCTCAGAGTCAATACCTGTGGTGACTTTATGGTCAGGTGTGGGCATTGGTTGGCAGCAAAAATCCAAGCTGTGTGGAGTGTGCTATGGGAGAAGCAGAACAAAGTGTAAGTGTGTTCTTTTAAACACCTAGTTAATATCATGGGCTTTGAAAAGTTTACCTTTTCTGTTGCTTTAGTACTGAAAGTGTTTCAACTGTGCTTATGTACTAGGATTCTGCAAAGTAACATAGAGAGAAAATAGGTATACCAGATGTACTTCCTTCAAGCATGAGTACCGGTTCTGTTGGCTGCCAGTTCAGTGGGAGTGTCTACAGCCTGTCTCATGTAAAATGACATAAAACCCACACATATATAAAGCAGAACTTTTGATGATGGCTTAGCAGTAAGCGATCTTGTGGCTCTTTCAGAGGACTGGAGTTCATTTCCCATTACCCAAACTGGTGCCTCTCAACTGCCTAGTAACTCCATCTCCTTGATGTTCTCTCTGGTCTCCATGGGTACCTGCACACAAGTTCATGTGCACACACACACACACACACACACACACACACACACACACACACAAAACAAAACAAAACAAAACAGGGGTCTATCTATACCCACTGGCTGACAAGAGCATTGGACTATAGTGTGCAGGAACCTAACCCATCATTTTCTCTAGGAACAAGGAATCAGTGTTTATTTATTTGTTACCTTTTCAAGACAGCATCTCATGTACCTCAGGTTGGCCTTAAATGTCTATGTAGCCATGGATGACTGTGAATTTCTGTTCCTTTTATCTCTTCTTCCAGAGTTCTGGGATTACAGACATGCACCACCATACCCAATTTAAAGGCATTGGGGGGTTGAACCTGTGGCCCCTTCTGTGATAGCCAGATATTCTACTATCTGAGCAACATCTCCATCTCTGGCGCAGCAGAGATCAGCAGCAAATTTATGGAGCCATAACCACTTAGAGGTGTTTAAGACACTATCATAGAGTAAGAGGTATGTGATTGTTGGTTATCATGTTGCCTGATATAATAACATTCTCTAAATGAGGAGTTCTGTAAAGTAAATGAAAACCAAACTATGGTTCACTCCTCTTTATTTACCTGTCAAAATAAAGAGATAAAAAAATCCAGCAGGGCATTGTGATGCAAACCTGTAATTGCAACTGAGGGAGGGAGTTGGGAGTCCAGGACAGCTTTGGCTATACAGCAAGACTCTATCTAAAAACAAACAAGCAGGCAAAAACAAAATCCAAAGAAAATCACAGCCACAATCATATACACAAGTGGTTTTGCAATCTCAGGATTCAGTTTGATTCAACACATACATACAAGTGTCACAAGTGCCAGAGCCAACAAGGAGGAAAGATGCTTGGAGACGTAGCATCCCAGTTCTATGCATGACTACTGTGTTGGGGCAATAGTGCAATGTTCACTGACAGGGTCCTTGGTCAGCCTCCCATCAGCCTGACATAGCACCACTCAGAGAGAGGCTTGCTCAGCCCCAGCATCTCCTGATACAGCCTGAGTGGGGCTGTCTCCACCTTCTGCTGTGAGCAACCTGCCAGGGCACTCATTGTCCTTATCTCAGGCTCTCACTCTCTGCTATGCTAAGGTAAGGGAATTAAAGATTCCCCGGGTTGAACTCCACCTTTAGGAAAGATGAAAAGAGTAGAAGAAATTCCAAGCTGGGCTCTGGGGAAAAGGAACTGATGACTCCATTACTGAATCTCTTAGCTTTTAATAGTACTGTGACACAACAGTTTCAAATCTATGTATAGATCAGCCTATTTAAAGCCATTTAGAATCTAGGATAACAATGCCAAAATAATTTCAATGTGAGTCTTTGATCTCCTCATTATAATGCCATTACCATACCATTATTAGCTAAGATTACAATGACAAATCAATTTTAATTGAAGTCTTTGGAGATGCCATTTATAATGCTATTATCATGTGAATTTGCAGTGGGAAAGTTACTTGAGCAAGCTTGTTGAAACAGAGCTAGCTATATTGCCACTCTAATGGAAAATTTTGATGGTGAAATTATTCCAAGTCCTCAGGGACTGGTGATTATCATATAAAACCACCAGCCATGAAATCGATACCTAACCCCCCATAAATCATGTGATAGATAGTATCTACTGATCAAAGAGCATTTTTCCCAGAGGACAAGTTCAAACAAATCATAGAATTCTAAAGCAGGTAGGTGTCCTTTTATCTGCAGATTAAAACCAAGTCCTTATGCTTGCAAAATGGGCATGGGCACTCTACCAATGTGCACACCCACCCAATGGGTGCCATTTTAAAAATGGGGCTCAGTGAACAGACTTCCCTAGGACTGCATGGCAAGTAGCAAAGTCTTGATTCAACATAAGGTCTCTGGTTCTTCTCTTGTGGTCTCTGAAGCCTAGACAAGACGTCAACATCTATGTATCCTTTGGTGCCTTTACAGAACAGAATTCCAGGGAAACGAAAAGACCCAGGCTTCAACCACTGGGTGACTTCCAGAGGGTGGGATATTGTCAGGTACTCATTTTAAACTAGATGATCCCTAGAGACCTTAGTAGCTGCTGATTCCACCTCCACCCACTTCTGGTGCTGGAAAGTCAGCCTGGTAGAAATAGAGATTATTTCTTGGCTCTGTGGTTTTCTAGCAGAGGATCTCTCCTTCTTTAATTTATTTTTACTTTATATTCATTGGTATTTTGCTTTCATGTATACCCGTGTGAGGGTGTCAGAAGCCCTGGAACTGGAGTTTCAGACAGGTCTGAGCTGGGAATCAAACCTGGGTCTTTAAGAGGAACAGACAGTGCTTTCAACTGCTGAGCCATTTCTCCAGCCCTAAGACTGTTTCTTTTATGGAAGAAAATTTAAAGTCTCCTGGCCTTGAGTTCACAAAGGCAGAGGAACGTGATCACCTTGCGGGAAGGAGCTGTTTAATTCAGGCAAATAGGGAGTTTGGAGAAAAGCATTCAGAATATTTATTTGGCTGAGAGAGTGTTTGATTCAATCATCATAGGGAAGCTGCTGCTTCACCCTGCTTTCTACAGAGGGCCTTTTATCCCACAGCCAGTACTTTTTAGGTTCCTCTTCTTGATCTTGATTTGTCCCAAACTCAGCCAGCCTCCTCTTGCTTGAAGAAGCTCACCATGTTCTCTGCTCATATTACTCCTTTCTCTTCCTTTTGCCTTGTTTTCTCTGGCCACTCTCTTATGGAAAGGGAAGGACTGTACAGGGAATGTGTTAGTCCACACTTCTTGGACTTTTTTTTTAATTATGAGCCAGATGTCCTGAACTATTTTGGCTCCAGACTAAACAGCTAACAGCTACTATTTCTGGGAGGCACGTCACATATCAGTCATACTGCCAATGCATTTATTTAGCAAGTTCAGCCATAATGGTGACCACATTTGAATCCAGATTATAGTACAGTAAGTTGCAAAACAATGTATAGTCAGAACATAGACCTTGACCATGACCTTGACCTAGGACCATGGTTCTTAGTTACTTAGTTTCTAGAATTTGCTTAGGGTGATAGCAGAGAGGCTAAACCCACAGACTCTGGAGCCAAGTAATCTTGCTCACATGTTGGCTTTCATACTTCTGAGCATGTGGGTCAAGCAAGTAGGTTGGAAAAATATCTATTTTTATTATTTTGTGTGTGTGTGTGTGTGTGTGTGTGTGTGTGTGTGTGTGAGAGAGAGAGAGAGAGAGAGAGAGAGAGAGAGAGAGAGAGAGAGAGAGAGAGACAGGGACAGAGAGAGACAGAGAGAGAGAGAGACAGAGAGAGCACTGGTGCCAGAGGAGGCCAGAAGCATAGGATCCCCTGGAACTGGAGTCAGAAGAGATTATGCCCAACATGGGTGATGGGAACCAATCTCAGGTCCTACGGAAGAACAGTTCTTTAACCACCGAGGGCTGTGGGACTATGCTCTTATGTATCTTAAATATTTGTCCCTCCTACTGGTTTAATAAAACAATGATTGGTCAGAAGGCAGACAGGAAGTATGGGTGGGGCTACCAGACTAAGAAAACTCTGGGAAGAAGAGTCAGACAGAGAAGCCAGCAGATACAAAGGAAAGAAGACCAGAATGCTGCTCTGAGAAAAGATACTAAGCCAATTGGCTAATCATGGGTTAGTTTAAGAGTAAGAGTTAACAAGTAATATGCCTGAGCCATAGGCCAAACAGCATGTAATTAAAATAAGACTTTGTGTGCTAGTTTGGGAACTGCTGGTTTGGGTCTTGGGGCTAGGCTGGGCCAGAAACTCTCTACTACAACTGAGCCATCTCTCTAGCCCTGCAATGGCACCTTTTCCTTGCTCTCTGTGATGGTTGGATTTAACATTAACTTGGCATTAATTAGAGTAAGGTCCATAACTGAAGAGTCATTCTAGTTGCCTTAACTGATGTGGGAAGACCCACCCAGAAAAGGTCATGGCAGAGGAGGAGTACATGAACTTGGGCTCCGCCTCCCTCTCACCCAGAGCTGATTCCCCTCTTACTGCTGCTGTTTGATGATTCCTTCATTGATTTTCCATTGACTCAGAACCAGCAGCACTCCAGGAACCTTCCAGATTTTAAACATCAGATGAGCAATGCTGAGATACCCAGTCTGCTGGACTGAGCAACTACTATGTTCTTGGCATTTCAGATGTGAGACAACTGTTGGTACTATTTCAACACAAGCTCCCTTATATATAAACATGTATACATATATATATATACATGGACATATATATAAATTTATTAAATCAGATCATCCTACTGGTTGTGTCCCTCTAGAGAACCCTGTCTAATATGCTCCCCTTTTTATTCAAAGGATCAGGTTTTTCAGATCTGGTGAATCTTGGATGAGTGTGAGAAGAGACACTGTCCCATGCTGAATGTGGATGAAAACACTTAACTTTGGTGCCCAGTGAAAGAGAGGAAATGGCAGTTTTGAAGAGACAGGATTTAAGAGGATGGTCTCAGTTCATTGCTTTATCCCAGCCCTCAGCTCCAGCAGACATTCCCAAAGAGCCCTGCAGGTCTCTCAGGTCAGAGAAGCAGCGAGCCTGACTGGAGATCTCCCTCTGCTTCTGTTCTTCCAAGTTCAACCTTCCAGTCTCATCCTCAGCTCTCTAGCAGACTACCTTCGGGAGCCTTCCTCCCTCTCCTCCTCTACTCTACCCAAACCTGCAGCAGATCACACAGGTCTTCTCCAACCCTCTTCCCCACTTATCCTGTTAACCCCGCCCCAGCTCCAACAGGATTTCTCTGGGAACCCACCAGCCAAGCCTGACTGAGAAGCAAGTAGGTCAGAAAAGCAGGTGGACAAGCTTCAGATCTTCTTTCCTGCTCTCTTCCATATCCAACCCCTAGCAAGTCAAAAGAGAGAAAACACACACACATACACACACACACACACACACACACACACCACCACACAAGCTTCAGATCTTCTCTCCTTCTCTCTTCCATATCCAATCCCTAGCAAGTCAAAAGAGAGAAAACACACACACACACACACACACACACACACACACACACATACACACACCACAGCAGCTAAATAATAGTAATCAACAAACACTGCTCACTGATATTTCTTAATATCAATGGTCTCAGTCTCTCAATAAAAAGAAATAAAATAGATATGAAATACTTCTGCTGCATTCAAGAAACACACTATAACATCAAGGGTAGATGTTACCTCAGAGTAAAAGGATGAAAAAAGATATTCCAAACAAATAGAAATAAAGAGTAAGCTGTGTAGTCACTTTAGCATCTGACAATATAGAATTCAAACCAAACTCACTCAAAAAGAGATAGAGTAGGGATACTATATTCCAATCAAAGAAAAAAATCCACCAGGAGGACATTGCAATTCTTAACATATATGTACCAAACATGAGGCCACCCAAGTTTATAAAGAAACACTACTACAGCTTAAATCACTTATTGACCGCCACACACTGTTAGTGGGATATGTCAATATACCAACCACTCTTGCTAATAGACAAGTCATCCAGGCAGAAACTAAACAGAGAAATGCTGTCATTAACTGATGTTATAAACCAAATGGACCTAACAAATGTTTACAGAACTTTTCACCCAAGCACAAAAGAACGTACCTTCTTCTAAGCACCTCACAGAACTTGCTTCAAAATTGACCACATACCCAGTAACAAGGCAAGTCTCAACAGATAGGATAAAAGTGAAGTAACACATTCCATCCTATCTGACCACCACGGATTAAAGCTGGATGAAATCCTCAACAACAAAAACAACACAAAATTTACAAACTCATGGAGGCAGAACAACTCACTACTGAATGAAAAGGTGATTGGTAGAAATAAAGATATTAAAGACTCTCTAGAATTGGGTAAAAATGAAAACACTACATACCCCAACTTATGGGACATAATGAAGGCAGTCCAAAAGGCAAGCTCGTAGCACTAAGTGCCCTTAAAAAAATTGGAGAGATCTCTTACTAGTAACTTAACCATACCTGAAAGCTCCAGAGCAAAAGGAAGAAATCACACCCAAAAGGAGGAGACAGCAAGGAAAGATCAAACTCAGGACTGAAATAAAATAGAAACAAACAAGCAAAATAAAAAAAACAGTACAAAGACTCAACAAAACAAAGCTTCTTTGAGAAAATCAGTAAGATTGACAAACTCTTATCCAAATTAACTAAGAGGCAGAGAGTATAAAAATTAGTAAAATTGAAAATGAAAAGAGGGACATAACAATAAACACCAAGAAAATCCAGAGAATCATAAGGACACATTTTAAAAACCTATACTCTATTAAATTAAAAAATCTATCAGAAATTAATAATCTTCTTAATACATGTTACTTACCAGACAGATAATTAAGACCAGACAAACAATTTGAATAGGCCTACAATTCAAATGGAAGGAATCATTAAAAGTTTCCCAATCAAAAGCAAGCAAGCAAACAAACAAACAAAAAAACCTAGGATCAGACTATTTTAGCATGGAATGCTAGAAGGCTTTCAAAGAAGAGTTAATGCCAATACTCCTTGAATTATTCCAAAAAGGAGGAACAGAAGAAACATTGAGCAATTTGTTTTATGTGGCCACAATTACCCTGATACCCAAGCCCCCCCAAAAAAAAAATCAAAGAAAGAAAGAATTATAGATCAAACTCCCTTATGAGCACAGATACAAAAATTTTCAATAAAATACAATAAACTGACTACCCCTCCCCCCAAAAAAAATAATCTACTATGATCAAATAGGCTTTGGTAGGATTCTGTTCTAGCTCCTGAAGCCACACCCTGCCCTGAGTTCTGAAGTCAGGTTCCATTTATGAAGGATTCCCTTCTTAATTTATTTTTTAAAGGTAGCTCTTTTTCTCTTTTGTCTTCCCTTTCCCTCACCTGTCAGAGGGAGCAGGCTGTCAACCCCTCCCCCTCTCTTTTCCCTTCTCTCTCTCTGTCTCTCTCTCTCTCCCTCTCTCCCCCTTCTCTCTTTATAATAATGAAGTCTTTCTATATAGATCCCACCTAAGGGTCCTGCTGCCTGCCTCCCACTTTGCTCATGTGGGGCATGGGGCCTCCATCCATTGCCATCTGCCAGTCACACTGGGTAAACTCAATATCATATCATATCATATCATATCATATCATATCATATCATATCATATCATATCACAACAGGCTTCATCCCAGAGATACAGGGAAAGCTCAACATATGTAAATTGATAAATGTAATCCACCATATAACCAAACTGAAAGAAAAAGTCACACGGTCATTTTATTAGATGCAGAAAAGGCCTTTGACAAAATTCAACAGTCCTTCATGATAAGAAATTTTGAAGAGGCTAGGGATACAAGGGACATACCTAAACATAATAAAGACAATTTACAGCAAGCCCATAGCCAAGCTCAACTTAAATGGAGAGAAACTTAAAGCAATTCCACTAAAATTAGGAACAAGACAAGGTTTTCCACTCTCTCCATATCTACTTAATATAGTTCTTGAAGCTCTGGCTAAAGCAAAAAGACAACTGAAAGAGATCAAGGGGATATAAATTGGGAAGCAAGAAGTCAAAGTATTTCTATTTGCTAATGATATGATAGTATACATATGTGACCCTAAAAATTCCTCTGAAGAATTTCTATAGCTGATAAACACTTTCAGCAAAGTAGCTGGATACAAAATTATCACACACAATCAGTAGCCCTGGGCTGGAGAGATGTCCCAGTGGTTAAGAGCACTCACTGTTTTCCTAGAGGTCCTGGGTTCAATTCCCAGTACCCACAACTGTAACAACACCAGTTCTTGGGGATTCAACATCCTTACATAGACACACATGCAGGCAAAACACAAAATCACATAAAATAAAATAAATCATTTTGCTGGGCTGTGGTGGTAAACATCTTTAATATCAGCACTTGGGAGGCAGAGGCAGGTTGGTTGATCTATGTGAGTTAAAAGTCAGCCTGGTCTACAGAGAGAATTCCATGATAGCTGGACAGTTATACAGAGGAACACTGTCTTGAAAAAACAAACAAACAAACAATTCAGTAGCCTTCTATATACAAATAACCATTCACAATATCCTCAAATAGAGTAAAATATTTTGGGGGTAATTCTAACCAATCCAACAAGTGAAAGACTTGTATGATAAAAACTTTTAAACACTGAAGAAATAAATTGAAGAAGATATCAGAAGACTGAAAAATTTTTCATGTTCATACATTGGTAGGATTAATATGGTAAAAATGGCCTTTCTATCAAAAGCAATGTACAGATTCAATGTAATCCCTATCAACATTCCAACAAAATTCTTCACAGATCTTGAAAGGACTTCATATGGAAACACAAAAATTCTGGAATAGCTAAAACAATCATGAATAATAAAAGAACTGCTAAAGGTTCCGCCGTCCCTGACTTCAAGTTGTGAGACAGGTCTATAGTAATACAAACAGTATAGCACTGTCACAAAAATAGTCAGGTCAGTCAATGGAACTGAGTTGAAAACCTAGATCTAAACCCACATACCTATAGACACCTGATTGTTTTTGGGTAAAGAAGCCAGAAATACACACATTGAAAATGAAAAAAAGGGGGGCTGGAAAGATGGCTCAGAGGTTAAGAGCACTGACTGCTCTTCCTGAGGTCCTGATTCAACTCCCAGCAACCACATGGTGGCTCACAACCATCTGGTGCCCTCTTCTGGCCTACAGAGACACTATATACATAATAAAGCTTAAAAAAAAAACCTAATTATTTAAGGGCTGGAGAGATGACTCAGCGGTTAAGAGCACCGTCTGCTCTTCCAGAGGACCCGGGTTTGTTCCCAGCACCCACATGGCAGCTAACAACTGTCTGTAGTTCCAGTTCCAGGCAAACACCAATGCAAATAAATAAATAAAGTTTTTTTTTTTTTTAAAAAAAGAAAGTTTAAAAAAAAAAGAAAATGAAAAAAAGGAAAAATGACAATATTTTCAGCAAATGGTGCTGGTTAAAGTAGACAGTGTATGTAGAAGAATCTAAATAGATTCATACTTATCACTTGACACAAAGCTCAATTCTAAGTGGTTTTAAGACCTCAACAGAAAACAAATCCGCAGCATCCTTGGAGGCGCCTTGTTTCATAACGCTGTGTCAGGGCTCCCTCCTCTCTTGTTAAATTTTATCTTATGGCTTTTTTATTTTATTTTATTCACATTTTTTCTTCTCTTTTTACTCTACATATCCTTTGTGTATATTTTATGGCTTCAAGTTTAGTGTTTTTACGGAATTTCTGAGTGTGCAAATGAGTGGGTCTCATTTCTTGTGCTTTTTCTTGTGTCATTTTTCTTCTGTCTGTTTTGTCCTTTTTAAATGTTTTATCTTGTTATAGTATAACATTATCTACTAGAAGTCTGCTTTTAAAATAAGAGACAGAGCAGATGAGAGCTGAGATGGGAAGGAATAGAGGGAGTGAAAGCCATAATCAGGACACCTAAAATCCATTTTCAATACGGAAAAAAATTACAAAAAAGTAGAAAAAACAAAAAGAGAATGGTCTCAGAGGTGCTCCAAAGTGGGATGAAAAATCACTTCCACAAAGTCAAGCGTCAGTGATTACACAGCCATGGGAAAATCAGTGTAACCAATTATCCTTGGAGGGACTGAGGTAAGTTAAGCTCCAGGAATGCCCAGTGAGATCTCTTAGGCCTGTGTCCAGCAGACCCTGGTGAAACAATGAGTTAGGAATGTCAGAATTCTAAATTCCCAAACCAGCTTGGCCACTGCAGTTCCTAATCCTCCCATGCCGCCTCCATTTCCCAGCCTGCCAAATGCCATTGGTCTGTCTCCCTGGGTGCTTCTGAGGAGTAACCAACAGAGAGGATTAGGGGCCCAACCACCATTCAAATTGCTAATAAATGTGGCATTTTGTAGTCAATTATTTGCATCTAAACCTTTTATATTCTTGCTCTTGGCATCCTACATCCCTGTCTATCTTTTTGGGCTTTTCTCTTTGCTCCTTATGAAGGACCAGAGATGTGATACGTGGTGCTGTGTCTTGAGGTACAATTACAGTCTGGAGGTAGAGAATTGGTCATACTGTGAAATTTAAAGCAGTGGTGGTTTAGAAGAGAAACTCACCTAAGAGGCATCGCTAGCCTAGCAAACAAAGAAGCAGGAAAAAAAAAAAGCCACAACAGCTCTGAACATCACAATGAGATGTGGGCGTTGGTATCTGTGTTCAAGTCAGACAGCGCCTGGACAGAAGTAACAGAGAGATTCCAAAGACTGAGAAAGATAATAAACTTGCCAGTGTGTTAGAAATTAAAGTGATTCCCCTGAGCATAAATAATGAACACAACATTGATTGAAGTAAACGATGTACTGTGCTTTATAAATGTTATTTGAATAACTGATATTGTACTTTGCTGGGCTATGGTTTCACATATATTCGGTTATGCATTTTAATGCCCCCCCTCAACAGCCTTTCAAATCAGTATAAATTGCTGTGCCTAGCAGGCATGTCTTGATCTTTAGCTGCCATGACAACAGGATACAGAGAAATGCATTTTCATAACAATTGCTAGCAATGTTGAGAATCACTGTTACTTTGTGTCAGGGAACAGCTGGCTATGGGAAGAAAACAGCATTGTTTCCCTTAACTCGAAAGCTTTTGTTGTTATAATTGAAAAAATAGGTAGAAAAATTGTTGTTTAAGGATAAAGTAGGTAGGTGGGAACAGAGCCCTAGAGGGCAGGAGGTGGATAGAGGAGAGAGGGAGGGAGAGGGAAGAGAGAGAGATTTAGCGGAGGGAGGAAGAAAAGGAGCAGAGAAGGGAGGGGGCAAAGAGGAGAGAGGGGGGAGGGGGAGGAGGGGGAGAGGAGGGAGGGGAAGGGAGAGAGGGGAAGAAAGACGGAGAGAATCGGGGGACAATGCTCCTGGCAGTTTGCAGAAGTGTGTTGCCTTAAGATTTGTGGTTAAGGGCTTGGTTTTGGGCTGGAGTTGCAGTTCTTCGATAGAGATCTTGTCCACTGTGAGCAAAGTCTTGGAGACCATCTTTGGCATCACACATCTGAACAATAAACAATCTAGCCTTGTTTTCTAGTCTATGGCACTACTAGTTGTTATGTTAGTTATGTTATGAGAATGTAGATGGGGGCCCCCATGCTCCATGTGGGTGTGTGGTGGAAGGCAGAGCTTCCAGAGACACTTAGACTGTGTCCACGAAGAAAGACTTTCTAAATATGGAGAGAGGGGGAAGAGATAAGTGGAGAGGGAGAGAGAGAGAGAGGAGAAGGGAGAGAGAGAGGAGAAGGGAGAGAAGAGAGGGAGAGCATTGAGGAACATACTCTGGCAGGGTAGGGAAGAAGGAAAGACAGAAAAGGGGAGGGGTCTGTGGTGGGAACCCTTCTTAAATGGAGCTTGACAGTCAGAACTCAGGAAGGGGCCAGGCTAATTGCCTTGGCCAGCTGTGGCTTCAGGGACTAAGAATGCTAACACTGGCAACTGGGTGTTCTTGAAGGTCACTGTGTGTATCTGAGAAGGGAATTTTTAAGAGCCCAGTTGCTTCAGTCTTTGTTTCCTTGCTTAGGATGAAAGCAGTTTTGCTTTGGCATTTAAACTCACTGTGACATGTTGCCTGACATGACCCAACCCTCCAAAGGAAGCTGAAGAAACCCTCATCTCCTCTTTTTCTCTTTCTGATCTCTTTCTACCTTAACTATTGAGACAAGATCCATCGTTAAACCCACACAGATTCTGAGATTCCATGACTGTCTTTCTGAAGGCTTGGATTCCAGGCAACCATCACGCCCACCTGACTTTTCTATGGGTCTGGGGATCCAAACTCTGGTCCTCACACATATGCATCAAGTGCTTCATCTCCCAGCCTACATTTTTCTTTAGGACCAGATTCTCCCTGGTGTTTTGTAATAGCGGTAGGAGGCTGATTTATAGAGGTGAGAGATTGCCCTGGGTCATCTGTGTGGACCCTAAATGCACACATAAATGTCCCTATCAGAGGACCAAAGAGAGATTTGATGTATGATGGAAAAGGCAGTATAGAAATGGAGCAAGGATTGTCGGAGACGGGAAGATGTTAGAAGGAATAGGAACCAGAGTCCCCTAGAGCCTCTGAGGAACACTCCATTCTTTGACTTCATTTGAGTAACAGTGATTTCAGACATCTGCCTTCTAGAACTGCATGAGGCTCAGTATCTGTCCTTATAAACTACCAAGTGTATGCTAATGTGCTATCATGGGAAATAAAGCATGTCACCACAGGGAAATGAAGACACAGAAGAATTTAAAGAGGCTGGGTGTCGAGTCCTAAGGGCAGCAGCTGGTCTGAGGTTTGTAGAAAGAGCAAAGGACCTTGAAGAGTGCCTGAGTGTTTATTGCTGGGTTTTCTTTCACTTGTTTATTTTATATTACATTTCTCATTTTTCCCTTCTGGTTAGTCATGTAAGCCAATGATACCAGTTCCAGAAACAAACCATTTTCTATCTCTTCTCTTTTGTCTGGGCCACTCTGTCACCTTGGGACCCTTTAGACCTTTGTGGTTCTTTGGGTCTTGTCCTCTTGTGTCATATTCTTCTTGGATGATCCCGTCTACCCACAGGACCTTAGTCATCCTCCTCTTTGCTTTCAAAGATCTTTATTTATAATTCCTCCCTCCTTTTATTCTAGGTTTGTGTCTGATTCTGTACTTGTGTGTTAGCTTTTTGTGACTGTAACAAAATACCTGAGCTAATCAACTTAAAACAGAAAAAAAGCCTTTTTTTTGGCTTACACTTTTTGGAGTTCCAGTCTATGATCATCTTCATTGCTTTTGGGCCTATGGCGAAGCAGTACATCCAGGTAGAGGTCTGTGGCAGAGCAAACCATCTCTTCATGGCAGGTCCAGGAAGAAAGAATCGAACTATTTAAACCAGTACTTTCTCAGAACTCTACCCAAGATGGTTGAAACTTGGAGTGGTCCTGTAAAGCTGGCAACCAGATAGGGCACATAGGCTGAATTGTTCACCATCTGCCCAGCAATAAGGACTCCATGACTGGTGGCTGGAAGAGCAGCTATCCTAACACAAGGTAGTCATCAAGTTGTTGGAACTCTGGTGAATGATGAATTGGGATGGGGTAGAAGGGAAGGTGTCACCAGTGTCACTCACATTTCCAGTGTTTGTGGAGCATATGGGATGGTAAGAATGTAAAAAATGGGACCAGACAAATCCAGGCTTTTACCAGGTAGGTATAATTATGGTGAATGATGGATGGGGTTGGGGTGGAATCCTGGAGCTGGTCTTAAAGAGTTGGAGCCCTAGGGACAGAATAGATTTGTAGCAACATAAGTATGTGCTTGTCCTCCTAAGAGAAGTCATGAGCAAATGAGCAGAAGTGTGATGAGGTACTTGCTGTAATAGGAAACAATGACTTCTGGGCTGGAGAGATGGCTCAGCAGAGGGACACTGACTGGCCTAGCAGAGGGCAGTGGCTCACAACCATTTTGAAATGAGAAAACTCTACTTTCAGGGATCCTGTGCCTTCTTAGATCTCCCCAGCACCAGGTTATTTTCCTGTTTCCCAGATATATAATTGAAATTCTTATTATTGACAGTTGGGCTCCATTTTCCTTTAAAAAGCTTGTTTTTATTTTATGTGTATGAGTGTTTTGCTTCCATGTGTGTATGGGCTGCATGCATGCATTGCCTAGGATGATGGAAACTGAACTTAGGTCCTGTTAGAGGAAAGGTTCTCAATCTGTGGGTCACAACCCCTTTGGGGCCAAGTGATGCTTCCACAGGGGTCATCTAAGACCATTTGTAAAACACAAATATTTACATATAATTCAGAACTGTAGCAAAATTACAGTTATGAAGTGGCAATGAAAACAATTTTATGGGGTCATTATAACATGAAGTACTGTATTAAAGAGTCAAAGCATTAGAAAGGTTGAGGACCACTGTGTTGGAGCAATACTAGTTCCTGACTACTGAGCCATTTCTCTAGCCCCTTAAAATATGCATTTTCATGTCTTTCATATTACTTTATCCTGTCATGAAGGAGAAGCCATATGCCTGTCTCATTTGAGTTCTGGAGGAAGGCTTATTCCACACTTGGAAATCTGCTATGGTTAGAATCCTATTATACCAGATGTTTATGTAACAGGTTGTGTTGGATAAGGCTATTAGTTCTGAGTGGTTCACAGAACAGGACAGGATTCTACAGCCAGGCTGTGTTACAAGCAGCCCTAGAATTATACCATCAGAGAATCCCTATCAGTAGCTGGAGAAAATGATCCAAGTCATATTGAACTATAGCACAGATGCGGTAGGAACATTCCAGGCTCCTGTGATCCAGAGGCTCTAAGAGAAATGGGGGAGTCACTTGGCAAGAGCAGTTGACCCTGACATTGACAAGAGGCTGGGCTGCTTTATACAACAGTCAGGGAGAAATAGGGAGGCATTTGGTGTCCCATATAGATAGATGCCTCTTGCTTCTCCTTGGACAGCTGTGATGCTGTGTGGGCAAGTGAAAGCATGGTGACCAGGGACACATGATCCTCAGCTACCTTTAAGGGCTTGTGTCTTGTCAGTAAGTGACCCGAGAGATCTACATGGGTGGATGTTGAGGTTGAGTGTGTGGTGGAGGGGGCAGTGGGTGGTCATGGGTGGTCATTGTGGTTCCCAGGCCAGCTATGGAGTGGTGGCTTTTGTACACACCACTAACCTTTCTTGGCAGATGTGGGTCTGAGTGTAGTACACGCCTGCACTGTGGTGAGTGATAAGCTCTGCCCTTCTGTCCTGGTTGGTTTTTTGATCAACTTGATACAAGCTAGAATTATCTGAGAAGAAAGAGCCATAATTGAGAAAATGCCTGGTTTTTAGGCAAGCCCTTGGGGACATTTTTCATAATTAGTGATTGAAAGGGGAGTGCCCAGCCCACTGTGGGTGGTGCTAAGCAGGCAGGTAGAACTGAATGGTATATAAAGGCTGAGCAAACCATGGACAGAGAGCAATTAGGCAGCATTCCTCTTGGCCTCTGCTTCTGATTTTGTCTTTAGGTTCTTGAGTTGAGTTCCTGACTTAGCTGTCCTTTCTTTACAAGCCAAATAAACTCTCTTCTCCCTAAGTTGCTTTTGGTTATGATTTTTTTTTTTTTTTTTAAATCACAGCAACAGAAGCTTTAAGGCACTCTCTGATTCTTCTCTGCGAGGAAAGATGGCAGGAGATGAAAAAAACCAAAAACCCAACCCAAACCCAACCAAACCAAACCCAGTACATCCTTAGGACTGTTATTTTATTTTTAGGTGCTGAGGGCCACCTTGCCCTTCCAAGGACAGCCTACACGGATGACAGCTATGCCATTTCCTCCTGTTCCACTCTGTTTCTACCCTGACAGACCATTAGCATTCCAAAGCTCCCCATCTCTGGGCTGAGCTCTCATAAGTGTGTGCTGCCCACTCTCATAGGGCCTCTCTGCATAGCTGTGGCTGTCCTGGAACTCACTCTGCAGACCAGGCTGGCCTTGAACTCAGAGTTCCACTGGCCTCTGCCTCCCAAGTGCTGGGATTAAAAGATGTATACCACCATGCACTGTTTCACTCCTCTGTTTTTGTCTTTCTTTCTTTTCTTCTTCTTTTTTTTTTAAAAGATCTATTTTTGTGTACAACATTCTGCCTGCAGGCCAGAAGAGGGCACCAGATGCCATTATACATGGTTGTGAGCCACCATGTGGTTGCTGGGAATTGAACTCAGGACCTCTGGAAGAACAGTCAGTGCTCTTAACCTTGGAGCCATCTCTCCAGCCCCTGTTTTTTTTCCTTGCAAAAATGTTAACTCAGATTTTTTGAAAGGTATGGGAAGTTCCAGGAAATCCACAATTCCCATTTTTTTTCCCCTGATGGGGAAACAGTTCCTAATCCAAAGACAAACTGAAGTGTCCCAGTAACTGGTGTTCAGCAAATAGTGTTGAATTATTTTTACTCAGTGGTCAAACTTTATTCAAACAAGGCTTTCAGAAGGGGTGAGTTAATCAGGGTCAGCCTGGTAAAACTGTGACACGGGAGAGATCTATCTTTTGCATTAACGGTCAGTTGGACTCCATTTGCCCACCTGTGAGCACATAGCTGGGGCTGGGCCGGAATATAAACTGGGTTTTTTAGAAATATGAGTTCAAATCCCAACTCCTCCACTAATGGCTGTGTAACTGGATGAGCTATTTGAATTCTCTGCTTTGACTTCCATTTTGTAAAACAGACCAATAAACTGTCATTAAAGAGTTTCAGGCATTAGAGTAAGTATGTAAAGTCCACGTGCCAACTGGTAAGGCATCTGCTCCCAGCTTGTGTGTTTTAAAATTATATTTTTAGCTCCTTTCCATTTTTATGTGTTCAGTTTATCCTTTCAGGGAAGAAAGCAATTCAATCAATACTCTCCCATTAAGGCTTTAGGGACTTAACGTGTTGGTTCTTCTCAGGGAAATGGCATTTTTAAAAGGAAGAGTCGTGGTGTCTGAATTAAGGACCAGCTTGCCGATGGACAGCATTCGGAGGAGACAGGTGCCCTGAGATTAAGTCTGATAAAGGAAAACATGTCATATTTGGAGAAGCTGGCTTTCTCAGTTTTTGATGAAGAGGAAAGGTGGGACTTTTACAGTCAAAGAGGCCAAGCTCCTTCCTTCTCCATCCTCCTCCTCCCCACCTTCTCCTTCCTCCTCCCCCCTCCTCCTCCCCCCCTCCTTTCTCCTCCCCACCCCCTCCTTCCTCCTCCTCACCCCCTCCTTTCCCCTCCCCACCTCCTCCCTCCCACAGCATTGAACGCAGTTTGCCTACAGCTTGCTTTTTCTTCTGAGTGGGACACTGAAATATCTTCTAGCTATTTGTTCCAGTAGTTCAATATAAATTCTTTGTTATATCAAATATTTGATATTTTAGGAAATCAGTCTTGTTAAATTAAAGTGCATAAGATGGCATTTTAAGGTCACCTTGGTATGATCAAACATGACGCTGACATTTACAATCCATTTCCATTGCTTCTCACACGTTTCCTTACCAGTTAAATCCAGACTTTTCAAATTTAAAGGAGTTTAAAATCTAATGATACAATTATAAATATTGTAAATTTTTGTACATGAATTTCTAACTGCCTGCTAATTTTCCTGCAATTACAAACTCTTCAGATGTCCCGTTTCAGTCATCCAAAAAACTGAAATTGTTATAATATCACCTGCTTAAATGTAAATGAGTACAAATATTAAATGCTGTACATATTCTTTCATTTTATAGAATTTGTTCATACTATATGAATTTACGTAATAAAAAAGGAAGTCTCAGTGAGGATGTGTTGCGGAGCCCTCTATAGTACAGTGCAGAGGTTGGGGAATGAGGGCTGTGTCTGTACCCTCTTCTTTGCCCTGACTCGGGGTGTCTGTATCCTGATTCTTCCTCTACACCAGACACCTGCTTTCCAGCCCCCTAAGGTTCAGTGCCACTCCCCTCCACCAGGGGGGGATGCCTATGCCCTGCTTCTTCACCCTGACTGGGGTGGGGGGCTGTACCCTGCTTCCTCCCCTGACTCTGCCTCTATACCAGACAAGCTGACTTCAATATGATGCTCCCAGAAGTTCCCCAGTGAAACTAAAGGCCTCTGTGAGTGGAAGGTAGAGGGTCAATGGCTCTTCTACACAGCTCAGCTCAGGCCACCGCGATCTTCATTTCTTAGGGGGAGCAGGGGGAATGCTAGCAGGTAACTTGGGTTGGAGGAGGGGCCCAGTGAGGGTGATATGCTCTACTCTAGTCTTACCTAACCTTGTCCTCTACCATCTTGTCCATTCCTCTAAAAGGTCTTCAGAGTTCAGAAGAACTTAAGACTTTGCCTACTGTCCTTCCATTTCTATTAAATTGAATGACCTGTGATAGAGACAGATACCTCATAAGGATGGTTTGACAAGGACTTTTATTTTATTTTTACTGCTGAAGCGTATCCTTTTTCTAAAAAGATTTATTTATTTATCATGTATACAGTACACAGAAGAGGTTACCAGATGTCATTATAGACGGTTGTTAACCACCATGTGGTTGCTGAGAACTGAACTCAGGACCTCTGGAAAAACAGTCAGTGCTCTTAACTTCTGAGCCATCTCTCCAGCACCCAGAGACATACCTTAAAAATAGACTAGAAATAAAAATTTACTGATTTCTTATTGATAATGTTAATTGGAGGCAAAATAAAACAGAGCTTAGTGGAGACCAGATTGTCACTTACGGAGTGAGTTTGGTCCATAGTTGTGAGGTCCTGTTGGTCTACAGCTCAGAAGTCCTTCATTTTTTAGTGGACTGTGGTGATGACTCAGATCTCATACAATGTGTCTCAATTCCAACTAAGGAGGAGCCCTGCTTGTCCATCATTTTGACAAAAGGCCCAAGGACATCATTTTAAAAGAAAGAATTGTTTATCTTGACCCACTGTTCCCAAGGTTGGTTCCATGGCTTTCCAGTCTGTAGTGAGACTGATAGACAAGGAGTGCATCTTGGAGCACAGCACTTATCTTAGGGTGCAGAGTCCCAATGTCCCTCTCAGAGACCCCCCCCATGACCAACAGCTTCTCACTAGACCCCACCCCTGAAAGTTTCCACCACTTTCTGATAGTGGAAGGCTGACGCACACCATTTGCCTTCACACTGGAAATCTCTTATGAGGATGGACAAAATTTTCTTCTTAGAGTTCCCAAATCAATGTAAGAATTAAAACTATGTAAAGCACCCAAAGCATCAGGAGCTAGGGAGATGGCTGAGTGGATAAAGCACCTACCATGCAGGCACCAGGCCAGAGTTCAGATCCCTAGATGCAAATGCTGGGTGGGAGGGGCCACCTTCAGCTATTCCACTGACTTCCTTTGTCCATAGCCAAGATGACCTCAACCTCAACCCTCCCACTCTGCGCCCAAGTGCTGCACTTATAGGGATGAAAACCACACCTAGTGACTCTGTTTTTAAATTGAGTTGTTTTGGTTTTGAACTCTAAGATTCTTTATACATTTTGAATATTAGTCTCATCAGGTACATAATCTGCATATATTTCCAGATGCTCTGTGAGCTGCCTTTGCTGTTGATAATCCCTCTTGATACACAAAGCTTTTAATTTCAATGAAGTCCAACTTGTTTTTTTTATTTCCTCTTGTTTGGGTGTCAAAGCTAAGAAATCTGTTCCAAAGCCATGGTTAAGAAGCTCTCTCCTAATATCCTTCTGAGTAGGTATCACAAACCCAGAAAGATAAGCAAGGGATGTACTCACTCATTAGTGGACTCTAAGCAAAAAGCAAAGCATACCCAAGATGCAAATCACAACCATTGAACAGCTTGGGATCTGAAGCACCTTGGAGTGACACCTTGGATCCCATTCCCTCCAGAGGAACACCTGACCCAGTCTTGATGTTGGGGTGAGCAAATGCCTGGAGTGGATGCTGAACTAAGCCACCTTGGGTCCTTGGGGCCTCCTGCCCTTGCTGGGGAGGAGATAAGGAGATGGGGAGAAGAGAGAGTGACTGGGAGGGGCGGGAGGGGGAAGGGATTTTGAACAAGGGGATACATGGATAAAAATAAAAAGAAAGAAAAAAAATGTTAAAAAACAAAAAAAGAAAACAAACAAAAATAGAAGCTCTTTTCCATGTTTCCTTCTGTAGTTTTAGCCCCTGTGTTTATATTCTTGATCTATTTTGAGGAACTTTTGTATATTGTGAGGCCAGCGTGGGTTACTAAGCAAGAATCTAGAGGAGGGGTGAAAGAGAGGGGAAGAAGGAGAAAGGGGGAGCAGAGACAGGAAGAGGTGAGGCTCGGGGAGGGGGAGAGACAGGAGAAAGGAGCTGGCGTCCAGCTCAGCCCTTCTCCATCAGCCTCCCTAGTGCCGGGTGTGTGTGTGTGTGTGTGTGTGTGCAGGTACACACTATTGCACTATGTCTGAGCCTTCTTCTTTGTGTAGAGATGGGTCTCACATGACATTTTCATATCTGTATCTTTAGTCTTGGTTCTCACGCCCTGTCTGCCCTCTGAGGCCACTCTCTCCCTCTTCCTGACTTCCTTTCTTCTGTCTGCCTTCATGACATGTTCTAGGGATGTCACTAACGGTTAGCCCATCTCCCCCTCACCTTAGATCCTTTCTCCACCTCACAACCCCTATTCAAGTTTTGTTTTATCAAGACAAGCTCTCACTATGTAGCTCAGGCTGTGCTGCAACTCACTATGTAGACTAGGCTGGCCTCAATGGTGGGTACCACTACACCTGCCCCCTCTTCCTTTTAAATTTTATATATGTGCAGAATGTAGGTTTAAACATATAGGAGGAATGTGATCTTTATGAGTTTAGCTATCTGCTTAACAAGAATCTCTAGTTCTGTCCATTTTCCTCGATAATATTATGTTTTCATTCTTTTTTCATGTTAACTAGCATTTATTAATTGCACAAAATACTGGCTTTCATTATAACATTTCATACACACACACACACACATACACACACACACACACACACACACACACACACTATAGTTGTTAGGTCATGTTCTTCCCACTCCCCAGAGTTTCTCTGTGTAGTTGTGTAGGTCTGGCTGTTCTGGAACTTGCTCTGTAGACCAGGCTGGACCTGAACTCACAGATCTGCCTCCTGAGTGTTGGATTTATAGGTGTGTGCAACCACCACCCACCTAACTGACAGCTTTTAGCCCTCCTTATCACATCCTGCTCCCTTCCCAGCGATGTCCCCTCCTCTACCTCCTTCCACTTCCATGCATTATCTCCATTGCTTTCTTTAGTTATTATTGCTTCATGTACACATACATATAATGTATAGATTACCTGCTGAGTCTATTTAGTGTTGGTTATATATGTATGTTTTTAGGAATGACCACTTGGCATTTTTTTTTTAACAGCTGAGTAAGATTCCCTTGTGAATATGTACATGTCCCACATTTTCTTTTCAAAAATTAAATTTGTTCTTTGTCAATACCGTGCATTGCATGTATTTAGTACATTCTTATGACTTTCACCTCTTTCTCTATCTCCCTCTCACCTTGTCATACTCCTCTTATCTATAATCCCCCCAAAACTCCCTATAAATTCTGTGGTGGGATCAGGAGTTATTGAGGGAGACCTAGAGGCCTAGCGTTTCTTCTCAGGGCCCTGGGTGGGGCATGGCCATCCCCCATTAAGGACCCAGTTGCGTGCTCCTTGGCCTTTCTGTTTGTTCCTCTGTTCTCAGAGAGAGGATTGACACTGTCACTGGTCACTGCGTGGGACAGTTTAACTCTCCAAGAATTACCTTAAGGTTCAATTTTGCATCAGTGAGTGTTTATGTAAACCCCTTAATAGATATTAATCCTTTATATAATCAGTTGCCAGTGAATAATTTCTACAATAAAATCTCTTTCTCAAATTCACGTCTCTGTTTTGTTTTGTGACCTGCTAAGTTTAGCTGGGGGCATTGTGTGGCCATGGAACTATACAATGGAGGTTGTTGAGTAGTCAGTGGAGATATAACTAGAGACAATGATTCCTTTCCCCCAGTATTTATCAGTAGTCAGTCATCAGAGAGGGGCCTCCCTCATCCATAACTGACAGCTGACAGATCTGGTCTTATGCAGGCCCAGTGCAGGTGACCCCAGCTGCTGGGAGGTCAACTTGCGATGTTGGTGTTATTAAGCCTAGAGAGTAGCATTTCACAGCCCCTAGGCCTCTTCTAGGTCCTGGGCTCAAAGTATGAGGCTTTTATTTTATTTTTTAATTTTAATTTAATTTAATTTTTTGGGAGGGCCTTTTGACTGCTTCTGTATCCCTTGTTCTTACCTTTGCTAAAATGTTTTAAGTTCTGACCTGAAGAAGGAAATCAAAACCCTAGGTCAGTGATGTAACTGGCAACAGTATCATCTCCTTTGTGAACTTTAACTGACACTTGCCTATACTGAGTGGGTTGAGCTTTTTCCCTTAGGAAGTTTCAACCAAATTGGAGTTAAACTAACCTGAAGTGCCAGAAAGGCTATGCAAGGCGTCTGTTTCTTCTGTGACACATGAAAGCGAGCATCTGTCCCCTGGCTATAGCCCTACAGGTATTTACTGAATGCAATAAGAACTGGCTTTAGCTGGGCCTATCTCCGGGAGTCCAGTTGACAAGAGAGATTATTTAAGCAATGTGGAGAGGGTTAAGGTTATGACGGGGAAACCCACAGAGACAGCTGACCAGAGCTCATAGACTCTAGCCTGACAGATAGGGAGCCTGCATGGGACCGACCTAGGCCCTCTGCATATGGGTGACAATTGTATAGCTTGGTCTGTTTGTGAGATCCTTAGCAGTAGGACCAGGATCTGTACCTGGAGCCTGAGCTAGTTTTTTGGAACTTATTCCCTATGGTGGGATGCCTAACTTAGCCTTGGGGGTGGAGGTGGGGAGCATAATCTTGCCTCAACTTGATATGTCATGATTTGTTGACTCCCATGGGAGGCCTTACCCTTTTGAAGGAGTGTGTGGGTGGGGGTGGGGTTGTAGAAAGGAAGTGTGGGGAGGAAACAGGAGGAGAGAAGGGAGCGAAAACTGTGGTTGGCATGTAAAATAAAAAAATACTTAATTAAAAAAAAAAAAAGAATTGGCTTTGAATGAATGGGATTGAGATGCATGATGTGAAAGGCACAAAGAATAAATAAAAAGAAAGTTAAAAAAAAGTCACCGGTTTTAGAGCAGAGTGGTCCATTAGATGCTCCAAAAAGTGAGGCTCTTCCAGCTTTAGAATGAAAGAGGAGTTTTAGTAAGCCTGGCTGTTAACTGAATCCAGGTCTCAGATAGACCTTAGGTCTCTGTTACTGACAAGACTGGACTACTCACCAATACAGCCAGGAGGAAAATGTGAGTCAGTCAGAGAAGAGCGTCACTTCGGGATTTGGCATTGCTTGTGCTGATAGTGGTAAAAGACCTAGCCTGAGTTTTCAAGCAATACAAAAAGTTATTTACCTACTAAGAAATGATCAAAATTATTATCTAGGGAGAACATTTACCCTGCTTTATAGAATGAAGTATTGTTCCTTAAAAGCTCCTGTTTAGCGTAAATGGTTCAAAAACAGGTAATAAGGTACCTGTTGAGATTACTTAGGGTAATTTTGAATTAGCTCAGCACAATATGGGTTATTCCACATAACAAGAGCAATATTTTCACATATGCTTTAAAACACCCATTATATAGGGTTAGGGTTAGGGTTAGGGTTAGATGGCTCAACAGTTAGGAGCCCTATTGCTCCTGCAGAGGACTCAAGTTCAGTTTCCTAGCACCCACATTGGGTGGCTCGCAGTTGCCCATAATGTCCTCCAGAAATCTGATGCTATTTTCTGACTCCTGAGATTACCTGCACACACACACACACACACACACACACACACACACACACACACACACAGAGATAGAGAGAGAGAGAGAGAGAGAGAGAGAGAGAGAAAGAGAGAGAGAGAGTTAAAAATAAATCTTAAAAGACTCAGACTCAGTTATTGTTAGGCATTAATTCTAGCAGCTGAGAGGCAGAGACAGGTGGATCTCTGTGAGTTCAAGGCCAACTTAGTCTATACAGTGAGTTTCAGAATAGCCAGAACTGCATAGTGAGACCCTATCTCAAAAACAAAACAAAACAACCTCCCCAACCCAAAACAAACAAATCAGCAAAACCTTTTTTTTCTGAGTATAAAATTCTGCTTTTCCTATTATGAATGAAGTAACTCTTCAACACACACTTGTTTTTATTTTTATACCAGAGTTATGATAGTTATGATATGCTTATTTTTGAAAATTATCTTTTCAAGTATGTGATCCAGGTTTGTTTATTGGATGAAAAATGAAATGATAATATTCTTTATCTACCTTAGCAGGGAACTTCTGTTAAATTTTTATAAATATCCAAACATCAACAATACAAATATTTTTAAAATGAGATCAAAGCACATGTGCAGTTATAACATACTTTTTCTCACTGAAGGTTTCTAAATTATTTCTATCTCGATAAACAGCTACCTGCATCACTGTTAGCCTGCAATTGTTTCAATTCTCCTTAGCAGCAATAAATTTTCTCAAGCAGGTGGCAGTCCCAGAAACAACTGTGCTTTTCCAAGGAGGAGCATGCTCCTTGTCAGTCACCTGTTTATCGCTGTGCTGTGGGTTTCCCAAGCCCAGAAGAATCAAAAGCACCCACACTTCTCTTTCTCTTTGTGGCTAGTAACCTCTCATTGCTTTTAAAATAATCAAATTCTTATTTATTGAATTCTCTCTCTCTCTCTCTCTCTCTCTCTCTCTCTCTCTCTCTCTCTCTCTCTCTCTTCTGTGGGGTGAGTGAGGTGGATGTACACCACAGAAAGCATGTGAGATAAGAGAACAACTTTCTGGAGTCTACCCTCTTCCTCTACCTTTGTACTTGACCTGGAGTCTGAACTGAGGGTTGTCAGGCTTGTGGAGCATTTTTTTTGCCCATCGAGTTATCTTGCCGACTTCTTTGCATTATTTTAATAACCCCAAACTGGTTGTTGGGATCCTTCACTGAAAATTTTAGGTCCCAGCTTAAGTACGTTCAGTGGTATTTTTCTGTTAAACATATTTCAGTTCGTTGAAAAGTATTAAATTTAGTTTGGAAACATGCAGCCAGGCTGACTTTGCTAAGCCTGGTGAGAAGGCTACCCACGGCGGAGGAAAAGCCGCACTGTTATGAGCCTCTTCGTTGGGACAGATTTTGTTTTCTCTGTTCCTTACCCTGTGTCCTGTGAGTCAAGCTTTTCCTTCCTTTCTTCTTCCTCCCATTTCCTTCCTTTTCTTGACCTTTTATGTCCCCCATGCCTTGCTTTTTGAGACAGGTTCTCACCATATGCCTTGCTTTTTGAGACAGGTTCTCACCATATGCCTTGCTTTTTGAGACAGGTTCTCACCATATAGCCCTGGCTGGAACTTGCAATGTAGACTAGGATTCCCTAGTGCTGACAAAGCCTGGTTCTTCAAACTTGAACTTGCAATCCCCCTGTCTCAGTATCTGAGTTCCATAAATGCTGTGACAGATGAAAATTTGTGCCTGTGTGCTGGGATGAGCATGTGCCACTCTGTCTGGTCTCTGTTCTCAAGGCTTTCCAGCTCAGGGAATTGGTCATCAGCCTAGGTTTATATCAAACCTTTGAGTAGCTTTTTATGGAACTGCTGCTGTAGCTTAGTGGTAGAATTCTCACTTAGTGTGTGAGAAACTCTAGGTTTGAGTCCCAGTACTGTAGAAAAAAAATCTACTCCTGAGCATCTCAACTGGATCAACCAGATAAATCATAGTGGGAGTGGAACACCAATGTCAGTTAAAAAAACAAAACGAGGGAGAATGGAAAGATGGCTTAGTGGTTAGAGCACTGGCTGCTCTTCCAAAGGACTGGGGTTCAATTCCCAGCACCCACATGACAGCTCACAATCATCTGTAACTCCAAGGTCGGACACCCTCACAATGACATACACGCAGGCAAAACACTAATGCACAGAAAGTAAAAGTAAATAAAAAATTAGAAAAAAATACAAAACAAATTGAAAAGCAAACAACAACAAAACAAGTTGGCAACCCCAGTTCTTCAGACCCTGAGGCAGGAGGATTGCTGAGAGTTCAAGGCTAGCCTGGACTATACTAAACAGAGTGAGATCCTGTCTCAAGCCAGAACAAATCAAAGCAACATCAAAACAAAACCTAACAACAAACCCTGAGTTTCTTCTTAATGATTTATTGACAGATACATGTTCATGATATTAATCACACAAATTTTCTATTCAAACAAAGTTAAGTTAGCATAAAAATTAGTGTGTGTGTTCATATAGTCTTAGGGCTGCTATTGATTTTATATTCACCTTGCATCAAGTACCTCTATCTAAAATTTCAAAATTACGTTTATTTAGCATGTGTGAATGTGTGTGGGTTTGCTACAGCATGTGTGTGGAGATCAGAGGGTAACCTGCCGGAGTCAGTTCTTTCCTTCTACCATGTGAACCTGGGGAATCAAATTCAGACCGTAGTCCTGGTGGCAATGTGCCTTTACCCACTGAGCCATCTCACTGGCCCTGTATTAAGTATCCTTATTAAATTTTCTTAATAGTTTTGAGAAATGGATTGTGAATTTTCTTGAATTTTCTACATTGATAATTATATCAAAAATAAGTTGGTTATGATGTCATAGCTATGTTTTCATGGATTTTATTTGGGGGAGTGGTTGAGTTTGCACATACCCCTACTTCTACACTACATAGCTTTTGCCCATGAGTGGTGATCTGTTACAGTACATGGACTTACACTGATACATTATCACTCAGACTCCTTACTTTGCATTACGGCACACTCTTAGCAGGGCATATTTCTTTGGTTTGACCAGACACATGGTGACATGCATCACCCAGTAGCATCATACCAAGTAGATTGACTATTGCCAAAATGCTCCCTGCTTTGCCTGCTCCCCTCCTCCACCCTCAGTATAGATCTTTTCATTGTTTCCAATTCTATCCTTTCCTGAATGCTGCCTAGTTGAGATTATATACTGTTGTGTAACCTTTTCATATTGGCCTTGTTTTCACTTGCTGATATATATTCAAGGCTCCTCCATGTCTCTTTGTGATTTGGTAATCCCTTCTTTCCAGTCTCAATGGTGTTCTTTTGCCTGATGTACCACAGCTTACCCATCTGTCTGTACATTTACTGAGGGTCATGTTAGTTGCTTCTAGTTTGGGCAATAATAAACATGTGTGACACACACATATGTGTAGGTTTCCTTGTGGAAATAAGTTTTCAGCCCAATGATGGTTGGATTATATAGTAAGAATATGTGTGTTTTTGAGAAATGACTAAGCTCTTCCTCTAAGTGGATGGGCCGGTTTTCATTCCAATCAGAAATGACTGGATATTCCTGCCCTACACTTTACCAGAAGTTGGTGGTGATGATATTTTGGAGTTTGATCATTTTAATAAGTGTGCAATACTATTTCATTGGTTTAGTTTACAATGCTCCTACATCATATAATGCTGAACTGAGCACTCTCTCCTTCCATCTCTTCTTTCTTTGGATAATTGCCTCTCATCATATATTTCACAGTCTATGGTCATACCACATGTCCAATATTGTCTGATCCCAGCAGCTAATCAGTATCAGGCCTGGTTAGTACTTTGATGACAGACCTATATCTTACAAACATTTTGTCCTACTTCAGGGATTGACTTCTTATTCTCTTCTTTATGCTGTATTAAAAATTTGTATTCATATTGTACTAGTAGAGCTTCCAATAACATGTGACCTATGAGGGAGTGACAGGCGTCTTTTTTTCCTCTTTAAAGTTGCCATGTGAATGTAATATCTCCACATAAATGTAATGGCTTCACATTTATACAGTGCCATAATATGTATATAGTGCCTTCACATGTATGCAGTGCCTTTACATCTATGTAATATTTACACGCATGCGCACACACACACACACAAAACACCTTCACATGAATGTAAAGACTTCATATGTGTGTAACACCTTCATGCGTATGTATGTAATGCCTTTGCTTCCTATGTGATGTTTATTATAGACTTTTGACAAGGAACTTCTGCCTTTCAAGGGAGTTTTCTTTTTATTCCAAGTTACTAGGTGTTTTTTCTCCCCTGCATGCTCATACAGTTGAGTCTATTAATGTACTGAATTATGTTGGTAGATTTTCAGCAAAGCAACTTTGCAATCCTGGGATAAGCCTTATTTGATATAACACTAAATATTCTGTTTATTCTTGGATTTGGTTTACTAATACCCGATTTAGGATGCTCATAAGTGACTTTGGCATGTAGCCCCTTGTTTGTAGTGCTCCACCACTCACATTGGTACACTAATCCTGTGAAGTGAGCTGGAGAGCTCTCTCTCCCTTTCCTGTTCTTGTGCTTATTGCAATATCTTAGTACAGCTTCTAAAACTGGGAAATAGGATGTCAATTACATAGAGGTCTCTTGAGGGTTAAAACAGTTAAAACAAGTAAAGTGATTAGAACTGTGCCCTCAACACTGAACCAGCTTTCTGCTTTAGCTTGGGCTGCCATAGTCTGCTTCCTGGAAGTGTTGAAGGAATAGTGGGTAACCTGAAGGTTGGTAACATTCCAACATCTAACAATTTTCCTTCTTCTTCTCCCGTATCCTCCTCCCCCTGCTCCTCCTCCTCTCCCTCCTCCTCTCCCCTTGTGCTTGCTCTCCAGCCTTGGTATCTGTTCTTCCAGGCAATCATGCTAACACCGAACTACACAGAGCCTGGTTTTTCAAGACAGAGTGAGTTGACCTGCAAGCTCCAGAGATTCACCAATTTCTACTCCCTGCCACTGAGATTACAAAGATGAACCAATATCTGACATTTTTAAATGTAGGTTCTGGGGACTGGATGAAGCCCTCGTGTCTGCATGCAAGCATTTTACTGACTGATTATTTTTCTGGAGACCCCACCACACAGGTTTTCTATGTAGCTTCTTTTGTTGTTGAATTTTAATTTTTCTGAAAAAGTGTCTAGCTATGTAGCTCAGGCTAGCTTTGAACTTTCGATTATCCTGCCTTAGACCCTGAATGTTGGGGTTACAGGTATGTGCCACAATACTTGGCTTGAATTCTAGTACCATTGTGCTGTCTCAAGACTGTGGTCTGTGTAATATCACTGTTTCTGTGTCTGTAATGCATTGGTTTGTTTATTGTCTGTGTTCCTTTTACCAGAAGGTGAGCCTCATAAATAAAGACATTACTTTATTATGGTAAGAGTATTTTTTTTTCTTTCCTTTGATTCTCATGAGGACATTAATCTTAGTCATGTGGGCTTTGCACTTACCCCCTAAAGGCTCCTCCCCTTGATATATCACGTTGGGCATTAAGATTTCAGCATAAGAGTTCCTGGAGCACAAAGTCATTGAGGTCACAGCAGAGGCCACAACAAAGCTGGCCATCTTCATAAAGCGCTTTTGTTTCCTGTATTTAATGGTTTCCACAGAACGGTATTCATGTATTCTGTCAAGCACTTACAGAGTGGAGACGGCTGGCCATCACTTAGATTGCTGTATCAAATAGATATTTTTGAAAATATACAATCTTTGAAGATTTTTATTCTTCAGACAACTTGGCCTTTGAAAACTCTGTATATCTTAAAAGCAGTTTCACAATGTCAGTGGTTTCCTGTGATTGATAGTCCCAGCACACTGAGCTCACGGAGACATTAAAAATGTAGCATAGGAAAAGAAAAAAAGGGCTTTATGATATTGGATCCTGTAGCAGTCAGTAATCTGCTCTTGGCTTTTCTTTCCCTTTACTAAGGATTTTTTTCTTCTCTTCTGAAAGGGTTATGCTTTATTGCATTCCAGATATGGACATACGAATAAAACCACATTTTTTCCTTGTGCTTGGCAGAATCTTATTTTTCAGCATAGTCAGAATTATTGGATAAATACTGTAAGTCGATCTCTTTGAAATTTCAAAACTTCAAACTTAAAAAAAAATCACAAAACATTGATAATAATTGGAGATCATAGGGAGGACATTGATGTCAGCATCAATGTCATTTATGTTCTCAAGGAAGGGAAGAAGTGGTTCCATTTCAGAGGGTAGTGGTGAGAAGAAAGGGCTGTGGGATATGAGGAAGCAATGAGGTAAAGCAGGAATCATTTGGAAAGTAAAAGAGGTGATTTTTATTGATGTAAACAGAATTTAATTTTCCATAACTAGAGGTCCTGTGAATAAATTATATCAGGATAACAGCTTCAACGAACACACCAAGGAAAATAATAACACACCCCTGGTGGTTATTTATTTATTTATTTATTTATTCTTGCTCAGTAACTGTCTAGGGTGGGTATTTTATTGACAGGGTATCTATCCCTGACTGACTCTTCCATGAACCCAGCCTCCTTCAATCTTGTGGCTCCAACATTCCCTAGGGCAAAGGTTATAACTGGGAGTAGGGGTGTATTTGATAATCAGTATTTTATTCTTAGTGGCTTATGTTATCTCTGCCACATGCCCTTGATTGCATCATTATACAATAAAAACAGCAGAGCCAATGTGCTAATTAAAAACGTGGCTGTCTTAAAATAAAACATTATGTACAAAGAGAAGTGGCAGGCTGAATTCAGTCCTTGGTGTTTAATCTACAGGTCTATTTATCTTAAAGACTGGTCATGCTCTTCTGTATTCTGCAGAGAAATAGGTAGAACATGAAGAGGGAGCTGTTGGCTATGTTTAAGGGCTAGGTCTGGAAGTAAAAATACTTTGCTTGCTAAACACCTGGAAATCAATCATGACATGGTATTCATCTGCTGTGGAGGCTGAGAAATGTAGCGTAGATGTGTTCCCAGGGTGAAGGGAGGCATATTGGTACACATGTCAATCCTACTGCACTGAACACAGTAAACACCAGCAAATTCAAAATTTGTTCTCAAACTACCCTACTATGTTAAAAAACATAAAGCTTAAAAACAGACACTTTTGCTGGGTGTGGCAGCATATAGCTTTAAGTGAGTTCCAGGACAGCTAGGGCTATACAGAGAAACCTTGTCTTAAAAAAACAGAAAAACAAAACAAAACAAAAAAAACAAAACCAAAACAAAACAAAACACTAAAATACCATAACTTTATAGTCAGGCTGACCTGAGTCTTTGAATCCTAGCTGGCCACTTTTTAATTACATATCATTGGATAACTTGGTTAATTAATTCATGTTTTAGTTTCTTCCTGGAAAATGGAGGTGATGACGTTTCTCTAAAGGCTACTGTAAATGCTAAATAGAGGAAAACCATTGTGATGAGCATCTCTGTAAATGTCTGGCTAATGGTAACTTATTATTATTATTTAGATAACTTCTTTCTTGTTCTAATATACTGTAATGCGCCAAGTGTCTTTGCTCCACTCTGTGTGATGTTGGACAAGTTAGTTAAATTTCAATGCCTCAGTTTCTTCATTTATGAAATGATGGTGATAATAAGCATGTAGCAGAGTACTAGTGATAGGTTTTAGGGCTAGAACTAGTTCAGAGTGTCCATATTGTGGTTAGCTGATTCAACACACTTGGGACCAGAGGTGCTTTATTTTGGTAACTTATAACTTAGCTCAATAAGTGGTACCTCTAATTATTATGACACACCAACTCTTAGTGTCTAAGGCAGATGATAATTCAAGCTATCCTGATAGTATCTGTACATTATCATTCATCAAATAGCGAGGGTCTAGAGAGCAAGTTCTGGGCTTGGCCTAAAGACTACAATAGTGACAAAGTCTGGCAATGACCTGGTCTTTATGAGCTTACACTGTATTTAATAATAGGACATTTTTTTTGTAGCTGTTACTGCACTGAGCCCTTTTTATCATATTATTTAATTTTATTATTTACAGAAACTCTGTGAATTGGATTTGATTGCCACTATTTTCCAGATAAAGTAACAGATTTTGAGAATTTAAGTAATTCAAGCAAGGTCATAGAACTGATAAACGGCTGAGATGATGTTTGAAACTATGTCCCTCAGACGCCAATGCTGTTAACAGTTGTGCTGGGATGTCAGATCTGGTCACATAAAAAGATTTGCTAAGCAAAGTGTATGCTGTTAAATGGGAATGGAGGTTGGAGACAGGGGAAAAGGGTGTGTGTGATGGTGAGGGTGGCCTCTCGCCTCTTTGGGAATTCAGTTTCATCTCTGGACCATTTATGACAGCAAATGCCCTCTCTACTTGGATGACTTTAAACGTCCCCCAGGATTAGAAACATGTAATCTTATCAACCAGGTTTGCTTTCCATCTGCAGGAGAGCCAGGCTTTTCAATTTAACCACTGGCTTAAAAAAAATGGAAAAAAAAATAACACAAAGAAATCTACTGTCTCTAGCCTTCTTTAAAATGATGAATGCTTTTTAAAGGCAAATCCATCACTGGTCACTTGAGGGAGGAAATGTCAAGGAAAGTTATGGTTTGTTAGCTTTTACTTCTTGACATTATACAAGAAAGTAATTGAAGTACAACAAATACCATGTTGTTTTACCTCATCTATTTATATAGCCATCCAACAAGATGAATATATATGTAACTTCGGATTTGGAGAAAAGTGTCAGAGAGTCTTTGACTCATTCCATTGTCTTATCAGTGCTAATCAAATATGTTTCCCCTCAGCAGAACACATGGCAGGCCTTGGTGCTCTCTCATATAGATCCCTAGATATTGAACAACCGAACTCATTTTTAACTCCTCAGGCACATTAGTCTCATCTCCAGTTCTTAGAGCTTGAACATGATGTATAATAAAGCATGCACAAATTCAATTCAATAAACAATTATTTATCTAGCCCTCTCTGTACATAAGATATGCTGCTAAAGAGGGGCACAATTGACCCCAGTCTGTAGTGACTCCAATACAGTCCAGACTAAATGTTATTATTATTTCATCTATGAAAAGGAAAAGTAAGTCTGGTAAGCAAATCAGTGAAGTGTTATCTCTGCATTGCTCCTGCAACTATACATGTAAATTAGATTTTAAATTTACAAAGCAAGTTTGTCATTTAAAGAATTTTATAATAGCATTTTTGGAGCACAGGTTACCACTAACAAATAAGGATATTTTTAAGTTGGTTGTTTATAAGGTGAACAACCACTTTATGGATGGATATTATGTGGCTCATACTATAAAAAATCCCAAGGCTTGTTTCTATGACACCCACAATCTCTTTGTGGTTGGATAGTGTGGTTGTCAAGCAACTTAAATAGAAGAGACATGTGAAATTATTATTATTTTTCCCTCTGAGAGGTGTGAACTACAAAACAAAGGCGTCAAGCTGCTTTATTGTGTAGCAAAGATCTCTCAGGTCTCAGCTTAGATTTCTGGTGAAAGAAAGCTACAGTGCTGTATTTAATAGGGAGAGTCAGGGTGAGCTTTCTATGAGCATTAACCTTTTAATTTCTCTGAAATGACCTCAGAGATTCAGCTGGGACTTCAGCTGAGCCTGTCCAGAGGTCTAATCTTAAGGATTGTGAAACCGGATCTGTGGAAGACAGGAGGTGGTTTCTCTGTATTTTGGTTACTGTTCTTTGCAACCCTTTCATATATGCTTTCTTTCTACATATAGCTGGATTGACAGATCTGATGTCATAGAACCTGCATTATATGTCTACCATTTACATGTCAGTACTGGGCAGTAAAGAATTTGGCCTTGATGAAAGAGAAGCTTGGCTTTGCTTTTCTTCTGGGAGGTAATTCCTGTTAAACCAGATAGAAGTGTCTTTGTTTTAAGGAGTGCTGCCCATGTTGAATCTTAGGCTGGGGTCAGGAATACTCAACAGACACATCATAAAGGTCACCCATGATTGATTTTATAGCTTAACTTTTGGATCATGTGGTATCAGTTGACATGAGGCTGAGTTCAACAACTTGGGCAATCTGTCAATCAATCCATCATGCTTATATAATAAGGCTGCAATGAAAATGCCCAGGCCTGAGTAGCGATGCTTTATGCATGTTGACTCCGGAGCAGAGGACGATGGGAATGTTGTACTCTCTGGGTCTCTGCCCTATGCATCTCATCCTTTGGCTGATTTTATTTAGTATCTTCAGTAACCAAAGCCATATTAACATTTTTTCAATGAGTTGTGCACATCCTTCTGGGGAATTGTTGAAACAGTTAGATTTGAGAATCTCCACACATTTGTACCTGATGTGAGAAGTGAAGAAAGTCTCTGTCTACAATTTCAAATCATTCTAATTTGGCCACTCAGAGGGCCTATAGACATGCAGATGTGTCCAGTTATACACAACCATGACAACAGGCCTTAAAACACCAAGATAAAATGTTTCCCTTGGAGGTACTTGTATGATGGTCCAATTTAATAACTTTAGAAAAACAGTATTAAACCGATTTTTTAAACATAATTTTTCATTAATTCTTTGGGAATTTCTTTTTTAAAATTTATTTATAAAAAAGTCTTTTTTTCCATGTATCCCCCTGATCCCTCTCCCTTCCCTCCTCCCAGTCCCTCCCAGTCAGCCTTCAGCCTCCCCCCTCCCTACTCACCCATCCCCTCCCCCCAAAGGGCAAGAAGTCCCAAGGTGGGTCAGCTCAGCGTGGCACATCCATTGCAGGCAAGTCCTATTCCTTCATCCCAGTATCAAGACTGGGTTAGGCCCTCCATTATAGGGAATGGGCTCCAAAGTGTCAGCTCACGCATGGGACCAGTCTGATCTCACTCTTCAGGGCTCCACATACATTATGCACCGCAATCCCACTTATTTCCCAGTCCCTCCATATCTGCCCTTAACCCTTATAGTGTCACCCTTCCCAAAGGAGAACTTAAAAAGAAATAATAAAAATAAAATAAAAATACAATTAAGAATAGTAATCAAAACAATCAAGCAAGCCCCCCCCAAAACAACCAACCAAAACCCCACTTCACTCCTCCATCTTTCCTGCCTCTCCCCTGTCTCCCCACCCCCCACCTCTCCATTCATCTCAGCAGCACTGGGAACTCCTGTGTGTCACACAGTGTATCCTTTTGGCCAAACAGCTTTACTTGCAAATGTTCATTGTATAATGTTTTGTTGGTCAGGTTCAAGGCCTCTGGCTTCTGGAACAACATCAGTACTGGACCCTAACTCCTCTTGGGTATCCTGCAGTTGTCCTTGGTCATGGAGATCCTGTGGCTATGATTCCTCAGGATTGTTCCCTTCTTTCACTCTAGCCAGCCATAGATGGTGTAGATGTTGGGGAGTGTCAACTCAAAACCTTGGATGTGTGCCTGGGTGGTAGCTGAGTTAGTCAGTCTGGGCCACTGGGATCACCTCCCTCAGGTAAGAGGGGCAGCTTTCCCGAGTGTGGGAGCCAGTTTTCTTAAGAGTTGTGGGGCCAGATCTCCCATGCTGGGGTCATCAGGTCTGTTTGACCAGTGACCTGAAGGAGTGGAGTCAGATCTCCAGTTGGGTGAGCTCTTCCTGAGCCAGTGAGAGGCGGGACCAGTTCAGCATACCTTCATACTTCATTCAACACATGGTTTGCTTGGGTCCCTGTGGTAACATGGGCAATGGACAGCAAAGTAGACCCTAGCTGGTAGAGCCACTGACCCAGACATGGCCCTTGGCACCATCATGGGCCCAAATGACATCATGATCCTGGGTGGTGGCATGGACCATTCAGGTCAGCATGACCTCAGCAGCATCCGGTCCCTCAGACTCCAACATGGCCACAGGTGGTAGCTCAGATCCTGGCCAACTGCATGGACTTCAATGGTAACAAGTACCTTGGATATCAATACAGACCCTGCCTCAAGTAGGGCCACAGACCCAGACATGGTCCTAGGCAGCAGCTCAGGCCCAGATAACACCATGGCCCTAGGTGGCAGTGCAAGGTATTAAGATTTGTATAGTAGCCTGGTGGCAGCATGGCCCTCGGATACCAATATGGCTTCAGATCTTGGTCTAGACCATAGGTACCCGCTTGACCTTTGGTAGTAACAGAAGCCATGGGAATCAACACAGACTCTGGCTGTGGTAGGGCCATGAACTCAGACATGGCCCTTGGTGGCAAACAGGCCTTCCACATCAGACTGTTCCTCACTACCTTCACCTCTTCAGATCTGCCTCTCTCTACAGGACATGAACTATTCTGACTTTCTCTGTATTCCATACCCCATCGTATATTTTCTCACCATAATGACACCTTTGATGCATGGCAGGCTCACAGTTTTTTCTACATGTCCAAGGCAAGGGCCCCAGACAGGCATGTGGGTGAGATAGAGTACTTTTTAATGCAACGCTCTGGATTAGGACATTCTGAATGATTTTGAATTTGTTCATGGGTTACAAACATGAACACATTAAGGAGCTGTAAAGGGAACTAAAATAGTGAGTCAGAAGGTGGGGCCTGTGGGACATATGCTTATATAAAAACATTCAGGGTTAATAAGGAATATCTGTATCAGGAATTATCAGAGGCTCCTCATCTACTTTCAGTCTACAGTCTGAGCTAAAGGCTCCATTGGTAAATGCTTAAGACTATTCAGCCTTCTATCATCTCCTTAATGTCACTTTTTGTTTGAATTTGATCATTTTAATTAAATTTATTTCAAATTTATTGGCATAAAATTATTTATAATGACCTTTTACAATTGTTTCAATGTAAGATCTATACTAATCTTCATTTAAAATTTCTGACATTATTTATTCATTTTGGATTTAATATTATATTTTTAGTTTCCCCTAGAATCAGTTTGTGTCTTTGTTTTCTTCACTGGTGACTGTTTTATATTTTATTAACTTCTATTTGCATATACAATATAGTGAGTCTTTAAAATTAAAAGCGTAATTATTACAGGAGCAAGTAATTCCACTGCTGAGAACATTTCTAAAGGAAGCCAGAGTGTGGGAGAACAGCTGCACCTTCATCTTGTAGCATTTGTTACAATGTGTGACATCAACTCATACAGCCACTAGCACATTTGTAGTGTGAGATATATATAGAATAAAATAATATTTAGCTATAAAAGGGAGGAAATCCGGTCCCTTCCAACATCATGGATGAATGTGGAGGGCATCGTAGGTGATGAGTTAGTCACAGAAAGATGAACACATGTTTGTGCTTACGCATGGAATCTAACAAAGTCATAGTTAGGAGCAGAGAGCAGAATGATGGGTACAGGAGCTTGCTGGGGTGGGGCTGGGGCATCTGAGAAGCTATTGGGCAAAGAGCACAGGATTTTAGTTAGACATAAATGAGTTTTATTGGTTTGTAGCTTATTTTGCAGTTATTAAAACAGCACACAGTCCTGAATAGTTCTTTCAGATCAGGGGCTGGATTGACACAGTGCTCTCTTCTGGCTTTTAGAAAGGCTGTTGAGACTGAGGGTGGTATGAATGAAGACTGTGTTACCAGTCTGCTTTTCTCCTTAGAATGAGTTGTTTTCTCAACATGGAGCCCAGTGCCCATGTCTTACATCCTCACCTTTCAGGTTCAAGTAGGAAGAGCTTCCCTTATCCTGTGGATTCCTAAACCACAGTGGCCAGTGGTCAGATAGAGTCATGCCCTGAATCACTCCTACAAGAATGGAGAGAGATTCATATAAGTAAAATCCAAGCTTCATATTAGAGGCCAGTCCCCCCAGCCCCCCCCCCCACAATCTGAGAGTAGGGATGCTATGGGATTATGTTCAGGTACATTTAAATATTTGTCCCTCCTACTGGTTTAATAAAACACTGATTGGCTAGAAGGCAGACAGGAAGTGTGGGCGGGGCTATCAGACTAAGAAAACTCTTGGAAGAGGAAGACTTGGAGATACCAGCAGATGCAGAGGAAAGAGGTGGAAATGCTGCTCTGAGAAAAGGTACCAAGTTGCATGGCTAAACAAGATAAGAATCATGGGTTAGTTTATGAGTTAAGAGTTAGCAAGTTATATGCCTGGACTATAGGCTGATCAGCATGAAATTAATGTAAGCCTCTGTGTGATTATTTGGGTTTAAGCGGCAGTGGCACTGTGAGTGGGTTTGAACTTTGGAGCTAGGCTGGAAAGTCCGAGCCAGAAACTTCATATTACATAGGGGAGAAAAATGCATCCTGGAAAGGCAAAGTCTTCAAATATTTATAAATTATCTTGTCATTTTTTTTTTTTAAACAGTCTCACTAAGTTGTCTGTGCTAGCCTGGAAATCTCATAATAGCTTAGACTGGTTTAAATTCTGCTCTTCCTGTCTCAGCTCCCTGAGTTCTGAGATTATAAATGCATACCATCAGGCCCAGTCACAAGTTCTTCAAGGTTAGACCAGAGCCAATGAAGGGTTAGAAGATAGGTCTCACCAGAGGAAGCAAACCACTGGGAGTGGGGTGCTTGGAGATACAATATGGGATGTCTTTCTGTATGCTGTGAATACCATTAGTTAATAAAGATACTGTTTTGTTCTATGGCAAGCCAGCTTATAGGCAGGCAGGAAATTCAAGCACAGATAAAGGGGAAGGAGGGTGGAGTCAGAGAGAGATACTGCAAAGTGCCACCGAGAGAGCAAGATGTAAAAGTACAGGTAAAGCCACAAGCCACATGGCATGACATAGTCTAACAGAAATGGGTTGAATTGAGTTGTAAGAGCTAGCTGATAATGAGCCTGAGCCATAAGCCAAACAGCATGTGATTAATATAAGACTTTGCATGATTATTTGGGACTATTGGTCCGGATCTTGGGGCTGGGATGGGTTAGAAACTTCCAGCTACAGCAATACTGATCTATGCCTTTTTACTGTCTTATTCTCTATTTCCCGTCTGCCAAGAAGTAAAGGCCAGCCTCCAGCACATACACTTACCCTGTGATGCTCTGCCCAAGGGTACCAACTCTACAAAACCATGAGCCACGGCAACCTTCCTCCCCTAAGCTGTCCTCTCAGGTACCTTGGTTACAATGATGGTTACAAAGTAACATTTACGCTCATCATGCTTTTCTGTAGTGGGCTAGAACAAGCAGCCTAGGCGTTCTCCCAGACTTCCTGCAACTTCTAAAAAATGCAGAAATCTTTTTTTGCTTACAGGGTGAAAAGTTGGAACTGCTTCATGGGTCATAGACTGCTGTGCCCTGAACTGTAATTATTCCTTTTTCTCCCTGGTATTAGTCCTAGTGTTGTTTTATGTACAGCATCTTCAAAATACTGCGGCAGACACAGCTCTAATTCAGAAGCCTAGGAGAGCAGAGGCCATGTGCTTCCTCTCTCCCCTTCCCTTCTCCTCCTGTATCCCTCGGTTTCTTTTCCTCCTCCTCTTTATGGGTACCATTATTTACCAGGTCACTTTTGGCTACTCTACATCCAACGAACCAGACCAAGGTCTGGTTACTAAATACTCAGTAAGTGTATATTGTACAGACAAAAGGTATTTGTCAGAGCTTCACTGACAACACTTTTATTTCCTTAGGTGTGGGAGAAAAAGAACTCCAGTCACTTCTGGATGGTTCCAGAAAGGATGGTGGTAGAAGGAAGATTTAAATTACCTTGCAGCTTTGGGGCAAGTGACATTTTCTTTGCATTTTTTTGTTTCCCCCTCTTTGGTTAGTACATGGCCAGCATTTTCTGCAGCTCAGGATTGAACAGTGGAGAGAACACATCATGAACCAGCCACGGGGACAGAGGCAAAGAGGGAGCTGTGGCTGGACTTTGGAAATGGATCTTTTGGCAGGAAGAGATGGAAGAAATCTAATGATCAAATCCAACTTCCAAATGCAGCTCTAATGGAGGGAGGGTTGACCCGCTCACTGTCTTCCAATGTCATTTGAAAGGTCCCTTCTCCTGAAGGCAGGGTGATTCCTAGTTCATTTCCCATAGGGTAGTGTGCACCATATTTGAATTAAGAACTGTCTTTCGAGAAACACATGGCAGACATGTGCAAGGAGAGAAATTATCCTCTATGTAAACATTGTCCAGTAAATTAATCAAACTTCTACTGAGTATTTGCTAAATGTCAGGTGTGTAGTTACATGTCTCAAAGATGGAGAACAGATGGCCCTCTCCCTCAGGGAGGTTTAATCTGGAGATTTGAATGGAGAATCATTTAAAACTAACGAGGAAAACAGAAACACCTCTGTTTAAAATGAGGAAATTTTAATGCAAAAAAAAATATGAGTCTACAGATGATAGTGTTGTTGAGAAGCTGAGAGGTGAAGATGAAGAGACCCCGGAGATGGTGGGTCCAATCACTACCATGACGTTTTAGGGGATAGAAAGAGAAGGCCCATAGTAAATGGTAGAAATGTCAGAATTTACATGGAAAATGGTGGGAAGAGGATTGAAAGGGTCAGAGTAAGGCCATAATTTGTACAAGGTGATTCTGTGCTGTGGGAAGAGATCTTCATTAGTAAGGAAATAAATTTCCTGAAAAGTGTGGTCAGTGGTGGCTGCTTGCCAGGTCAGGGCCAAATTCAGGCAGGTTTACCTGCAGAGAATTGTCACGATGACTCTGAACGTAACAATTCCAAAACAGGTGACAGCCAACAGATTGATCAGCCTGTGCAAGCAAAAGACATTAGAGGAAATGGGATCATTAGGGAGACCGATAGCAACCAGTTGCTACAGAAGGGGACAATTCCTCGCCCATTTTTGCTAGAGGTGAGCAAATTTTCAAATAGGAAGTAAAAACTGGTTTTATCCAGTTCCCAGGAGGGAATGGCCCTGTCGCATCAAAACCAACACACCTGTAATGATTTCTTTGGGCTTCATTTGCAAGTCTCATCAAGGAGACTCAGCTGTTGTCTGGAGTAGATAGATGCTGAGAAGAGGGGGATGTCCTAACACTCCAGCGACTGTTGGACAAAGGATCTTAGCTGACAGCGTCATCACATCCCTCTGTTAGTGGGAAGGGAAACGGGCGATAGGGTAAGTCCTGGCTATAGTCCAGTTCACAGTGGCTTCGAGATGTGTATGGACTCATCCAGTGGTCATGTCTGAGGTCCTTCCTTCCTCTCCCCTCCCCCTCTCTATTCTTTTGAGACAGTGTCTCGTTATGTAGCTCTGGAGCTCATTAGGTATGTCCTGGAACTCACTTTGTATATCAGGCTGGCTAAGAGTAAATGCACCACTGTGGCTGGCATGTTTGAGGTTCTTAAGTGTATAATGGGCTGGATGGTCTTGATGGCTAGCTTGACATGTTGCTTGTATTACATGTTGGAACTGCTACAATGGGCAAATGCAGTGAAAAGCCCCTCACAACTGCCTCCTGCATCTTCAGCTTCAAAGAGTCAGCTAAGGAGAACATGTCCCAGAATGGAAGGAAGTGCCAGCTTGTAGAAGTGAAGTGTGTGGAGGTAGTGGCCCCAGCTGTATCTCTGCTCAGTTCTGACAAATGTAGAATTCAGCCCCCTGCAAGTTCAGATGGATTTGGACAAGTGACAGTGGAGTTCTCTAAGCTCGACCACATAGCTCCTACCATGGCAGCTACTACACCAGATGTGGCATCTTTACCAGATCAGATGAATGATTAAGGACATTAATCTGTTTCCTGAGAAACCAAACCTGTGTGTGTGTGTGGGAAGACTTCCTCTTCAGCATAGTCAAGCATCAAATACTCAGAACATAGAATGAGTCTATGATGATGAATAAGACACCTCACAAAATAAATAGAAGTCAGTAAGTTCTTTTCTAGAAAGTTTCATCCTAGGAAGGTCAATTTTTTTTCCTATCCATACACCTATCCATAATCCCAGGTGAATGCCACCAGTGGCATGCTTTATATAACATGATGGGATTCCTTTAGCACTGAGAATGGCACCTGAACGCAGGAAATCAACCTCTTGGAAGCCCAGGGATAGATGACCTGGGTGGTCTGCCATGGAAACTTGATGTACCAGATCGAATTCTGCACTTGGGAGCCTGGATTGAGGAGAATGCAGCTGAGCCGGCCTGCTATTGCACACAGGGGAGATAGTGTGGGAATGTCCATCTTCAGCCTGTGGAAGAAGATATGGTAGATGCATTGAAAGAAGACGGAATTGTGGTTCAGAAAAGGAGGGGACTCGATTCTTTTTAGTTACTCGGTTCAAATTTTCTGGGGGACCCTGTGCTTTTTTTCTTGCCTTTAGGCTCTGTGAAACCCCTCTGGGGATGGTCCTTGGTTGAGTTACAGTGAATGGAAGTCTTTCCTTTGTTACCAAAGCAAACAGTTCGCCTAGTATGAGGCCTGAGGGCTGTCACTTCCTGTCTGGCTTACCGGTTAACTTTCTAGTGTGATTTTTATGTATTGTTTTCATCTTTCTACTTAGGCTATTTTGGGAAGAAGGTTAACTACAGTAGTAATAATATTAAGGCTAATAATAGTTCATATTAACTTTTACTGAGTATCAGTCATGGTGCTGGGCACTTTACCCACTCTCTGTTCAGCTGTAGGAAAGTCGCCTGTGACTTGCTGTCATTGTCAATGACCTTGTCTTTCCTGCTTTGACCGTACAAGCACAGGAAGTGACTTGCCAGACAGCTGGTGGAGCACAAAAGTGTCTACTCTTGGGGTGGTGTCTCTTTCCTTCTCAGGAAAAGTGGCTCATGCTCATTAGTGAAAATATTGAGAAGCATCTGGAATTAGAATTTGGAAACATTCAGAAGCAGAACTAGAGAAAAATCAATTACTCTATTGCAGATACATTGTTAAATACTGTGATGTCTATGCCCTCCCCCTTGCTTTGAAATTTCTCAGGGTAAAGCCTAAATGCTGTTTATGACATTAAGTATGTTTGCTCAACATATTTTTTTGGGAGATAGAGATTTGCTATATTTTCTTTCTTTTTAAAAGCATTTTATTTATATATTTTTAGCTTTTAAATTAACTTACAAATAATAGATTGCATATAGAATTTCATACATATTTTTGGTCAACTCTGTTCCCTTAATTCTTCATCTTCCTTACCTTCTTGTCCCTCTTTCTCTGCTATCTTTTTTCTCTGACTGCATTCTCCTTTCTATGTTCTATGGATTTCCATATTTGCCTCCCTTAAAAAAATTGCTTTCTCGACTGGGTGGTGGCGACACCCACCTTTAATTTGAGCACTCGGGAGGCAGAGGCAGGTGGACCTCTGTGAGTTCCAGGTCAGCCTGGTCTACAGAGCAAGTTCCAGGAGAGCAAGGGGCAAGGGCTGTCATACAGAGAATCCCTTTCTCGAAAAAAATCTCTGTCTCTGTCTCTCTTTCTCTCTCCTTTCCCATATTTACTCCCACCCAGGTGCACATACCTAAGATTTTGAGATCAGGAACAATATAAAAAGAAATTCTAGGATCTTTGCCTCCAACATCATTTTTTAAAAGCCCATGCAATGTCTTTTATGCTTCCACTTTTTTTTTTTTTGAGAATTGGGGCATCTTTATAGCCTCCTTCCTCTGCTTCGTTCATTTTAGGCTGTTTTAGAGACTTTTTCTCTAAGATACCTTGCAGCTTTTGAAAATTGGTGCCTTGGTGTCAGACTGCACAGGGTCTTGTGTTCTGGGACCACTTGGCAATAAGCTGTCTCTTCCAGACCTGTTTCTGCATTGGATGCTATAATTTCTCTGGTAGCTATCAGGAGCTACACTAGTAACTACCAGGAGATGGCGCTGTCAGCAAGTGCATCTGCTAGGCAGGACTTACACAAACCCTTGAAACCTTTAAATATTTATCCATAAAATTCAATAAAGCCATTCATCAACTCTAATGCTTGGAATTTGGGCAGCCCATGAGAATATTACAATATTTTTCTGGAAGTTCCACAATCCTGTTCTTCATGGCCTGTTTGTGGCTCAGACTTCTGTTCATTTCTTGTCAGTGGGAAGGACTTCCTCAGACTGGGCCTAGGAACCTGTTTACAAAATCTCTCTAGATATTGTAGGAGATTGAGAAGTCTTCAAGTTTAGATAGCAGGTCTGATCCTTTTTCATTTCTTCAGCATCCAATAAGCGTTTTATGAATGAGAAACACTCCATGTACAAATGAATTCAGGGTGTGTGTTTGTGTGTGTGTACATGCCTGTGTGTCCCTTCTAGGATGTTGTAGTCAAAATATGTGTCTCCTAAAGGTTCACATGTTAATGATTTGTCCCATAGGGTGTAGGGTCGCATTACAGGGAAAAAAGAGATGAGGCTTAGGGATAGTCTTTAGACCACTTGCGTTTGTCCACGAAGGAGCTGTGGAACCATGGCCTCTCCCATCTTTCTCTTTTGGTTCCTGGTTGATGAAGTGATCAGTTTTGTTCTCTCACAGGCGTCTGCCACCAAGTGCTGCCTTAGAGCAAACAAGTAGCAATCAGGTCAATAGATCATGAGCTGCCTTCAAAACGGAGCCAGAACAAAGCTTTTCTCTATGTAGACTATTTCAGACATTGCATTCCAGTGATGGGAAACCACGCCACATGGAGGAGCTTGGAAGTCATCTGGTTGTCACAAGGGCAGAGGGAGGTCATGGGCCAGACTGAAGGATGGTGAACATGCAGAGAATAACTCAACATAGCTCCCTTGTCCAAAATACCCCTTTGCTTCCCTTTAAGGGCACCTGCATGTCTTTTTCCTCTGCTGGTGATGTTAGACAGACCATAGGCTTTTTCTGAGCCTCAGTTTCCCTATCTGTAAAATAAAGAAATACATTCTCTCCAGAGACAACTCAGAACTGTTGTGGATTTAAAAGAAATGACATACATGAAGTAAATTCTTTACAAATTATGAAGAACATCTTATCTATGGTATGTCCATTGTCTTTAATTCATGGGGACACCCTTGGTCTTGGTGTGTCTGCTAAGGCTGGAGTCACATGGAGGTCTCATCCTTGCTCTAACACAACCTTTAATACCTCAGGTTATTAGCTCCATAGTCGTCTTAGATCCTTACACCCATCTTGAAACGTTCTTTGGTTTTTTACTTTCTTCCACCCCTGAGTAATCCCTCAGCAATGCAATTGATTCTGTACTCCAAGCTCAGCTCAAGGCTCTCGATTCTCATCCTCCCTCATTCTCAGCTAGCTGTGGCCATTGATGCCCTAGAGAGCCATTGTGGATGACTCTAGTTCTTTCTGCCCCTTCCATAAAACTTCTTTTTTTTTTTAAACTTTATTTTATTTATTTATTTGCCTTGGTGTTTTTGCCTGGAACTGGAACTACAGACAGTTGTTAGCTGCCATGTGGGTGCTGGGAATCGAACCCGGGTCCTCTGGAAGAGCAGACGGCGCTCTTAACCACTGAGCCATCTCTCCAGCCCCTCCATAAAACTTCTGTGCAGTACTGGAGTGAACTCTTAGAAATCTACGACAGACAGAGCTGTTCCTCCTGAAAGGCCCTATGGGAGGCCTCCCATTTCTCTAGGCTTGAGAGCTGAAACCTTGCATACTGTAGTAGTTTGAATGTAATTGGCCCCCTTAAGCTCATAGGGAGTGACACGATTAGGAGGTGTGGCTTTGTTGGAGTGGGTGTGGCCTTGATGGAGGAAGTTTGTCACTGCAGGGGCAGGCTTTGAGGTTTCCTATGCTCAGGATACCACCCAGTGTCTCAGTTGACCTCCTGTTGACTGCAAGATGGAGGACTCTCAGCTACCACTCAGGCACCATGCCTGCCTGTATGCTGCCAAGCTCCCCACCATGATGATGATGAACTGAACTCTGAAACTGTGAGACACCCAAATTAAATGTTTTTTCTTTAAGAGTTTCTGTGGTCATGGTTTCTCTTCACAGCAATGAAAACCCTAACTAAGACACCTACACAGTCCTCCTAATACAGCACTGTCTCCTTGCTCAGCATATGGAGCCACCAGGCTATTTCCTGACGGGACATTTAGCTCTTGCTTTTCCCTCTAGCCAGAGTTCTCTTTGGCAGGTATTACATATCTTCAAATCTCAGTTCAGATGCTACAGCTCACTGAGGTTTTTGCTGTGCTCCTGGAATACTTTTCTCTCCTATTATCTTATGTGATTTCTTCTTACAGTGTTAGAGTGCTCTGCAATCTCTCTTTTCATTTCACTGTGTTTACTGATTTCTGGTATTAAATGTTTCTACCATGAATGTAGAGTTGTTATAGGTCCCTATATTCTATGATGATGCCTTGTGTATGCCCAGGTTCAGCCATGGTTTGCTGGTCACAGAGACTAGTTTCTGGGTTTCTTGTGGGGGTATTGGCCTGGCTCTGTCATCGGAGGGTCTGACTAGACCTGGAAGATGGCTTCTGAAGGGCTCACCTCTCTGGTTCCCAGAAGGAGGACACTTTAGTTTTTTGTCATCTTGGGCCTCTCTAAAGAAGGTCTTGATATTGAAGCTAATTTCATCTCTCTCTCTCTCTCTCTCTCTCTCTCTCTCTCTCTCTCACACACACACACACACACACACACACACACACACAGGGGGGAGAGAGAGAGAGAGAGAGAGAGAGAGAGAGAGAGAGAGAGAGAGAGATATGTTGCAGCATTACTGGATATACTTTACAGCTACTAAGTCACCAGACATGCTATAGTTTGAATGTGAAATATCTTCCATTGTCTTTTGTGTTTCCTTGTTATCTGGTGGAATTACTTTGGGAGGTTTCAGGAGCTATAGGAGAAGGGCCCACCTATAGGAAATAGGTCAGTGTGCCATGACTTTAACTGTTATATCTGATTTAAGAGCCCTTATCTCTAACATATATGTGTCATAGGATGATCCGTTTCTTCTCCACATACTCACGATCATGATGTTCTATCTCAGCCAGCTGACCTCCTCCACACACACTGCCATGATGTTCTGTTGGACCCAGCTGACCACAGGTAGAACCTCTGATCTATCTATCTCAGGCATTAGCACTGCAGTGAAAAGTCAGAAACAACAGGGGGTTCTGGGCTCAGGGCTGGGCTGCAGTAGTTTCCACCAGGCTTCATTTATCAGTGCTGACATGGAGGCAAGAGGCAAGAACGGAGGTGGCTACATGCACCTTTGAACCGAATAAGAGGGAGCAGAGTGATTCAGGGCCTGAAGCCTCTGCTGTGGTGGGGAAGGCATGCAGCTTGGTTTCTGTGTTCTTCCTCTTGCCGCTGACTGCGTCTTTCTCAGTGCTGATATTTGAGAACAGTACAGACACAGCTTGGCCCTCAAGGTACAATCAATGAGGCCCCAATGATAACTGCACAGAAAAACCAAAGCCAAGGGAAACTCTTGCAGATTCCTCGTTAATTGAAGTAATTAAATCAGCAGGAAGCCATTTGAACAATTATCACACTACAAGGAAAAACTCATTTTGAGCTTTAGTATAAACATCCAAATAAATAGCTATTAGTTTATATTTGTAAATACCATCAGCCTATCAGGAAATTTGCTAATAGATTTTTAATTAAGGGGAAAGGCACATTTATAGCAGGGCTGCACTGTCTTCTCTTCAGATCTTCCTACTGGTTTGAGTGTGGAGTCTTGGACTCACTTTGAGAGCAGGTTTGGTCTCTCTGGCTCAAGTAGCCCACAGTGTTTTGGGGTCACAGTCTGGGTTACTCCAGCAGGATTTGGTTCACTGAAATGACTATGTCATCAGAGGTGGAGGAAGCCCAGGACTCATTGCTGTAAGAAGGACCTGAGTTCAATTCCCAGCATCCACATGGCAGCTAACAACTGTCTGTAATTCCAAGATCTGACACCCTTACACAGTTATACACGCAGGTAAAACACCAATTCACATAAAAAAAAAAAAGAGAAACAAGATAACCTATACAGCAATGGGGTTCCTTTCTGAGAGGATAGGATGATGAAGCACAGGCATTCTGAATCAGGGCAGCGTGCACAGGTGCCCATGTCTGCCCTTGGGACTGATGATACCAATTTTAAAATAACTGACTTTAAAAAAGGGATTTAAAAAAAATCTGATTTTGAAGTTCTTTCCAAACACTGTTTCGTTGACTCTTACTAAAATCTTGTGAAGTTTATAGTCATGCAATCTGTACTTAAGGCAGATGTGACTAAAGTTACCCTGCAAGTTAGTGGGAGGTCAGGACTAGAATGCAGGGCCCTAGCTGTCTTTATTTTTCTTGAGCTTTATGGTTTCTGATCTACTATAAAATTTTGCTTGTGGAACAATGTCTTATTATGTAGGCTAGGCTAGCCTCAAACTCATGATCCTCCTCTTCCCAAGGGCTGAGATTACCATCATGTGCAATGATGCCTGGCTTCCTGTTATGCTTTTAATGACTTTACTTGTGAGACTCTAAAGACATTTCTCAAGAAAAAAAAGCCATTTGTGTACATATAATTTTATGCATAAATTTAGTGCTTTGACAATCCCCAAAAGTCAGCAATGGAACCCACAGAGCTGTAAATAGACCCAAGACTAGAACCCTGTCCATTTACTCAGCAACAGATGTGAAATCCACCAGCTACAGTCAAGGCTTCAATTTCGTACAGGAACTAAAGAGCTAATCTTTTTGGATCAGAGATGAGATTCCTTTGTCATGGGTTCCCTTTAGATCCACTGTTTGTGGGTGATTTGGGGGAAAGAGTATCCTCAAGAAAATGACGAGGCATCATTCTTTTTGGGACCATATCAAAAGATATGATAGTTTTCCCCTTAATCTTAAGTAGATCTGATATGTTGGAACCAGGTAGCATCATACATTTGGTCACTTGTCCCCAATTCAGCCCTATACTGGGGGTTTCACTGTCTTTCTTCTATGGGCATGCTCATGTTCCCACCTTCTTTGAAACATCAGAGTAATTTGATAAAGTTCTTACTTGACACACTGAGTGTTCTGTAATATGCTAACATTTCTTTATCATGTTAGTCTTGCATTAAGTTAATATGACACTAATTCAAAATGACAGGGAAAATGACTAATACAATAAGACCTACAGCTGGCTCCCTGGGGCTGCTACACGTGTCTGATTTAATTCACCTGAAAACTCACATAGGTGGGTGGTGCTCAGGTGCAGTGGATCCTCTGAAGTGGAAGTCCCTAAAATCCAAAAGCAACAGATATTTCCACCTGTATTTTCTTGTCCTTCTCCACATCCTACAGCTCAGCTCCAAGGATGCCAGAGCAATAGGAATACTTCCTGATTGTGTTAAGCTTTGGCGCTATGGATATGGGCCAAGGTCTAAATTCTGTCAATTATTGATGCTGGGCAAGTTACTTAACTTTCCTCAGCTTCAGTTTCCTGTAAGAAATACTACATAAGCTTACAGGGAAGCAGGAGGGCAGGATTAAGTGATGCACGCTGAGGAAGTGAGGCATCAGGGAAGATGAGAGACTGTACAGCTTTGATCATTTTGTTGTTATTGATTATTTCACTGAGGATAATGTCCCCAAAGTTCATTTAAATGGAAACATATATTTGTTTCTTTCCCTTTTTAGGGCTGAATAGTGCTCTATTGTATATGCTACACTTCATTTGTCCATTTATTTATTGATAGCTACTTGAGTTGCATCCATCTTTTGACTATTGTGAATTGGTGTACAGATATTTCTTTGGGAGCCTAACTTCAATGCATTTGCAATAGACCCAGAAAAGGGATTCTTGGGTTGTGCAGTGATTCTGTTTTTGATAGCTGAGAAGATGCCATTCTATCATCCATAACTGTTGCAATGTTATGCATTTTCACCATTAGCATACAAGCTTTCTCATGTTTTTCCAATCCTGTTAAAAATGACTAATTTTCATTATGTGCATATGTGTATGGGCTCATGCATGTGAGCACAGTGACCATGGAATACAGAAGAGGTCCTCAGATCCCCTGGAACTGAAGTCACAGGGTGATGTGGTGCTAGAAACCCAACTCAGGTCCTCTAAAAAAGCAACAAGAGCTTTTAACCTCTAAGACATCTTTATAGTCCTTAATTTCCCCCACATTCTTGCCAACATATGGTATTTTCTGTTTCTCTTTCTTATTATTGCAGTATTCATGGGTATGAGGTGATAGGAGCTTTTGATTTACATCTGTGGTAGTTTGACTGTATTGGCTCCCATAATCTCATAGGGAGTGGCACTATTAGGAAGTATAGCTTTGTTGGGGTGGGTGTGACCTTGTTGGAAGAAGTGTGTCACTATGGAGGCGGGCTTTGAGGTTTTCTATGCTCAGAATATTGTACAGTGCCTCAGTCAACTTCCTATTGCCTACAGGATGTAGACTCTCAGGTACTACTTCAGCATCATGTCTGCCTGTGTGTCCTCATGCTCTCGGCCATGATGACAGCAGGCTGAAACATCTGAAACTGTAAGTGAGCCACCCTAACTAAATGTTTTCTTTATAAGAATTTTGCTGGTTATAGTGTCTCTTCACAGCAATAAAAACCCTAAGACAACATCCCAATAATTAGTGATGCTGGATACCTTGTCATAGGCTTGTTGGACATATACATGCCATCTTTTGTGAAACATCTCTTAATTCCCATGCCCATTTTCTACTTTTGAGAAGTGCTGGGGATAGAACTCAGGGCCGTGTGCATGCTAGCCAAGCCCCAGACAGTTGGCTGCCCACCTCCAGCCCTGTTTGTTTTGTGTTATTGAGGTATAAGAGATGTTTGTATGTTCCTGGAGTTAGCCTTTTGTCAGATATATGGTTTGCAGGTGTTTCTCTCATTCTGCAGGTGGCTTCATCACTTTGCTGATTTTATCATTTGATGTAATCATATTTTGTCCTAGAAAATTTATTTTTATTTTTTATTGAATCTTTTCTCATATATTAACATTCCAACTGCAGTTTCCCCTCTCCCCTCCTCCAAGTCCCTCCCCCCACCTCTCTTCTCCCCAAGATCCATTTTTTCTCTTGTTTTCTTTAAAAGGACAGACCTCCCAGGGATATCAACCAAACACAGTTTATCAAGTTGCCATAAGACTAGGCATTTTGTTGTTGCTGTTGATATTCTGGTATTTTATCCAGGGAGTCCTTGCAAAATCCAAAGTCATAAAGTGTTTCTTTGGTTTTCTTCTGAAAGTTTGATAGTTTAGTTCTTAGCTGGGCCTTTGATACATTTTGTGTTCATTCTGGGACATGGCATATAGTATGTTCAACTTCTGTGTGTAGATGTCCAGGTTCAACACCAGTTGTTAAAAACATTGGTTTCTACATTTCTCCCACCTCTTTCTTCCTTCCTCCCTTCCTTCTTTTCTTTGTTCTTCCCTCTCTCTGTTTCTCCCCTTCCTCTGTTTCTCTCCCCCATATCCTTTTCTTCTTTTCCTTTCTTTTGCAAAAATGTCTTACTATGGTACTCAAACTGGTCTTGAATTCACTGTATAGCCCTGACTACTCTTGAACTTGGGGTTCTTCTGCTTCAGACCCATAATTTCTAGGATTACAGATGTATGCAACTAAAGTATTGCAAATAAATGTGATTTATTCATTTATGTATTTGTGGTGCTGTAGGATGAACTCAAGGCTTTGGGAGTTTTAGGCAATTGCTGAACCACTGTGTTATACTCCTAGTTTATTTTTGCTCTATTCCACTTCAATGTTTGTTTATCTTTTAAAAGGTACTACTTGTTTATCACTTATTTATTTATTGACAGTGTCTCAATATGCAGCCTATATTTTGCTCCAACCTCCTACATAGCCCACACTGGCTTTAAACTCGTGATCCTGCTGCTGCTTTGGCCTTCTAAATGCTTGGTTGTTTGTGCCATCATGACTGACCAAACTTTTCTTTCTTAATTTTTCTACCCTATGGTATTTCTTTCTTTCTTCTTTCTTTTCCCCTTTCTTCTTTCTTTTTTTGGACAGAATTTCTTTGTATATTCCTGGCTGTTGTGAACTCACCTGTTAACCAGGCTAGCCTCCAACTCAACGGAGATCCACCTGCCTCTGCCACCCCCACCTGGAGTGCTGCAATTAAAGCCATGCATCACTACCATCTGGCTATCTTTATTTATTCACTTTTAAAAGTTGTTTCATTTGACACACGAACTGCTGAGTTTCATCGTGACATTTTCATTCTTATTTATCTCCTGCTTTGATGGGCAGCAGTAACTTCTGTATTAGTTAGGGTTTTTATTGCTATGTTTTAAGCTATGTTTATATGCATAGTTTTAGACACTATGATTGTGACAGCTCTTCTAAAGGAAATTTAATTGAGTCTTGCTTACAGTTTCAGAATTTTAGTCCGCTATCATCATGGTGAGAGTCATGGCAGCTTGCAGGCAGACGGTGCTGGAGAGAAGCTGAGACTGCTACATCTGAAACCACAGGCAGGAAGTGAGAGTGAGCCAATCGCCTGGCCTGAGCTTCTGAAACCTCCACGCCCACCACCAGTGACGTACTTCCTCCAACAAGGCCAACTTCTTAATAGCGCTACTCCCTATGAGCTTATGGGACCATTTTTATTCAAACCATCTCAGCATCTTTTTTTTTTTTAAAAAAAACTTTATTTATTTATTTATTTATTTATTTATTTATTTATTTATTTATTTGCCTTGGTGTTTGCCTGGAACTGGAACTACAGACAGTTGTTAGCTGCCATGTGGGTGCTGGGAATCGAACCCGGGTCCTCTGGAAGAGCAGTCGGTGCTCTTAACCGCTGAGCCATCTCTCCAGCCCCCCATCTCAGCATCTTTAGAGGCGCAGGCTGGCTTGGGCATCACCGATAGCTGAACCACAATAAGTCTTCTATTTATGAGTGCAAATGTCTTGATTAATCTGTGTCAATTTCCCAGTTTTCAATGTATCTCTCACCTGGTTTACTTTATTTGAACCATCTTATTCTTTGGTGCTGACGTAGGTACAACCTTGTTCGTTTTTCATTGCCTTTTCTGTTTGTTTAAGGAGGCTTATTTTTGTCATCTTTCTGAGTGGTGTTTGGGTTTTTCAAACTCAGCCTGCTGTGCAGTATAACACTGTGTATACTCTGACTTGAAGCTCTAAATCCCCTTCCCAGAATCCATTGTCCATACTTTCTCAAGATGTCTTTCAGAGCTCTGTGAAGAAATAGTGTGTGAAGAAATCGGCACACACTAGTATGAGTTCTTTTTTCTTGTCAGCTTAGTCTGTCTGGGAGATTGCCTTGTCCACTCACCAGGATCAGCTCATTCCATGTGAAGAATGCCTGGCTACAGTTGTGAAAGACACCTTTTTTTGTCCCTTAAGGATAAAATGGTTTCTGTGATGGCATGGTGAGATTGTTTCCAGTTTTTGTTATTAGAATTTGCCAGCAGACATATTTGTATGTCTATCTCTGACCATATTGTAAGGATTCCTGGCATGATGCGTGGTGAACCCAACATGGCTCATTACTGCCAGGAATTCTTATCTCACCTGCCAGCAGAACATACTGAGGGCACACCTCTAGGCGTGGCTACGTAAATCTGTTCCTGCCCTTTGTCTTAAAAGGAGATGCGGAGTTGCAGTCTGTCTCTTCTCTCTTCTGCTTCTCTGCTCCTGTACTTGCCTGGCAACTCTCCTGAATAATCTCTCGTGTGGCCCTGGTAGTGTGTGTGTGTGTGTGTGTGTGCCTGATCTCACACACGAAACCAATACGCATATGCAGATAAACTCATGGGAGAAGTTTTGGAACATAGTTCTAGAATGAAAATGGCTTGGTTGATGTTATTTTTAGAAAATTATACTTAGTTTGTATTAATTTAAATATCTATTGGTAGTAGATGAGCATGGGAGTTCCTGGCAGTACTTTGGCTTTTGCCAGTCTGGTAGGTAAAAATATTATTGTGTTTAAAATATTACTTATTACAGGACTGTAGCACATATGAGCTCATAGAGACTATGGCGACACATATAAGACTTGCCCAAATTGACAAGAAACTGTTAGCCATGGATATCTGTGAGGAAAAGGAAAATCACTTTTCCCCAAGGGAGTGGCGCATTTATCAGCCACACTCCAGGGTGGGCCCCATGCTCTGGAGTAGTTGATCAATATGAAACGGATTCCATGTTTTGCATGTGTACACTTTTTATTTTATTTTGGAATTGGTGTGTGTGTGTGTGTGTGTGTGTTTTCTTTTGAGAAAGAGAGAACACAAGGTTGGGTGAGTACAGAGATGGGGAGGATCTGGGAAGAGGTGAGGGAGAAGGATGAATATGACTAAAATACACTGTGTAACATTTTAAAGAAATGAAATGAACTAGTCCTTGTTGTGTGCGGTGTGCTTGCATGTGTGTATAGAGGCCAGAAGTAGGCAATTTCCTCAGTTATATCTGTTCTATCTCATGTACTGAGGTCTCTTATTTAAACCCATGCTGTACCAATCCAGCCAGCCTAGCTATCCAGCTCACTTTGGGGAAATCCCTTATATCTACTTCCCAAGCACTGGGGTTATACCAGGGTCACTACACCCACCTGGTACTGGGGATCTGAACTCTGGTCTGCATTTATGTGGCAAGCACTTTGCCTGCTGACTCTGTTAGAGAAAATTTCACTGCATTGCTCAGGCTGTCCTTGAACTTACGGTCCTCCTTCCTCAGCCTCTGGTGTGCTGAGTATGTGCCACTACATGCAGCTTAATGCTGAACCTTAAGTTATTTAATTAAATTTCCATAACTATGAGTCATGTTCTGGGTTCTTTAAAAGATACATATGCATGTGTTATAAATAACTCCTCCTATGAGTCATCTTATGTATTTATTGCCTACTTATTTATTGTGTGTGTTGTGTGGGTGTAATTGGACTTTTCTCATTAGCTAACTTAAAAGAACATTTTATATTAGACAAGATTGGGTGTAGATGTCACATTTACCCTTTTCCAGTTTTGACTTTATAATAATAATGTGCGAATATTTCACATCACCCCCATTGCCCTCTCTTGTCCCCCTCCCACTCCTGCTGACATCCTTCTTCCCAGCCAATCTGCTTCCTCCTTCCATTTCCTTCTATTCTTCCTCTTTGTGGGTCTTATATGTAACCCCAGCCACTGTGTGCTCATGATTGCAATGACTGTGCCATAGCAAGAAGACAGTATTTTATAGCACTGCTCACAAACATCTGGCTTTTATAATCTTCCTGCCACTTCTTCTGTGATGTCCCATAGGACTTGGAAGGGTGAATGTCTGCACTAACTATTGTGAGTTTCTGCACTAACCTTTGTGAGTTTCCACGTTAACCAATGTCCACTGCAAAAAGAAGCTTCTTGACTAAACATAACAGCACTAGTCTATGTCTAAACGGCAGTCTGAGAAAATAATTTACACACCTGTCCATTCAGTAAAGCATCAGCAGCAGGTTCTCTACCAGGGCTTGTGATGGTTCTAGACACAGCTTTTGACCAGTTTTACGGCCCCAGGGCCTCAGATTCCATGGGAAAGCAGTCAGGTCACTGTTGCCCCAGTGATCCATCCTGTACAGCAAGCTGATGATGTGCAGAATCCGAAGCAATGGGGATTGCAGGTGGGAGACTTGACTGGTGGTGGTTCTCCCCTGCAGCAGCTGCACAGCACCTCTGGCTCTCTGGATGCTACTCAACAATCCAGCCAGCCTAGCTATCCAGCTCACTTTGGGGAAATCCCTTATATCTACTTCCCAAGCACTGGGGTTATACCAGGGTCGCTACACCCACCTGGTACTGGGGATCTGAACTCTGGTCAGTTCCAGCTTCAGTCCCCTGTGTTCCATGTCCAAATCATGTGGTTCCTTTAGCAATAGGATCTTGGGTCATATGCCTTCTGGTTCTTAGTTGCAAATGAGAGCAACAAAAATAGTCTCTATTGTTTTGGGAGCCATTGGGATTGCCCTGGCCAATAATGCATAAAGAGCCATCTCTCATCTGACACTGGATTCCCTTTAAAAATAAAACTGTGGCTTCTGGAAGAAGTATTACTCAATGACACAGGATACCTGCCTTCAAACTCTCTTTTTAAAAGTAGTTTCCAGTTAGCTTGCAAATTAGTAGGTTCTGTTGGACTTTTCTATGTAACCTCCTTGCCTGCTACCTCTTTTTCTTCCAACCACTAAAATATTTGGGGTTTTATAGCATCCCGAAACTTGTCTTTTCTATCCTATTTTTTCTAAATCCTGTTTCCTTACAGTATTTTCACCACTTAAATCCCTGCTTTGATGAATGTTCTATTGAGTCAGCATTTACTAAGGGGTTAGAGGTGAGTTAGGACCTGGGCTGGGCCATGATGACTCGTCAGCTGTTATAAGGTCTTTCATTGAAAAGAATCTCTTCACTGACTGAAAAACTGCTTGTTATGCCATATGTTTTCATAGGTATCTGGATTCAGTTCTAGTCTCTTTCTTCTTTCCTGTCTGTTCTATGCACCTGGATCAAGTTATTTTTTAATTATTCTTGCTTTATATTTTCCTAGAATGAGCTTCATTCATTCAAGGAATAGTGCATTGGCATTTTAATGAAACTATATGAGATCGAGGAGTTTGTTAACGTGGGATAAAATGATATCATTACAATGCTTAATCCTTCTTTAAGGGCAGAATTATCTTTTCTATTGACTTTTTCTAGTTTCTGGAGCTTAAGATGATCATTTTATGGATACTTTACCTTTAAAAGTTTAAAGTTTATTTTTCTGTTTTATTTATTTTTTATGAGGTTCTGGGGATTGAAGCCAGGGTAGCACGTATGTTGAACAAGTGCCCTCTTACTGAGCCACACTACAAGCCCTATTTTATTCTTTGAAAATGCTTATGTCTGAGTGATTTTTCTTCATGTGTTCTTTTTTTCATTTTTTTTATTATGAATAAAGACACATTTTCTATCCATGTATATCCTTGTTCAAGGTCCCTTCCCCCTCCCACCCCCTCTTCTCCACATCTCCCCATCTCCTCCCCAGCAAGGGCAGGAGGTCCCAAGGTCCCAATATGGCTTAGTTCAGCATCCACTACTGGCAGATTCAGTTTCTTCACCCCAACATCAAGACTGAGTCAGGTGTTCCTCTAGAGGGAGTGGGATCCAAGGTGTTTCAGATCCCAAGCTGTTCAGTGGTTGTGATTTGCAGCTTGGACATGCTTTGCTTTTTGCTTTTTTATTTAGAGTCCACTAATGAGTGAATACATCCCCTACTTATCTTTCTGGGTTTGTGATACCTCGCTCAGGAGAATATTCTCCAAATCCATCCATTTGCCTGCAAATTTTAGGATATCATTTTTTCTTACTGCTGAGTAGATGTACCACAGTTTGTTAATCCATTCTTCAGTTGAGGGGCATCTAGGTTGTTTCCAGGTTCTTGCTATTGTGAATAATGCTGCTATGAACATAGAAGAGCTAATGTTTTTGGGGTGTGAATGTGCGTCTTTAGGGTATATGCCTAAGAATGGTATTTCTGGATCCTTTGGGAGAGTGATTCTCAGTTTTCTGAGAAACTGCCATACTGCATTCCAGAGTGGCTGAACAAGCTTACACTCCCAACAACAATGGAGGAGTGTTCCCCCATGCTCTGCAACCTTTCCAGCATAGGCTGTCATCTGTGTCTTTTATCTTAGCCAATCTGACAGGTGTCAGGTGGTATCTCAAAGTTGGTTTGATTTTCATTTCTCTGATGGCTAAAGAAGTTGAGCACTTTTTCAAGTGCCTTTCAGCCATTCATAATTCTTCTGCTGAGAATTCCCTTTTTAGTTCTGAACCACATTTTTGATTGGGTTATTTAAGGTTTTGGGCTCTAGCTTCTTGAGTTCTCCATATATTTTAGAGATCAATCCTCTATCACTTGTAGGGTTGGTGGAAATCTTTTCCCATTCTGTATGCTGTCATTTTGTCCTAATGACAGTGTCCTTGGCTTTACAGAAGCTTCTCAGATTCAGGAGATCCCACTTATTGATTCCAGGAGTTGTTCTTAGTGCCTGTGCCACTGATGTTATATTTAGGAAGTGGTCCCTTGTACCAATTCGTAGAAGGGTATTTCCACTTTCTTTTCTATCAAGTTCAGTGTGGCTGGGTTTATGTTGAGGTCTTTGATCCACTTGGATTTGAGTTTTGTGCAGGGTGACAGGCTTGGATCTATTTGCATTTTTCTACACACTAACCAACCAGCTATGCCAACACCATTTGTTAAAGATACTATCTTTTTTCCATTGAATATTTTGGGCCTCTTTGTCGAAGATCAGGTATTCACAGGTTTTTGGGTTAATGCCTGCATCCTCAATTCAATTCCATTGATCCACAAATCTGTTTTTATGCAGTACCAGGCTGTTTTTATTACTGTAGTTCTATTGCATAACTTGAAGTCGGGGATGGTGATGCCTCCTGAGGTTCTTTTGTTGAGCAAAATTGTTTTGGCAATCCTGGCTTTCCTGTTATTTCAAATGAGGTTGAGTATTGTTCTTTCAAGGACCATAAAATATTGTGTTGGGATTTCTTTATGTGTTCTAATTAGGATATTTGTAAATAGGAAGTTGTTATCTATATGTAAAATGTAAATATTTATTGTATTTTAAAAAAATGTTTATTTTTATTTTTTTATGTGAATTGGTATTTTGCCTGCATGTGTAACTGTGTAAGGGTGTCAGATGTTGGAATTTCAGACAGTTGTTAGCTGCATGTGGATGCTGGGAATCGAACTCAGGGCCTCTGGAAGAACAGTCCGTGCTGAGCCATCTCTCCAGTCCCTTATTTATTGTATTTTCTTTCTTTCTTGGAGGTTTTTGTTGATCTTCTTAGGTTCCATAGGCATGCAATCACATCAGATACACATTGTTTGTCCTTTCCTTTCCCAATTTTAACTATGTGTTTATGCAGCTCACTAAAGCATCTAGAACAATGGTAGATAGTACGGTGGCTGTGTGTGTGTCATATTTTACTTTAAATATCAATGAGAATGTCATGGTAATTTGCTTGTGTATATGATGATGAGTTTTTCTTTGTGTGTGTTTGAAGAAGTCATATTAAAGTCACATATACTCTCTTTTATTTTAATAGTTTTTTCCAGCTAACACCAAGTGCTTCCCCCCACCCTCAGCATCTTTACCAGCATCTTTGAGATGATTCTATCATTTTTCTAAGTTGACATGTGGCTATAGTGAGCCCTAATGATCGGTCTTTGCATCTTAAATCTTGGCGTATTATTTTTTTAGCACACTGCCAGAATGTAAGTGCTGATATTTTATTCAACATTTTTGCATTACTATTCATAAGTGAGAGTTACTCTGTAACACAGGATGTATGTCAAGTTTGGCTTTTAAAGTTGTGCCAGCTTTGTAAAAAAGAAGTCTTAATAATGTTCCTTAATAATGGGGCATTTTAAGCAGTGGTTAGAGTTATTGATTTGTTCCCCAAGGTTGATAATCTCCCTCCAGGTTTCTGTCTGGCTCTTCTATATTTTAGGTGGCTCACTCTCTGATTGCTTTCTAAATTACTTCTAAAATAAGTGAATTTGGACTTTTGTCTTTTTGTGGGTCAACTGTGATTATAGTTTTCTAGGAAATTACCTGTTTCATTACAGTCTTTGAGTTGAAATTAAAATGTCATATTAGGATCCTTTGAATAATCTATTTTATTATTGTCTTTATATATTTTGAAATTTAATATATGTTTCAACATAATTCTGATTTTCTCTTTTATTTATTAGAATACCCAAGGCATGCTCATTTTATTATTGTTTCTTTTATGAATTTTAAAATTTTGTTTATTTATTCTTATGTGTATGGGTATTTTGCCTGCATGTGTGACTGGTGCCTGTAGAGGCCAGAAGAGGGCATTGAAACCCCTGTGGTTGGCATTACAGACAGCTGTGTGGTTGCTCAGACTTGAACTTGGTCCTCTGGAGGAGCACTCAGTGCTTTGAACCACTACGCCTTCTTTCTATTCCCTTATTATTGCTTCTAAAGGATCAGGTTTCAAGCCAGTTGTTGGTGGTACACACCTTTAATCCCAACATTCCAGTGACAGAGTGAATGGATCTCTATGAGTTCTAGGCCAGCCTGGTCTACAGAGAGTTCCTACACAAATAGACTCTGTTTAAAAAAAAAACAATATATAGCCAAACAAAACACAAAACCAAACCAAACAAACAAACAAACAAAAACCCAAACAGGTTTCAGTTTCATTTGTTTATTATATCCCTGCTTTTAAGTCATTAATAATTGTTTTTATTTTTATTTTTGCAGTGTTTCCCCTCCACATCTACTCTTCCAAAAGGGTAAAGCTTCCCATGGGGAGTCAACAAAGCCTGGTACACTAAGTTGAGGCAGGACTGAGCCCCTCCCTCCTGCATCAAACCTGAGCACGGCATCCAACTGTAGGGAATAGGCTCTAAAAAGCTAGGTCATGCACTGGGCATAGGTCCTGATCCTACTGCCAGGGTCCCCTCAAACAGACCAAGCTACAAGAAGGCCTACTCTGGTTCATGCAGGCTCCACAGCTGATGGTCTAAAGTTGCTAAATTCTCATGAGCTTGGTTCACTTGTCTCTGTAGATTTCACCCTCATGATCTTGCGCCCCCCCCCCCTTGCTCATATAATTCCTCTTCCCTCTCCTTGACTGGACTCTGGAGCTTGGCCTGGTGCTTGGCTGTGCATCTCTGCATCTGCTTCCATCAGTTACTAGATGAAGACTCTATGATGACAGGGTAGTCACCAATATGATTACAGGAGAAGGCCAATTAAGGCACCCTCTCCACCATTACTAGTAGTTTGAGCTTGTGGATATTGATGTAAAACAAAGGATAGCCAGACTACAACCCACAGATTCAAAGAAGCCAGGTAACAAGGAGGACTCTAGAGGGAAGCATGGATCACCCTGGGAAGGGGAAATAGATGAGATCTCCTAGGTTAACTGGGGTGGGGGCTATTGTTAGAGAGGTTGGGATGGAGATGAGAATATGAGGAAAATGGATGGTGGATCTGGGAAAGGACGAAGTGGAGAAGCAATGAAAGAGATATTTTGATAGAGCAAGGAAGACATTATGCAGTTAGGCAGAAGCCTGATGCTGGGGAAATTCCCAGGAATCCACAGAATGACCCCAGCTTAGACCAAGATGTGCTCATTTTTAAGTGTCTACTTAGGATGAGTTTTTTTTTTTTTTGTCTTGTTTTGTTTTGTTTTGTTTTTCGTTTTTTATCATTATGTAGGTCAAGCTGGCCTTAAACTCAGGATGCATTGGAAACTGACCTTGGACTCCTGGCCCTCTACCTCCTGAGTACTGTGATTTCAGGCAAGCACCATCAAACCTGAGTAGCTGAGTGAATTTGACAAGTGTGCACATCTTTGTTAACACTTCCCCAATACGATAGGGATCTTGTCTTTATCCTCAGAAGTTCTCTTGTGGCATTTTGTTTATTTATTTAATTACTCAATCAGGATTTTGCAATATAGTCCTTGCTGGCTTCAAACTTCTTGTGTAATCTGTAGTGACCTTGAACTCTGGTCCTCTTACCTGAGCTTCCCAAGTACTAGACTTACAGGTAAGTATGGCCACGCCTGTCTCCCCTACATGTCTCTTTGTACTCTGCCAGATAATCTCTTTTTGCTTCCTTTAGTTTTTTTCCTTCCAACATTTTTTTTTGTGATCTTGCTTCGTAGAGAGTATATTTTCTTTAAGTTTTTATCCTGTAGAGAAAAGATGCTCATCAGTTTTACTGGCTGCTAGCCAGTGTGTGTGTATACATGTGTGTGTACCTGTACATGTGTTTGAATGCATGCCATCTTCACTTATCCTTTATTTTCATTTCCTTGTATTTTATCCACACAAGTCAGATAATGGCTCTTTTGGAAGTTGTAACTTCTTTTTGAGGTGGGATTTGAGACTTTCATGGACTAGTTATTTGCTGGGAGATGGCAATGGTGGAAAGGAGGGTGGACTGGGAAAAAGGCAGCTGGAATAGTGGGCAGGGTGAGTTTCCTCCTCAGTGTTCCTTCTTCTTGACTCTCTAAGCTCTCATGGGTTTTTAAAAGAGAATAAAGTTGAATCTCCCTTTGTCCTCACTTGACAATAATCAGAAGGTATGTTTTCTCTTCCCTCTGTTTGACCAATTATTTTTTGTTGTCCTTTGAATTCAGATGTTCATATATTCTTGCCCTCCCTCATGTTAATTCATATTACTTTACATTTATATTTCTTCAATAAACAGATATTAGCTCATCCTAGTTTATCTGCCTATCTATCTGTCTGTCTGTCTGTCTATCTATCTATCTATTTACCTACCTTCAATTTATCATTTGCCACCTACCTATTTCTCTACCCAAGAGTAATTTGCTTTGTCATTTGTGAGGCTCTCTGTCTGCCATATGCAAATGAATCAGTGTGATAGGAGATGCTCCACTCTTGCTGGAACTAGAAATTCAGTTATTCAGTTATATGTGACCTTGACTTGGGAATTTAAAGTTCAAAAGTTAGTTGTGTTACAAAACAGATAAATGCATAAGAAATATAAGCCAGCATCAGTGCTTGCCTGGTCCTCCCCAGTAGCCTACAGATGTTTCCCTCCTGCTTTCCTGAGATGCTCATTCACTCCCTTGCAGTTGTGATCAGGGCTTTCCTTGGAGGAATTACCCAGTTCCTTCAGTAGAAGCCTTGGGGGATCATTAGGCAGGACATCCCCTATTCTCCCTATTTGTATGTATCCCATCCAAGGCTGGATATAACTTTTTCTGTGCATTCAGATTCTCTGTACTAGGAATTTGAATTGTATATGTGTATTTTCTACCAGTGAACAAAAAAATGGATTTCATTATGGTATTTTACACATTCATATTGTACTTTGCTCATATTTACCACCCCCTCTACTCTCTTGTTCCCCATTTCTCCCCCACTGTCCCTTTGTCTCATTTTAATATGCTCCATTCACTTTCATGTCACATCCCTCCCTCCCACAAACCTGTACCCTCACATACCCCAAACTCTGCACACAACAGAAGAATGTGTGAACATTTTCTGAGTCTGGCTTATTCTGCTTGGCATGATGGTCTCTAGCTCTATCCATTTTCCTGTGAATAATATGATTTCATTCTTTATGGCAGAGGGAAACTCAAGTTTGCATGTTTACTACACGATCCTCACCCTTCATCTGTTGCTGTCCAGTTAGACTGATGCCCTGTCCTGGATAGTGCAGCATAGACATCTCAGGGCTGTGTTGACTTGGGTTCCTTTGCGTATTTCTGCCAGAGTGGTATAGCTGGATCATCTAGTATTTCTATTTTAATCTTTTGAAGAGTCTCCATAGCGATTAGAATTTGAATTTTGAGCAGAATGTAGTACAGACTGAAAAGAAGTGGGAGCTCATTTTCCCATTAGCGGTGCCAGAAGCAACAATTAATCCTTGCCTCCCAGCCAGGCTCTTCACATGTTCCCCAGTCCTTCTCTGTGTGCTTTCCTAAAGATTAACCAGAGGGAGGTTTTTTTTATTTTATTAGTCAGGAATTTTACCTAATATTCACATTTGATGTAAGGTAAAGGCAAATCTTCTGAGGCAGAAGTAGAGATAGTAGGATGAGTGAGGTGAAGGATGGAGTTGGGGGAAGAGGAAAACAGAATGGGAGAGCGAAATAAAGAAAAGAGAGGTTAGAAAGAATGTTCTGGAAGGGAGAGGAAAGAGTGAGAGAATATAAACAGGTAAAAACAAAAAACCTGGAAGATTTTCCAGGAATTAGAAAATAGCATACATGAATAAAAAAATATGACTTTATTCATAACTTTAAAAAAAGAAAGAAAAATGTTTATAGAAAAAGAACCCTCAAAACACCAAAACCCATAAGGTAAAGTCATAATGCTAGAAGTCTATTAAAACAGTGGAGATTAAAAAAAAAGGAAAACAATTTTATTTATTATGTATACATTATTCTGCCTCCATTATGCCTGTGTACCAGAAGAGGGCACCAGATCTCATTATAGCTGGTTGGGAGCCACTATGTGGGTGCTGGAAATTGAACTCAGGTCCTCTGGAAGAACAGTCAGTGTTCTTAACCTCTGAGCCATCTCTCCAGCCCGAAAAACAATTTTCTAATAACAAAAATTGTGTAAAGTTGTAGGAATGCATGAAGAAAAGAGAGAAAAACCTAAGTTTGCTTTTTGATGCAATAAAATGTAATTAGTATATAAAGTGAAGTAACAAACAACAAAAGAACGGTAAAAATGAGAAAGAAAGTGTGTTAGAAAGACTCAGTTCTGAGCACGGGCTTGCGAGTTCTGTCTTTCTTGTGATGGACGCCAGAGCTCAGCCTGTATCAGCCCAGGGTCCCCCGTCTGTCTGAGCTCATCTCAGCAGCGTTTCTTCTTTTCAGGTCCTTTGGCTGTCTGTAGACTGGAGCAGCCTTCCTTATCATGTCAGCAGTCAGGATGACTGATATTCTAGCCGCTGCGATATGTCTCCCAAGAGCCATGGGAGTATGGAAGGCAGCCACAGCCTCAGGTCTATCTGGACCCAGGACCTTCCTTGGTGCTTTTCAGTCAGTCCCAGAAGTACTGCTGCTACCTTGATGGAGAGACACAGCTTGCGGTGTCAAGCACTCTGCTGTAGCTTGAGTTTTGGACTCTACAGAGGTGAACACAGAAAGGTGGCTCCCAAGATTGGTCCACACACTGACTTCAGGCTCAGACTGCCACGCTCTCCGGTTATTCTCAGATGATAAAGTGTATGTCCTGGTCCACTGAGGCAGAGTTACTTTCTGTTATGGCCTTTTTGTGTGTATTCACCTCTCTGGTTTGCCACAACTACCTCTCAGGACTGTTTCTCACTCTGGGACCTTGGCAGGTTAAATTCAGGCTCCTGACTTGAGATTCTGTACTGTTCTCAGATTCTCAGTCCCGTAGGTCACTTTGAAAGCGGTCCCTCTCAAGGTAGCCCCTGGCCACTGCCCTCCAAATCTTACAGGTCTAATACGGTTCTCCAGAGCTCAACCTTGCTAACAATGCGATCCTTTAATACAGTTCCTCAGGTTGTGGTAACGCCAGCCATAAAAGTATTTTTTGTTGCTACCCTGTAACTTTAATTTTGCTACTGTTATTAATTGTAATGTAAATATCTATGTTTTTTTTTTTGATGGGCCAGGCAAGCCTTGTGAAAGGGTTGTTCAACCCAAAAGGGTCACAACCCACATGTTGAAAACCACTGCTCTAGAGGAACAGAACTGGCAGAATGAATCTATATCATCTATATTTATACCATCTATATGTCTATTTATATCTATATTTAATTTATATCTGTAGCCTATCCATCATCCATCCATCCCTATCTATCTACCTACCTACCTACCTACCTACCTATCTATCTAAAGGGGATTTATTAGGATGGCTTATAGGCGATGGTTCTGCTAGTCTGACAATGGCTGTCTCCCAATGAAAAGCCCACAAATCCAATAGCTGTTCAGTTCATGAGGCTGTATGTCTCAGCTGGTCTTCAGTATATGCCAGAATTCCAAAGAAGTGAGTCCTAATGCCACTGAAGAAATGGACTTGCCAATGAGAGTGAAGGCAAGCAGGCAAAAAGCAAAAACTTCCCTCTTCCATGTCCTTTAGATAGGCTGTTACCAGAAGATGTGGCCTGAATTTAGGATGGGTCTTGCCACTTCAAATTATCCAGATTTAAGGTGGGTCTTCCCATCTGCATGGGTTTTAATTAATTCCAGATATAGTTAAGTTTACAACCAAAAATTGCCATCACAGATGGTAAATATGGAATTCCTTTATACTGGTGATCAGAGGACTCACCATCTCAAACCCTGCAATGGAATTTGGGGGCATTTGAGAGCTGAATGCTGTCTTCAGGCTAGGATTGTCACCTGGGTCACCTGACCTTCCTGGGATGAGGCTGGTGCCCTGCCCTATACGGCTGCAGCAGTAGTTTGTTTACATTTTGTGTTTCTCTCAGATTCTTCCCAGAACCTCTCAGCTGTTTTCCACCACTTCTGTGTGTTTTCCCAGGCCTCTCTTTTCTCTGTTTGCAACAAAGTCTGCTCTTTCTTGTACTCGCTTTTCTCCTCACCTGGGCCATATGGAGGTAGTTTCTAGTTTTCCATCTGACCTGGAAATCTGTTGTTTTTATTTATTATTGCAAGAGTGAGTGACAGGCAAACTGTTGCACCTGTGATCTTAGCAATGGGGAGGCTGAAGGAGAAGTATATCAGATTTGATGCCAGGAGTGAGATCTGGTCTCAGGAACAACCAAAAAGGGAGGAGTGGTGGTTAGAGACATAGCCTAATGGATAGAGCCCTGGCCTTACCAGCATGAATATGGGAGCTCAGATCCCCAGAACCCACATCAAAGCTGAGCAGGTATGGTCACTTCTCATAATCCCTCACTGGCAAGCTGGCTAGCTAAAGAAGCCAAATCTATGAGCTCCTGGTTCTGGAGGAAACTGTACCTCAGTGAATAAGGTGGAAAGCAATTTGACATCAAGTTCATGTCCATACACACACAAATACATGTGTATCCACACACATGCAAACGTGCATATATACACATATGTATACCACACACATATATACAAGATAAAATAATATGTTTCTATGTTCTATATTTCTGTAGAAACATTACCAACCAGATCAACACAAAGAAATATTAAGCCTAATCACTCAGCTGTAGACACTGTTAACACTTTGACATGTAGCTTTCTAGATATTCCTTTATTTACATGATGTAGTCTTGTTTTTAGGTTAAGATAAGCTTAGAGAAGGGGGTATTTGTGTGTGCCCTTTTTTCACCATTTCTGAATTTTTTTTTAACAACTTCTGTACATAAAGACTGGACTGGTGCAGCCCTATGGGGAGCAATGTCTTCAGGCTTCTATTTGAAAGATGGTGACTTTGTATTTCTTTAGTTAATGAAACCTCTTGATCAAGAACCTATGGCTGGGCATGGTAGGGCACACCCATCATTCTAGTATCCAGGAGTCTTCACCTGAAGGGTTTGGCTGCTTGGGTTACACCCTTGTGTAAAAAGCCCCTACCCTACCCCACCACACCTTTCTCTTCCTCCATCTCCCTTTCCCTGAGAAACCTGTGTTGGGAGCCAAGAGATGTGAATTGGCTCTGGGAATCTGGTATGGGGGTAGACTGTGAATGAGAAGCATAAGGAATCCTGACAGAGCTCAGGACAGATGGACAGACTTTTTGATGCCACATTCTGATGCCCAATGTAACAGATGACAATTAGCAGCCACCAGCTGTTAAGTGACTGTGAATAAAATTAGTCTTTTTTTTTTTTTTAAAACTCATTTAGCAAAAGCATTAAAAAAAATCAAGCAATGCATGTTTGTTGGCAGCCCAGGGGCTATGTGGCACTGGGAGGGGTTGGTTATTTGCTGCAGATGAGGATCCTGCTGGTACCATCTCTCAGGTCAGCATGAATTTCTCTGAATACAGAGAAGTGGGCTCTGAGATGCATCCCTCTAAGGCCTGACTTTACGTAAGTTTCCTTTACAGTCTCCAGAGTCCTGGTCTCTTCTAGCCCCCACCTCATGTCCATTGTCTACACGGTCTCTATGGGAAGGCTTTTGAAAATGTGAGTTTGAGTCATGCCCTGTTAAAATCCTCCTATGCTATTCCATAGCAACATGAGCTACTGTTAACATGCAACTCCTCAGGCATATAGAGCCATCTAGTAAGGTACAGGATGTCTGAGTCTTCTACCTTAGCGGCATCCATATCCACCCTTGATGGATTGAATGTAGCTCCACTTGCAACATTTCCTGACTGGGATTTTGTAGCCTTTTCTCTTCGATGCCAAATTGAATGGATGCAAAGTCATCTCAGAGTCAGAGGCACACCTCTCGGGTGTCTGTGAGAGGATTTCCAGAAAAGATTATCCAAGGGGAAAGCCCTGCTCTGAATGTGGATGGAACCACTCCATAAGTCCAGACAGAATAAAGTGGGAAGGAGAATGGTATCTGAGTGCTTGTCCTGATTCCTGACCCACAGAAGGTGCTCCACCATGTTTTCCCACTGCGAGAGAAGGAGCCCTCTGAGATTGTGAGCCTGAGGAGATTGTCGATGCTCTGAACGGTCAAATGCCACTTATTTTCTGACTATCAGACAAAATGGTTTTCTTGTCATAGGTACAGGGCTTCTGATCACCAGAACTTAACTGTCTCTGCCTGAGAACTCTCTGATATTAGATCTGTACCTGACACAGTGAAAGTACTCGGAAGCTAGTGCCCCCATCCCTAGTCCTTACCCAATGGCTGATGGGAACTGGTAGGGAAATGGTCCAGTTCTCTTACTTCATTGTTACTTTCCATCATGGCTAAGGGTTTCCCAGATTGAAACTCACAAAAAGAGCTGACCCAAGCTAGTAGCAGTGCCTGGATTCGGGAGTAATGGCTGGGGAACCTGCATGGTACCCAACACCCTTTGAGTGTGAGTGACAGTTGTGTGGCTTGGTCTGTTTGTGGGATCCCCAGTAGAGGGACCAGGATTTATCCCTGGTACATAAACTGGCTTCTTGGAGTCCATTCCCTATGGTGGGATGCCTTGCTTAGCCATGATTCAGGGGAGGAGGGGCTTGGATCAGCCTTAACTTGGTGTGCCAAATATAATTAATTCCCCATGGGAGGCTTTACCCTCTCCAAGGAATGGATGGGGGATGTGATGGAGGGGCGGGGAGCTGGAGGAGGGAAGTGAGATGGAATTCTGTTTGGTTTGTAAGATGAAAAATAAAAAGGAACTTCCCAGCTCAAGGGAATGCCAATTACTTAAAGTGCTAATGGGCTCAGTATACATCCTGTATTAACCATTTTTCTTCCCTATTCTACAACCTACATTTCCTGGGGCTATTTATAAATGCATATCTTGCACTTTTGCCTGAAGGAGGACAGGTTAGGAAGGGTATGGTTTCATGTGTGACTGGGTATGGTGGCACACTTCCAATCTCAGTACTTGGTAGGATGAAGCAGAAGGATTACAGAGTTGAGGCCAATCTGGACTATGACATGAATTCTATGTCATGCTGGATTACGTGGTAAGACCTCTGACGAAAACAAACAAAAACAAAACAAAAAGAAGGAAGGAGAAAAGGGAGGAGGAGGAGGGGGAGGAGGAAGAGGAGGAGAAGGGATAGGGAAGTGGGCTCAGATGGCAACGTGCTTGCCTTGCAACAAGAGGACTAGTTTGGATCCCAGAAGCCATCTAAAGAAACAAGTTGATGCAACAATGAGCCTGGAATTCCAGTACTTGGGAGGTGGAGACTGGAGGAGGCTGGCATTGTTGCTGAGACAGTCTAGCAGAATTCATGAGCTCCAGGCTCCTAGGAGACTGTCTTAAAAACTAAGGTTTTGAACAGATTGAAGAAGACAGTTGGTGTCAACCTTTGGCTTCCATATTGATGAGTAAATACATGTACACACAAAATAATTTAGAATAAGAATTATGTGTTGTCCATTATCACCATGAAGAAAGTATTGCAGCATGCATGCTGTCTGTGGTACTGTTCACTTGCCGTTAGCTGCTAGAGACTTTGCCAGTACATACTGATTTATTTCATTTCTTTTCACAGGGAGATTTGTTTAGTTAATATGGAGTTTTTAATTATTTACTTAATTCTTATTTTTAAGTAAAAAGATTTATTTTTCTTTTATGTATACGGATGTTTTCCTTATATTTGTGCACCATATGGACCAGAAGAGGGCTTTGGATTCTCTGGAACTGGAGTCACAGATGGCTTGGAGCTACCACATGGGTTCTAGGAATAGACCCTGAGTCCTCTGGAGGAGCAGCCTGTGCTTTTAACTGCTGAGCCATCTCTCCAGCTCTACTATGGAGTTTTTAAAGGACATCTTATGGCATACAGTATGAATTTTTCTCTAATTTTCTTAAAAACTTTTGTCCTGTGCACTGTCCTATTGAGACACCATGGCCATAGCAACTCCCAAAAGAAAGCACTTAATTGAGGCTTTCTTACAGTTTCAGAGGTTTAGTTCATTATCAGCATGGAAGGAAGTATGGCCGCACAGAGGCAGATATGATGCTGGAGAAGGAGCTGTGAGTTCTACACCTGGATCCTCAGACAGTAGAAGAGACACTGGGTTTGGCTTGGGCTTTTGAAATCCCAAATGCCACCCCTGGTGACACACTTTCTTCAACCGGGTCACAACTACTTCAACAAGGCCACACACTCCTCATCTCTCTTAAGTAGTGTTACTTCCTAATGACCAAGGATTTAAACATATGAGCCTATGAAAATCATTCTCATTCAGACGATTGTGATCACCATAACTGTAGGCTACCTTTCTATGCCTGGGTGTCCCCAACAGCCCCACTTCTATTTTACTCTGTGAATTTCTATATAGTGAGCAGCTGTCTTGTTTACTATGAGATGTTCTGAGGCATCAAGGTCTTTAACTTCTAGATATGGGCAACAACACACCTTGGTTGCAATATCCCAAAATATTCTCAGGCATTGCCAACTGCCCATGAAGGAAAAATTCCCCCAATTAAGATTCCTGTTTCCAAGCACAGCCCAGTTATCCTAGTCTATGCCTCTACTCAATTTCAATCACATTCTCTTAGAGGTTGGGAATGTATCCTGATTTAGTTTCAAAGGAGACCCACAAAACATATTCCTGGCAATCTGCTAATTACAACCCCTTGAGGATTTGTATTATGTTCTTAGCTAACTAAGCTGTAGCTACATTTTACAGAAGCATTTTCCTCAATTTCCCAGAATCAAGAGAGAATGGAGAACTGGAGTGTGGAAGTGATGTGTACCCTGCATGGCTCCAGGGCAGCCATAGCCTCAGGTGCCATTGCTGTTCACAGTGGCTTACACTGTGTGGGGGCTGAGGAACCCCAGCTTCTCTCACTTTAATGGCTTCCTTCTTTAGCTTTTTAGCTTGGGGTAGGCTCTTGGGTGGCCTATGGTTAAGGGTTGACAGATTCCTTGCAGGTCATCTGCACTAAGGATGTCAGGGGTTTGGAGGTAGTAGGAGACTGTGAGTTTCTGAGAGCCAGGTACCAATTCCAGCTCTTCTACATGGTTCTGGAATGTCATTCTGGTTCCAATGCATTCTTGTTCACTCTCACTCAGGCCTATTTTTCTTTTTCAGCAGCGGGGCCTGCTGACTTTGGGTTCAGACATGGGACAGCAGAGCTCTGCAAGTCACTAACCGGCTCCCATAGTCACTGAGGTCTTAGAACACCTGGAAGATACCCATCCCTTCATCTTCTGCTACGTCCTGATTAGCAGGTTACTAATTCACATATTACTCAAAAAGGCAACATGTAACCCATTGTAATGCAGCTTCTTGTGAATGTCCTTCCTTCCTCTTCTCCTCTTCCTCTCTCTCTCTTTCTGTCCTGAGGCATTAGAGTCTCTTAATATTGATACAAATGAATCATCGGCATGAATGTCAAGAGACAATTCTTCACTGGGGACAAGTGGTCTACAAAGACTCAGGCCAAGTCCCTAAAAATTTCAATATTTGGGTGTCCATCTCATTTGAGGCCATGGATTCTCTTCTCTTTCCTCAAATCTACTTAAGGCCACGCCCCTTTTCTTAGACAGATGTCTTGTCACCTTGTGCACAAAGAGTTAATTTACCCAAACGGTCTGCAGACTCTGTGGGTTATTTCATATTTATTTCAATTATACAAGTATCCTGGGCCAGTGTATTTATTTTAAATCACATTATCTGCAGCTTCCAAGCATGTGTCAACAGAAAGAACGGTTTCAATTTAGTAGACTTTGAAATGGTGTGCAGTTTATCCTCACTTCAATTATACCCTCTACAGTAAGTCATGGGCAGCTTCAGGATTATTCAGGACAACGGAATGCTATCTGAAAGCATTGATTTTCCTTCCTCTTCAAGAGCAATTCACTGAAGGATGCGCTGGAATTTCCTTTAAGGAAACACAAAAATACATTTCTTAACTGCAGCTTCTGAGAAATCTCAATCTTGGCGAGGGTGTGGGGGAGGGCTGGGGGCTGGATGTAACTGCCAATGAAGTTTTGGACTTTTAAAGAAACAGTGTCAAACAAAGCCAGCTGCAAACTGATGGCCAGAGCAGGACTCATATTTCCTAGCTTCAAACAATGGGAGCTGGACCTAAGAAGGAGCAGACTCAGAGAATCTTTGTTCTCTGTTTACCACGCCGTGGGCTAGGGCCTACAGATACAGTGGTGGACAGTAAGACAGTGGATTCATGGGCCCATGAGCTTTGTACTCACTCAGGATCACACAGAGGAGGTCTAGGTTAATTGGATGTTGGATGGTCCCTGGGTGGAGCAGCCCTTTCACAGATTGGACAAGTGCAGAGGGAGGAAGAGTTTACCCTGGCTCAGAGTGTCGGAAGTTTCTTTCCATTGGGGGTGCCTGGTGGAGCACAGGAGTTCACATCACAGTGTGGGTTTTGTGTAGACAACCACAGAGGCTGAGCTCATGAGTGCACTGGCTCTGCCATGTCCAGAGATGCTGTTTCCACTGGGTAAGAGCCAACCTCTGGCTCTTACAGTGTTTTTGATACCTCTTCTGAGAGATGTCCTAAATCCATAAGATTTAGATGAAAGGGTGTGGTACAAAGGGCCTGTTTGTGCAATGGTTCTCAACCCGTGGGTCGGGACCCTCTGAGTGTTGCGCGACCCTTTCGAAGGGATTGCCTAACACCATAGGAAAACATAAACGTTTATGATTCAACAGTAGCACAATTATAGTTATGAAGTAGCGACAAAATAATTTTATGGTTGGGTCACCACAACATGAAGAGGTGTATTAAAAGGTCACAGCCCTAGGAAGGCTGAGAACACTGCATTCATGCCTGAGCACACTCTGCACTCTGACAAGTGTGAGTTTCTGGATTAACCACTACCCACCACACAGACAGGCTCACTGTTTTTTTTTTTTTTTGGTTTTTTTTTTTTTTTTTTTTTTTTTTTTTTTTTTTTTTTTTTTTTTTTTTTTTTTTTTTTTTTTTTTTTTTTTTTTTAAATAATTGCTTACTGGTTCATGGGAACCAGTCTGCTCAAAAGACCAGCATTAATCCTTCAAAGGTATTCATTCCCCAATGTCTTCCCTCTGGACTTTACTTCTTCAAAGTCAAAGTACTTAATACATTGGGAAGCTAAGAATTATAGTTTGGGTGAGGATCAAACATACTTAAATTGTAGTAACTGGTACAAGAGATCTAGTCTATCTGGTCCATTGACGATACCGGGAACAGACATCTGAGAGACAGCGTTTGTACATATAGATGCTGCGGGAAGACCCGACCGTCCACACTGGGGAACATTGTGTGCAAAGGCTTCCAGGACCTGAAGTAACTTGGCTTATTAGAATCAGAGAACAAGTCCGCCTAGAAAACCAACGTCTGGATATATTGTAGTCACATTTACATTGATTGTCCCAATTGGACTTTAAATGAACCCTGATTCCTATTTCATTATTAATGTCTGATCCATGAATTAGTTTAAACTTCTTAATGTGGTAGTGCTTCTGAAGGTGAGGGCTGCCTCAAAATCTCTCAAAACTACAGTTCCAAGTTACTTAAAAGTAAATGATGTATAGTAATAATTATTTATAATTTATTCAAGAATTCAGAAAGGGGTGGGTGTAGTGACATACACCTTTAGTCTCAGCACTAGAAAGTGAGAGGCAGATGGATCTATGATTTTAAGTCCAGCCCTGTCTATGCAGAGAGTTCATCTCAGGATGGACCAGTCAGACCTACATAGTGAGACCCTATCTAAAATGGAAAGCAAGGGAGAGGGAGAGAGAGAGAGGGAGAGGGAAGGGGAGGGGGGGAGGGAGAGAAAGGGGGAAGGGGAGAGGGAGAGAGAATGAATCCAGAGGGAAGAAGTATGTGTTATTCCTTTTCATATCACTGTAGCCACAATACTTACAGAAGAAGCTTAAGTCAGGATTTTTTGCCTCATGGGTTTCAGTCCCTTCTGGTGAGGAAGGTGTGGCTCAGTTCATAGTGGTGGGGCTTGTGCTGGAGCGGTTCATCTCACTGCTGCACAGAAAGCAGGGGCCACAGACCAGAACCAGGGCAGACCCTCCCACTTCAAAGGCCTGCCCACTTCTGCCGGCTAAGCCCCACCTTTTAAAGCTTCCACTACCTCTTTTTTTAAATTAATTAATTTGTTTTTAAGGATTAAACACAAATGGCAAATTCTTAACCAAATTAAACAAAAAAAGAGAAGACCTACTTCAATAAAACTAGGAATTGAAACACCAACATTATAACAGATATGAATGAAATTCCTGAAAATCACAAGGACATACATTATAAATTTGTTTCAATAATTGAGGATTCTGAAAAAAACTAGTGAGTTTTTTCTTTTGTATTTATCAAAAAAACAGTAAAATAAATTTAAAATGCGGAAAAGTTAACAATAACTATAAAGAGGATAAGAATCATAAGCATGGCTTATCAAGGGTGGTAATGCAAATAAGATTGCTACACATATATTTACTTTGTGTTCAGCTTTCCCTCTGAATTTTTTTTTTCCATTCCTGTATATCCTTATTCAAGGTCCCTTCCCCCTCCCACCACATCAGGTCATTTTACTTCTCTGCAACTCCCCATCCCCTCCCTGGGCAGGGAGCAGACAGTCCTATGGTCCCACTGACCCAATAATGCTTGGATCAGTCTCCACTCCTGGCCAAATGCAGTTTTGTCCACCCTCCCTCAAGAGTGAGTCAGGTGTTCCTATAGTTGGAGTGGGGTTCGAAGGGTCAGTCCAGGGTGTTTCTGATCCCAAGCTGTTCAGTATTTGTGGTTTGCCGCTTGGGCATGTTTGGCTTTTTTTCTTGTTTGTTTGTTTAGAGACCACTAGTGAGTGACTACATCCCCTGCTTATCTCTCTGAGTTTGTGATACCTTGCTCAGGAGGATATTCTCCAAATCCATCCATTTGCCTGCGAATTTTAGGATATCATTTTTCTTACTGCTGAGTAGTATTCCATTGTGTAGATGTATCACAGTTTGTTAATCCATTCTTCAGTTGAGGGACATCTAGGTTGTTTCCAGGTTCTTGCTATTACAAATAATGCTGCTATGAACATAGTTGAGTTAATAATACTTTTGGAGTGTGAATGTGCCTCTTTAGGGTATACACCCAGAAGTGGTATTGCTGGGTCCTTGGGGAGATTGATTCTCAATTTTCTGAGAATCCTCCATATTGCATTCCAAAGTGGCTGAACAAGCTTACACTCCCACCAACAATGGAGGAGTGTTCCCCTTGCTCCCCATTCTCTCCAGCATAGGCTGTCATCTGTGCCTTTTATCTTAGCCAATCTAACAGGTGTTAGGTGGTATCTCAAAGTTGTTTTGATTTGCATTTCTCTGATGGCTAAAGATGAAGAGCACTTTTTCAGGTGCCTTTCAGCCATTCGTAGTTCCTCTGCTGAGAATTCCCTTTTTAGATCCGTACCCCATTTTTAGTGTGTGACGTTTTATAGGAGAGCTGAGACCATTGATATTAAGGGAAATTAGTGACCATTGATTCATATTTCCTGCCATTTTTGGTGGCAACTTGTTTGTATTTCCTTTCTCTAGGGTATTCTTCTCTGGACTTATTGATTGTTTGTGATTTCGTGGGTGTATCTGCGGTCCTTAGGTTGGAGTTTTCCCTCTAATACTCTCTGTAGTGCTGGATTGGTAGATAGATATTCTTTCAGTCTGACTTTGTCCTGAAATACCTTGTTTACTCCATCTATGGTGATTGATAATTTTGCAGGGTATAGTATTCTAGTTTGACAGCCATGCTGTTTTAGCGTCTGTATAACTTCTGACCAAGCCCTTCTAGCTTTCATCATTTCCATTGAGTAGTCAGGCGTTATTCTGATGGGTCTGCCTTTATATGTGAGTTGGCCCTTTTCTTTTGCAGCTCTTAAAATTTTTTCTTTGTTCTGTATGTTTTGTGGCTTGATTATAATGTGGCACGCTGACTTTTTTGGGGGATCATATCTATTTGGTGTTCTGTAAGCTTCTTATATCTTTATAGGCATTTCCTTCAGGTTAGGAAAGTTTTCTTCTATGATTTTATTGAAAACATTATCTGTGCCTTTGAGTTGGTATTCTTCTCCTTCTTCTATTCCTATTATTCTCAAATTAGGTCTTTTCATGGTGTCCCAGATTTCCTGAACATTTTGAGTTATGGCTTTTTTTAGTTTTACTATTTTCTTTGACTGATATATCTATTTGAGCTACTGTGTCTTCCACTTCAGAGATTCTATCTTCCATCTCTTGAACTCTGTTTGTTATGCTTGTATCTGTGTTTCCAGCTTTTTTCTTCAGGTTTTCTATTTCCATTTTTGCCTCATTTTGTGCCTTTTTTATTGCTTCTATTTCAGCTTTTATTTCAGCTTTTAGTTCCTGGCATGTTTCTTTCATAGATTTGTTCATCTCTTCCAATTTTTTGTTTGTATTTTCTTCTATTTCTTTAAGGCTTTTTTTCATATCTTCTTTTAGAGCTTCGATGATCATCAGAAAGGAATTTTTGGTGTTGCTTCCTTCTGTTTCCTCTTCATTGCTCAGTTCAGGTCTTGTATTTGTAAGATCGCCACTCTCTTCTGGAGTTACCATGTTGTTCTTTGTATTATTATGTAATTTTTTGCACTGACGTTTGCCCATGGCTTCAGTGGTTCACGATTAGATGGCTCCTGGTCAGTTGTGGCACTCGGGTTTGTGTGCCTCCTGTCACCTCTGTAGTCAGGGTCTGAGTCTGTCCTTCAGAGACCCCTGTAGTTGTTGGTTCGCTCAGTTCGAGGTGGTGGTGGGTAGCCGTGCAAATTCCCTCAGCAGGAGCTGTGGGTATGGTGACCGGCAGAGTTTATCTGCCCCTGCTCCAGAGTGCGCTGGGACTCTGCAGACAGCCAACTAGTGAGTTTTTATATAGCAAAATGAAACCTAAATTCAATGAATGATAACAAATGCACACTTTGTAACCTTGAAATACTTAAGATGCTAATAAAATACTCCATACTAAAAATAAAAACAGTAATAACAAAAACAAACACAAGAAAATATATTTTATTTACTACAGATTTCTACTATAACTTAAAAAACTAAGACAAATACTTATTATTCCACAAAACTTAAAAAAAATAAACCAAGCCTTTAAAAGTTACAAAACCAGTGAAACCCTGATATCAATCATAGTATTTCTTTTTTTCAAAAAATTTTTCATATATATATTTATTATTTGGTGTTTTTACATCATGCACCCCATCAAACTCAGATATCAGACCTCTCAGTATCATGCCCACTCTTATGATCTCCCCATTTACAAAACCGCCCATTCATGCTGCTCATTTGCTTACTGGAGCATAATTAATCTCCCTGTGGCCAGTCCCTTAAAGAAAACAAGCCTTTTCTTACCCACTCCTCTGCCAGAGGCCATCAGTGCAGAAGTGAAGCATTGTGTCATTTAGCTATGTTCTGGTCTTGAGTTCTTGTACACAATGACATCTCTCTCTTTATATATATATATACATATATATAAATACATATAATAAATAAATATATATAATAAATAAATATATATATATAATAAATATATATATACATATATTTTAAGTTCACTAATGAGTGAGTACATCCCCTTTTTGGGATTGTGAGACCTCACTCAGGAGGATATTCTCCAAATCCATCCATTTGCCTGCAAATTTTAGAGTATCATTTTTTTCTTACTGCTGAGTAGTATTCCATTGTGTAGAAGTATCACAGTTTGTTAATCCATTTCTCAGTTGAGGGGCATCTAGGTTGTTTTCAGGTTCTTGCTATTATGAATAATGCTGGTATGAACATAGAAGAGCTAATGTTTTTAGGGTGTGAATGTATGTCTTTAGGGTATATGCCTAAGAGTGGTATTGCTGGATTGTCGCGCGCCACCTGGTCCCGCAAGGAACATGCAACACCGGATCCTTGTCTTTGCAGTTTATTCAGGCCTTTAATTATCTTCTTATCTCTCACTCACTCACACTTACTCTCACTCTCAGACATATGACGAATGACTCCCTCTCTCACACACTCTCTCACGAACACTGAACGACCCCGGGGGGGGGGGGGGGAAGTCCGCTCGTGGCTAAATACCCTCTGGGCTTCCAATCCCTGTAAGCCACATAGACATTGCCCATAGGTCCCCAGGTGCTGGAAGCAAGCCACCATCCTCGCCTACAGCCAATAAGGAGTTGTTTACTCCCGAGAGCACTCACCATCGAGAAAGGTGGAAGGCGGAAACCGGCGCCATCTTTAGGGCGTGGTACAACGCAGCTCCCTACACTGGATCCTTGGGGAGAGTGATTCCCAGTTTTCTAAGAAACTACCATACTGCATTCCAAAGTGGCTGAACAAGTTTACACTCCCACCAACAATGGAGGAGTGTTCCCCTTGCTCCACATCCTCTCCAGCATAGGCTGTCATCTGTGTTTTTAATCTTAGCCAGTTTGACAGGTGTAAAGTGGTATCTCAAAGGTGTTTTGATTTGCATTTCTCTGATGGCTAAAGATATTGAACACCTTTTTATGTGCTTTTCAGTCATTTTTAATTTTTCTGCAGAGAATTCCCTTTTTAGTTCTGAACCCCATTTTTAAATTGGGTTATTAAGGGTTTGGGGCTCTAATTTTTTGAGTTCCCCATATATTTTAGAGCTCAATCCTCTGTCACTTGTAGGGTTGTAAAAATCTTTTCCCATTCTGTAGGCTGTCGTTTTGTCTTACTGACTGTGTCCTTGGCCTTACAGAAGCTTCTCAGTTTCAGGAGGTCCCACTTATTGGTTGTTGGTCTTAGTGTCTGTGCTACCTCTTAAATTGAAACCACCAGTGGCAAAGAGGGCAAGCAGTCAGAAACATGAACCTATGAGGGACATTTCGGATCCTAAGCCATCATTTCCAAGCTTCCTCTAATCGTTGGCAGTGTTTCTATATGTGGTTTGAACAGTCACCATCAGACATTGGGTGTAAAATATACATTGTTCTTCTTTTGTTTGTTCTTTCTCAGCTTCTTTGACGCTTACCAACAGAGATTCCCCCGAGCCCAGTTTTTAGAATTTGGTAGATGTCCCTCTGCAGTGGCTATGAGTTTATAGTTTGTCCCCAAGGCTTGAGAGAGCTTCTCTAGGAAAGACTTTTTACAGGTATGCGTGAGATGCCACACTATTATGATGGGGAAAATGAAATTCGGTGTACATTAGAAAGCTGGCTTGGCTGAAAGACTTGTAATGTGAGGTCATGGGAGAGTGGTAAGCAGAGTGCAATGTCCAGTGATGATTACTTAAATAGCCCCATAAATCCCATTTTAAAAGGCAGCTCATATGTTTACTGAATTGATCTCTCTGGACACACAGAAGAAATACGTAAAATAAAAGAACAGAAAACCCCCAACAGTTGACCCTTCTCTGGTTCTATGTTCACCATGGTGTCAAATTGACACCTCACTTTATGGCCTATTTTTTAAAAAAAGTCAGATAGAGCTGGCTGGCAATCATTAGTATAGGAAATAACTTCAGGCTCAGTGACAGGAGCAGGGCTTAAAATAAGTTTATCAGTGGGATGTGGTGGCACACACCTATAATCCCAGCTACTCAGGAGGCTGAGGTAAGAGGATTGTAAATTTCAGGCTAGCCTAGATAAATTAATGAGACCCTGTCTCACAATAAACTAAAGTAAACTAAAATAAACTGAAGAAGAAAAAAAGGGGGGAGGGATGCATCTGGGGAGCTTAGTGGTACCTTTTGTGTCCAATCTTTAATACAGTGAAAATGAAGTTTTTGGAATCTCATTGAATTTCTTCAGGTGATCTGTATTTGTTGTGTCTGTAAGGTTTGACAGTCTCTACAGATGTATTTGATTGTGCGTTGTGATTGGTGGGTCCTTGGACTTCCTGACTCAGAAAGAAGGCAGAAAGCATCATGGGAAGTGAAAGGCTTCTTCAGGAGTTACCCTTGCAAACTTGTCCACTTCACAATCTTTCTGCAGTACAAGGCCAGCATGACCACTCCTACATCGTGCAAGAAGGTCTTTGGCTAGGGTGCAAGGTGACCAAGAGAGAAGCTCAGAGTTTGTCATCACTGTGAGCATGCTGTCCACAGTGGCTGTGGGTATCATGAGCCACATGGAAACCACATGAGACCTCTGTCCCTTTAGGATGTTTCTTTGCTGGACATATCAGCCATGAATACAAAGGCTGCTTCTCCCGGAACTGGCACAAATCTTAGAAGAAGACAAATACTTCAAGAAATGACAGGGTGACCTGGACATAAAGTTGCTGCAGAATGACTTCAGCAACATGAAGAAATATTCCAGGTCATCTGTACTAAGGCTCACACCTTGGTCAGAAGAAGGTCCACTTGGTGGAGGTCCAGGTGAACAGAGTTGACTGGGAAACTAGACTGGACCTAGGAGGGTCTAAAGCAGCAGGTCACTGAGAACCAGGTGTTTGGGCAGGAAACAATAATCAATGTCATCTGAGTGATGCAAGACTGTAGAGGAGTCACAGTGGCTGGGAAAGGATGAACTTGACTGCAAGGCCTACTGAGGGCTACGTGAGGGAGCTTATATTGGAGCCTGGAATCCTACCTGTGTGACTTCTCTGTGGCCTGAGCTGGGCAGAAGGGCTTTTACCACTGCACTGAAATCAACAAGATGATCCTTCCCAATGGCAGGCTGACCAAGAACAATGTCTCCAGTGGCCATGACTTGTTTGACAAGAGCATCAGTCCACTGACTGGCTTTGTCACTAAGATGAGGTGAGCAATGACTGTGTCAGGCCGAGAAGGATAAGTAGTACTGCCAGGATAAGTGCTTCTTGCTTGCAAAAGATTGGGATCCTTAAAACATCAAAGCTGGGCCAGATCATCATGGACCACACACGATCACTGGTGTAACTGTTGAAGTTTCTGATGGGGTCTTATGGTCCCCTGGAGGCTGACCACATCCCAATGTCTAGAAAGAGAGATGGAAATAAACATTAAACAGCTGTGATGACCTTGAGGAGCCACTGCATTTGGGAGCCTATTCCTTAATCCCTGTCCTATCCATACTTATCAATATTTTGGTGTTTAAAAAAATCCATATCCATAACTGAAGTAAGTTTACTGTAGAATGGAAGAGAACTTTATCTTCAAGAACTGTGGAAAACCCATACAGTTCAGGAAAAGGAAAAGAGCCTTTTAAAACTAATTGTCCAAGTTCCACACAAAGGTGAATGACTTCTAAGGAGAGTCAGACGTAAAAATGGTGTTCCTCAGAGAATTATTCTAGTGGAAAACAGCTGATCCCAAGCCCAAATCCCACACCCTGCAGCCTCAGCTCATGTGTTCCTTGTCAACTACTTTCTTGTGTAATTTAGCCTAAAAATGCAGCTTAAGAGGTACTGCTGGGTGACTGCGTGTGTGAACCTTAAAAAAATGAATCTATGCAGAGAATTTAGTAACCATGAGAGGCTAGCAGGCAGATGATTTTGAGGCACACAGGATCTTTGGTACTTCCCTCTTTGTCTATGTGAAAGGCCAGGCATCTTTGTGCAAGGAGGAAATGTCTTCCTAGCATAGTGGGAAATATTCCTATGTGGTGGCTTCGTTTGCTTATTCATCTGTTAACTTCGCAATCTATCAAATCTTATGAAATGCTTGCTATGTACCAGACTCTATAAAGCCAAGGATAGATTAGTGATTTACACAATTCCTACAGTGTGAGGGTTTAATAGTGCCAGGAGAGACAGTCTTTGTTTAAAAATGTGCATGATGTTACAGAGAGAAGTAGCATTAAGGAATCATGACCCAGCACCACGATTAAGAACGAAGGCAGACCGACTTCTGCTTAGACCCTCTTGAGGAGTGCGTCTAGGTCTTTGTTTCTTGGTATCACTAGATCTGAATACATGAAGAGTTAATATGTTGTGCATGTGATGCTCATGCTGATAGATGAAGCATCTCATCTATTTGATGGGAAAAGAGCTGATCTGTCTGCCCTGACATTTATTAAACAGAACCACGGTGTAGAAAAAAAAAGCCGTGGGCTTTTCCCTCATGTAGATGGTGAATTTTAAGCTGTGGAGACAGTGATGGGAAGCTGGGTAATGAGGGCATTACAAGCAGGTAACAGCACCTTGACATTAGAAAAGTGAAGTGTAGAAAACGTATAGCAGAGTGAAATTAGTGCCATTACCCAGGCCAGGCAAGCTCCTTGTGTTTCTCTCTGGCTACTGGGTTCTTCCCAATTGTACCAGCCCAACAGTTTCCATCACCTTAGCTGGAATGCCAAAAGACAAAGCTTCATTCTTGGCTTTGACTTTCAGAGGAAACAGAACACACATGTGGGGTTGTTCAGTCTGTAGATTTCTCAGATGTATAGGGCACTGCCTGCTGTTTGGAGAGTCACATTCTCACTCTTGTTCTACTATGGTTTGTCCCACAGGGTTGATTGCTATAGGCTGTTGCGCAGCTGGCTTCGGAGAGATATTATTTCTGGGGGCAAGAGGAGAGATGCTGGATGCTGCTGTCCTCCCTTATTTGTGGTGGCATTTGGGAGACCAGCTGCATTTTATCCAGGAATCTCATTCTTAGCAGCCAGTCCCTTCCTTTGGGTCCTGCCTGTGGGCAGCATCTGGGCTCTGGAACCCTCATTGTGCCCTCTCTGTCTTCAATTCTAGGGTATTACCTGCTTACTGTAACTCTCTAGGCTATCTCCTGGTGATACTCACTGGTCCCTGGTGACCATTCAGTGTCTCCCACATTCCGACATCTCCACTGCTTCAGTTTGCCTTTTGCCTTCAGCTCTGATTTCCTGCCTAGATGCTGTATCATCCCTTGGAATTGTTAGGAGGGTTGATGTCAAAGGAAAGAGATGGTGGGTGGGGCCTTGGCTGAGGGAAGCAGTGTTAGAGGGTGTGTGTGGAGGAGGCAGATGTTTCTCTAAGACCCTACATGATCATTTGAGGAGTCAATCCCAAGAATGCCAGAATTCTCATTATCAAAACAAATGTAGAAAGGGGGAAAAAATCTGGAGTCTTGACTTCATTAGCTGTTTGGGTCATCATTTAAAGGAAAATCTTGCCTCCTATTTAATTTTGCTTCTTTTCCCTATACTTTTCTAAAAGAGGAAACACATTTCCAGGGTCCAAGGTCATAGGTTCAAATGTTTTGTGTTCAGAATCTTAAGCAACATGTCTAAATATGTTTGATAAACACACCTGCATACCCTCTTCTTTCCTGGGATGGATTTTTTATCTTCAGTAAGACGAGAGGTTCAGGCTGAAGCTTGTTGGTCAGCTTCTAGGAGCTGAAGAGGTGGGATCCTGAGGCTATTAGCTAGCCTTACCTTTGTCAAATGGCCAAGGCTAGCCCCTTTGGCCAGCAGCTCAGTGACTTTGTCTGTGTTCCTAGATGGAACTGTTGGTAGAAACCTTACATTAATTCTCTTGGACCTTCCTAAGTCTTCAACCCAGGATGGCATCTTAACCTCTGAATCACCTCATCGTCCAAGCCCTGCTAATGGTAACATAAGGACACAAGCATCCCACTTTGGCCCTACCTAAAAACTACAAAGACTAACTCTGAACTGTCTTGAAGATCATCTGGTCCAAAATTCTCTTTTTGCAGAAAAGGATGTTGACACCCAGGGGGGATGCTGCCTGCCTGGGGAACTCCCAGCTCACTTTGCATCTGTTACCTTGTGGTAAATGTTAACATCTTTCATAGATAATCTTTCACTCTTACCTGCATAATCACATCTACATTTTAAATGGTTCTGAGTGGAAGCTGCTCCTGAACAGAAGTGTGCGAGAGCTATAGCTTCATTTCTCCATGCATATTCCTTGTCTAAAAATGTCAAAAATCTATTTTGGGGTTTGCAGAAGCGAACTCTTTCCGAACGACACTTGAACTGTTAAATATCATCTCAAATCTCATTTTGGGGGGCTCTAACCTTCTAAAAGCCTGGCACAGGATGGAACTGGATTAAGGCTGAGATTTTCCAGAGGCTTTGCCTCACATCAGTGAAGTGCTTCTAATCACTTTGTGTCATTATTGAAGCCAGAATGGCTTCTGAGTCTCATGCCTCGCTGCCATTATTTAGAAGAACCATGTACCATGGTCGAGAGAATCATTGACCAGAATTCTTGATATCAAAACAGATTTAAAAAGAAAAACAATCTGCATCCTTGCTTCATTAGACAACAGGTTCATCTTGAGAAAGACACTGCCCACATCCCCCTTCTACCTACTGATGTGGCCTTTTCTTCCTCCAGTTTTCTGAAAGAGAAAATAAATTAGGACTCAGGGTAGGTTTTCTGCTTAGGCTCTTAACTAACAGGCCTGAGTGCCTGGGAGATACTGGTTGGTCCTCATTCTTGCCACCCCCCAAGAGATTTTTTATTTTGAATACGTTCAAGCTTAGGTAGATCATCTGTGAGATTATTTGGCAGGTAAAAGTGAAACCAAGCTCATCTCTCGCCTCTTCCTTCCTTGTGACATTCCAAGAGGCATTAGTGAGGACGCAGGCGGGAAAGTTTCCAGTCTGTGTCTTTGCATGAATTTATTCATCTCCATCAGAATCCTTAAGGAATTACAATAACAGAGATTCATTCATAATTCACAATTTCCATTATCTTCTTTCTACATCTAGCATGGGGGGTAAAATTTATGGCTTCATTTACATTGTGTTCTATGAATAATAGAAGAAATACAGTAAAGGCCCCTGGAAATGCTCCTGCTGCAGAGGCTCTTCTAAGCACATCTGCATCACAATAGCTTCCTCACTCAGAGCAGAATCTGCCAGCCTGCAGCTGCACGGGGAGCATTTCAAAGGGGCCATCCTCATTATACAAAGTCTTCTCTTTCTTTGAACTTCAAAGCAGAAAGGAGAGACCTTAAATGATATGGGGTAGGTGAGTGATGAAATTGTAAGTTCAGGTATAAAATATCGTCAATTAGGAGGATGGGGAAACAGCCATTCCGTGAAACACGTATGTTTGCTTGGAATGCTGGCTGGCAGGCTGGCAGGGACAGATCTGAGCTTAAGATTTCTTTGAGCTTTGGGGGACTTAAGGATAATCTAGTGCAAAACCCTCCTTCTGCAGATGGGGAAACCAAGGCACAAAGAAACTTCTTCAACATTATATATTAGAGCAGAAAGAGGACCTGGAGCAGGCAGATCATCCTTCCAATCACATTACCTTTTGTTTTGAACTCAAAGTACCTGGCTTTGTGACAGGGTAATAAAGCCAGCAGTAATCCCCTTGGTGAGGAATTTTTTTTTTTTCCAACCTGGAGCAAAGATGTTGCCAAAGGACTCCCCCCCTTCCTGTACTCCCCAAGTAATAATCTTCCTCAATAGAAAATCTGCACTGAAAAAAAAATTGAGATTTGAAGAAAGACATTTGTGGTACTTGTTTAATGAAGTAAATCTCAGTTTCTTAAGGAAGCTTAGTAAGGCTGATGCAAACCTGTAGATGGTCCTTTTCTTCCCCTGGTGTGTGGAAGGAGCCCTGTCTATCTGCAAAAAAGAAAAGAAAAATGAAAAAAAAAATAAAAGCAACCCATGTCTTTGAGGAATGGCCTGCCCCTGACTCAGTCACTTCCCAGCCAACATAGGGAATGGCTGGGCAAGCCCCAACCTCTCATCACAAAGGCTCAGTGTGTTGTTATTCAAAAGATTATTATTATTATTATTATTTTTAAATGTGCCTTTGCTTACAGTTTGTGGTGGATCATGAGGGATTTCTCAAACCGTTCTGCCCACCATTTCCTTTCCTGGATTCTGTCTCCTGCTTCTGCTACATATTTTTGGAAGGAGAAAAAAATCATGAAAAAAATATTCTATGTAAAGGTTTTAGGAAGGATCTCCAGTTTTCTATGGAAGACTCACAGAGCACACTCTGGCTATAACTTTATTAAAGTGACTCAGATACCAAGTTAGTGTGGCCTTTTGTATCTAGAAAGGGCAACCAATATTAGTAGGCAAAATGCATACAGATTCCACAGCTCTGTGCTTCCTGAGTGCACATTCTCTGTGATCCAACACATCTAATACATTTAGTCATGCACAATAAAAATCAAACAAAAGAATGGACCTGAATCAGCCTTTCATTGCCCCACTTCCCAAGCTCTAAGGATTCCTCTGTGTTAGCACTAAACGGCGGAACACAGGGTTTTCTCCCCCACCGACGAATGGGAAAACTCACAGCACGGATACCACGGGGAAGGGAGAGAAAGCACTACTGTGTTTACCTTTGTGTGCAAAGGGCGAAGGGCGTAGGGCGTGCACTCTGCATTCTGGGAAGTGTGAGCTGACCTCAATGCAGAGAGAGTTCTACTAGGGCATGTAGAACACACGTTAAGCTAACAGCACACCTGAATTTCTATAGTTTATGAAGTAACCAGATTCATTACACCCGTCAGTTCAAGAGTCCAGGTTAGAGAGCCTTTAAGTTTCTCTACAACCCCAGCTTCGGCTTCCCCAGTTTGTTTTGTTTTGTTTTTTAAACTACACCAATCAGCCTGTTGCTCATTCAGTTACAAGAGCTGTTTATTAAGTTTCAGATGAAGGCTAGACTTTTGATCCTAACTAGTGAGACTTGAGAATTTAAGAACCTGATGGTTTTCTCTCCTCACAATGTAACAAACAAACAAACAAACCTGCTGCACTGTAATGGGACGGGGATGGGGTTGACATGAAAATAAAATTATGCATATTTTATTTCTGGACTCTGGTTCTTTTATTATTCGGATATAGATTTCTGTTTGTTGATTTTTTTTGATACTTCTAAAAGAGCATTGGATAAAATAAAGCTGTCTATTTCACTGAGGGCAAAGAGGAAGTTTCTACATTGTGGAGTGATACAACCTTTAGTTTTCTTTGGATAGTTTCATTTTTTATTTTTTTTTTTTGTGATATTGAGAATGAGACCCAGGGTCTTGTGCATACCAGGCAAAATGTGTGCTGAGCGGCTGAGCAGCATCTCCAGCCCTCCTCCTCCTCCTCTTCTTCCTCCTTTCCTTCATTTCCCCTTCTCTCCCTCCCTCCCTCTGAAAAATGGCCTCATTGGATTACACAGGCAGGCCTTGAACCTAACCTTGCTGCTGCAGCCTGAAGTGGCTGAGATTATAGTCCCAAATATAACCTGTTGAGTCTATATAGTGTGTTTTCAGAGCTGACCCTTTGGCACTGGACAAACAATTGGGGTACTCTTCTCTGGGGAGGGCCACCTCTTACACCAGCTTTACTCACTGGTCTGTAGTTCTTTGTATAGGGTTGAGGATTGTCTCCTTCATGTAGTTGGTTATGGTTGGTGTCCTCTTTCTTCAGCTCAGGTGTGAGCAGCTATGTTGGTGAGACTCTAGGTGTAGCTTCTGTGTAAGGGTACACAACCTCACAACAAAATCCCTGATCCTCTGGTTCTTACAACCCCAACTTTTCATCCTTTCTGCCGAGCCTTAGGTGTGAGGGTGTTTTGTAGATGTGTTGTTCACTCCGGCCCTCATTTTAAACTTTGTATTGAGGTATTCCATGCCAACAGACAAGTTTACATAAGTGACCCTTCAATTTGCTGAAGCTCCTTAAGAGTGAATGTACCCATACCTTAACTACTCATCTTGAGAACCCTAGATCCATGTATTTCCTCTTTACAGCCACTGTCTCCATAAGGAAAACAGTTTCATGTCCCCTGAGTAGCATTGGATACCTTCTACGTATGTGTTTTACCCATGTCTACTTGACCATATCTATCTTCTCCTCAAGTCTGTGTTCTTATAGGTAGCTGGTGACACACACCTTCAATCCTAGCACTGAGGAGGCAGGTCGACAGTTCAAGGTAAGCCTAGTTTGTAGTGCATTCCAGCAGGGCCAGCTAAGGCCACAGCCAAACTCTGGCTCAAAGAAGAAGAAAAGAGGAAGAACAGGGAGAAGAGCCTTTATATGTGGTGGATCCCTTGCTTTCCCACTCATTGGTTGTCTGCAGTGTGGCTATGGTTTATCTCTTTACACATGGATGGGCATTTTGAGCAGTTTTTTTTGAGTAGTATGAATATTGATATTGTGAATATTCTAGAAAATCCTTAGACCTATTGTTGTGAATGAAATCATAACCAACAGCAAGGAAAGTGTGTTAGTTTTCATGTGTCTGTGAATTTCCTCATTGATTCTGTGTGGACTCATGATACAACTGTTCTCAGCTACAAGGAAAGATCAAGGTGGTCTCACATCTGGCTGTTGGCATTGGCATTCAGTGGAGACAACTAGTGTCTTTTCCACATGGTCTTATTCTGTTGTAGAAAGTTTTTCCCGCCTGTTTTTGGGTCCGGGAGGTTTGTGACCTAGCACACACGGCGGTGGTTGGAACCTGGTTCGTGCCCGTGGCTTTTGTCCCCCAAAGAAATGAATCACACGCTTATATCTTTTAAACTGTTTGGCCCATATCTTAAGCACATTACTAGCTAGTTCTTTCATCTTAATTCAATCCATTTATCTTTCCACCACATGGCCCACAGCCCGTGGCTCACCTGGATTCCTACATGCTGCTTCTTCGGGGGCGGCTGGATGGAGACTGGCTTAACTCCACCCTCCTTCTCCTACCTGGCTACCTCTGATTCTCCACCCACTTCTACGGTGCCATACATGGGCCAAAACAGTTCTTTATTTACATCATACAGAAAACATTCCACTACATTATTCTCTGGTAGATGGACAAGCTTTCCCTCTGGTAGTCCAGGGTAGTGTTCCAAAGGGAGTAAGCAAAAGCTTTAGGACACCTTGATATCAGACTCTGGGATCATACCCAAAGCATGTGGCTAGCCCAGAGTTCAGAAAACAGACTATGTCTTTGGGTAGGAGGAGCTGTTAAATACTGTAAATATGTTTTATTTTTATTTATTTATTTTTGAAATTTATTTAACTTTTTTTTTTTTAAATGTGTATTAGTGTCAGATCCCCTGGAACTGGAGTCACACAGTTGTGAGCTGCCATGTGGGTGCTGAGGATTGAACTTGTGTTCTCTGGAAGAGCAGTCAGTGCTCTTAAGGGCTGAGCCATCTCTCCAGTTCTGTGGCTATGTTTTAAACACAGTGACAATGTCTTCTGGTAACTATTTTAACCCATCTGTTGGGATTGCACTGGAGTGAATTGCTGGACTGTAGGTAGTAAATATTATGAAATACCTTTCTGCAGCAGTTGTTCCATTTTTATTCCCAGAGGATGACTGAGAGTCAGAACTGTCACATCTTTGCCAACATTTGGTATTTTAAAAAGGTGTCTCATTTAAGAATGAGCCTGTGTGATGGTTCAAACAAAGAATTAGCTGGCCCTAATACAGACATCTAAACTTTCTTTTCTTTTTATTTTTATTTAAAGATTTATTTATTTATTATGTGTATAGAAGAGGGCACCAGATGTCATCATAGATGATTGTGAGCCACCATGTGGTGGGAATTGAACTCAGGACCTCTGGAAGAACAGCCAGTGCTCTTAACCTCTGAGCCATTTCTCCAGCCCCTAAACTTTATTTTCAAAGTGTATTTTGTATGTGATAAAACAAAACAACAACAAAAACCAAACAAGACCCCCAGAGCTTCCTAAATTCTGTATCCTGCCCTGGCCTGTAGAGGATGTTTAGTCACTGGGAAGGTAGATGCTGGACAATTTCAGTCCTTTTTTGACCCTATAGTCTATGGACATAATTTAGTTTAAAAAGATCTTTCAGAGCTGGAGAGATGGCTCATCAATTAAGAGCACTGACTGTTCTTCTGGAGGACCTGAGTTCGATTCCCAGCATCTTCATGGCAGCTGACGGCTGTCTGTGGTTCCAAGATCTGACACCCTTACACAGTTACACATGCAGGCAAAACACCAATTTGCATAATATAAAAATAAATATTTTTTTTAAAAAAATCTTTCATTAAGAACCTATGACCAGAGAGATAAAAGCCTTCTAATTCTACTTTGCTAGATGGATATGGTATCCAGCTACCTCCTGAGCATGAATCTTTATATCATAGATAAGTACAGTTGCGTGTTCTCATCAGGGAAGCTTCTTTTTGTATCAGACAGCAGTTAATAGAGAGACTCACTGCTGATCAAATTGCAGAGGACAACTGTCTGTGGAGAGTTCAGCTATATATGGGGCATCAGCATCATACCACCTCTTCACAAGGTTCAGAGGACATTGAAGAAGAGGGACCGAATGACTCAGAACCTGAAATCAGGGAGGCTCAGAGAGTAACTGTGTTCTGGACAAGGCAGGACCTCTACACTCATAAAATCATGAATTTGTTGCCTGCTCAAGACCTATCCAAGATCAAGCCAGTAAACATTCTAGCATGAGTATGTGGGAGGGGGGCACATGAGACTCCACCCTCCAGGTGAGGAGCTGTCTATAGTTGGTGGATCTTAGGAGGTGGATAACCAATTCTCTTTCGGGATGTGGCCCCTGGTAGGTTGACAGTGCTCTGTTGGATGGTCCCATACCTATTGTGTATGGACAGCACTAATTGATTTTGGTGGATTATTAAAACCAAAAAAGTATCCAAAGTTGGGAGAGGGATATGGTGGGGGTGGGGATCTGGGAAGAGTTGGCGGGGAAGAGAAGGGAAAAATGAATAAGAAAGAGAGAATGTAACCACAATGAGGTTTATAGGCCCAGAGAAGAATGAAGCCATGTCATTTGCAGAAAATGAATGCAACCAGATGGAGATAATATTAAATGAATTAAGTTGGTATCAGAAAGACAAATATATTTTCTGTGATTTATGGTTTTGAAAGATGTTATATAATCACAGCTGGTAACCATCTCCTCTTCATCCTAATGAAAATCTAAAAGCTTATTCTTACAGTGCAGTTCAGCAGAGGCTACCTACATTGGGGATCCTTGTCATTCTTGAATGCAGGGCCATTGTATTAGTTTGCTTTTTATTGTGATAAACACCATGACCAAAAGATAACCTGGGGAGGAAAGAGTTTGTTTGACTCACAGCTCCTCATCATAGTCCATCATGACAGGAAGTCAGGGCAGAACTCAAGCTGGACCATAGACAGGCACCATGGAGGAAAGCTGGCTACTGGCTTGTCTTCAGTGGCCTGCTCAGCTTGCTTCGTTGTTACATCCTAGGAGCAGGACCAGCCCCCGTGAGATAGCCCCTCCTACACAGCCATCAGTCAAGAAAAGGATACTCAGACGTGCTCATAGGCCAATCTGATGGAAGCTCTTCCACAGTAGAGGTTCCCTTCTCGCCATGAATGTGGTTTAACAAGAGCAAAGCAGCTCTGTCATCCTACTGGAAATGGAGGGTGTGAAGACGAAGCATCCCATCCATTCATTCACCCCTCTGAAGTGATGCTCAGGCCCCTGTGTTTCCTGGGGGTCTAGGACAGGAGCTTTCTCTGGGGACTCTGGTCTGATCCATGTACATCTGATAAGGGAAGTACTCAGCCAGGTCAGGTGAAGTTCACAATCAGTATCTGCCTCTTGGAGCCGCCAATCTGGTTTTCTTCCTCTTTTACATTTTCTGCTTTCTTTCTTCTTATTTCCTCTTTCTTCATCCCTCCTTCCTGTCCTCTCTCCCTTCATCTGCTCTGCCTCTACTTTTCTTCCTACCTTCCTTTCTTTCTTCTGACAAAGTCTCATTCTATTGCACAAGCTAGTCTCAAGCTCACAAGAGTCCTTCTGGCTCAGCCTCCCTAGTGCTAGAATTAGAGGAATAAGCTACCACACAGAACTGTCTTTATACTCCTTCTAAAAGGCATTTGATTTGTTTTTTATATGTTTGAGTGTTTTGCCTGCACGTGCTTATGAGCGTCATGTGTGTGCCTGGTGCCCTTGGGGCATTCAGAAGAAGGTATAATGCCTTGGACCTGGAGTTACAGAAGGTTGTGAGCTATCATGTGGGTACTGGAATTTGAACCTGTGTCCTCCACAAGAGCAGTAAGTGCTCTTAAATGCTGATCCACCTCTTTCTGTTCTTATACTCCTAAATACAGCAGGCAACTATACTGTAAATATTTAATAGAAGTCTTAATGGACAGCCAGAAATAAAAATGAACAACAAAGTAGGCAATGGTACCATACTAGAGAGGCAGAGGAAGGTGAATCTCTGTGAGTTCAAAGCCAGCCTTGTCTACATCGTGAGTTCCAGGATGGCCAGGAGTACATGCAGAAAAACCCTCTCTTGAAAACAAAAACAAACAAACAAAAAAACCTAAACAAACCGAAAGAACAACAACAAAAGACCAGTGTGGTTAAAAAAAAAATCCTGATTATTGTCACATCACCAACCCAAGAACAAGGAAGTTTTGTAAAAGACACATGAAGGAAATAGAATCACAATAATTACCAATGGAATGTAGATGACAATTTAACAGACCCGATTCAGTTGAGTAAAGAATAAGCCAAACCAGACTCCTAGAAGGTAGAGTAAAAAGGGCAGAGATGGAAGAAAGTGAGAATATTTAGACCCATGGTGTTTTGAATGAGAAATGGTCACCACGGGCTCATGGGTTTCAACACTTGATCCAACAATACTAGGGCATGCCTTTGGATGTTTATAGTCCAGCTACATTTCTGGTTGACTCTGCTTCATGCTTGAGGTGGAAGATGTGAGCACTCAGCTTTCTGTTCCTGCATCCATGCTTACTGCCTTTTTTTCTCTACCATGGGGCTCTCATCCCTCCAGAAACAGAAGCTAAAATAAACCCTTCCACCTATAAGTTGCCTTGGTTATGGTATTTTATCACAACAGATAAATAGTTAACAGAGAGGGAGAGGTTCTGTTTGGGCATCTATGATCTGGGCAGTGTGCTTTCCAGAAAAGGGAAACAGTTTCTCAGAATCAAAGGGCAAATCCCCAGAAAGCAAACCCTACTGAGTTCTCAGTACAGGGAAGATAAATACACAAGGCCTACTGGTCTCAGCCCCGTGGGGACAGACAGAGAGGGAAGGGCCAGGAAGCAGAGTGGTTTCAGACTTCTCCACAGCCATGCTGGATGTGGGATGATGCTAGAGAAATGTCTTCTAAACTAAAAAAAAAAAAAAAAAAAGGAGAGAAATGGTTACTACTTGGAAGTGTATACACAGGCAAACTACCAATCAAACAAGCATGATATGACAGAATTTCTGGTAAGTAGAGAGGCTAAGTAGAGACATATAAGTTAGGTATATGTCCTAAGTAGAAGAGCTTCCTTTTCTTTGGTCTGGCTTTATTTATTTATTTATTTTAACTAGATGGAGGTTTTCAGATGTCTATATGATAAAACTTATCAAAAGGTTTTGTTGCTATTATTTTACTGTCCTTATTTTGTTTTGCTTCAAACAATGTTTAAAACATTTCTTCATGTCCAGTACTTAGAAAGGAAATATGAAGGCTGAAAAAAATGTTTTAGATTAAAAAAATTCATTCCTTAGAAGCTACTTAAGGATGTGGTCCATTCAAAAGAGAGGAGGATTTGACAAGGAGGAAGAGAGGGGATCCAAAAAAGAGGGTACACAAAGCAAAGGAGAATGAAGCAAATTAAATCTGTCACCAACTAGACCTTTCTGGGGGGATTTTCTTCAAGAAAAGCAGCTTGCTAGATAGCTGAGCAGTAATGTCTTGAAGAAATTTAGACAAAGGCAGAAAGTCTAATGTTGCATTAGTGATGAGTTCCCAGGAAGGGGAAAACCAACAACAACCAACCAAACAAAACCAGATAAAATAAGGTCATTATCTCTAGGGGAATCTAAAGGTACACAGGAGAGAAAGCCACCTTTGTTAGCATATTCACGACTGTACAGTCAAAATATCAACATTGAATATCGATCTGACAAGATTACAAATGGTATTTTTGAGAAGAGTGTGTGGAATAAAGGTATTTGTTGAGGCTAGGGGAAGAAATAGAGGCCCAGTTTTCATTAGAAGTGAAGAAGGTCAACACATGATGTTTAGAAGGAAACCTTGAAGCCACCTTAGTCAGTTTGCTGTTTAGAGATGTGTAGATACCATATTTTCTCTTTGGAGCTTTGTGAGTCTTGGTTACTGAGAAGATAAATTCAGGGCAAAGCATGGCAGTTGCTGAGTTTCATGTAATCTTTGACTCTTTAAATAGATGCCTTTATGTATTTAATAATCAAGAAATTAAAGAGATTTAGTAGAGAGTACCTGTTGTGTCTTGAGGACCCCACAACTAGTTCTCATTATTATTTTTATTATCTCTAGTGTGCTGACATGGGTCAGGTATGAAAGGAAGTGAGGAGACCCTTTCATTAAAAATTCTTTTGTGGGAGCACCCTGGTGCCACAGCTGAGGAATGGAGGTCGGAAAACATCTTTCAGGAGCTCCTCCTCCCCTTCCTCTATGCGATCCTGGGATCAAATTCAGGTCATCAAGGTTTTGTGGCATTTCACAGGCCCAGGAGAACTTTTCTGGATGTAACTCAAATCAAAATTTGAGCTGTTAGTTCAAAATCATTTTCTGAGTGATGATCTGGCTGTTGAACTTCAGTGAAGACATGGAGGCCTGTGCTCTCTTGAGAATTAAAAAGGATGAAGCCAACTCTTCTACACTGACTGTCCACACTGTGTTTGGGATGTCGCACTTCATTATTTTATGACTCTGTTTCCCCTTCAAACCACCATGTCAGAATACAGTGCAACAATGGAGTCATATGAGAATTCTGACTGCTTGTGAGAAAATTCCAAGAAAAAGATAAGAGTCCTGTGACTTCGGTTTTTTGGACACATAGAATTATTCTTGGAATGTGTTTTCTTGCTCCTCACAGGTGTAATGAAGAGAAGTGAGTTGACTTCAGCTGTTATTATTTATATGCCTCTATGGAAAACTAGGTTTTTGCCAGTGTGACTTGTCCTTATGATTGTACACCTTACTCGGGTAACTCTTCTTAACCCTCGGAGTATAAATTGCCCTATGCTCTGACTAAAGTTGGATATTTCAGGAGACTTTAGTCTGCCTTAGTTTGGGCCCTGCTCTCCCAAGTTCACACCAGCCAACTAAAGTCGTAAACACCATTGATGCTTATGATTGTCTTCGCTGGACAGTCTTGAAAGGTCTTGGAATGGTTAACATTGTCCTCCATCACACAGTAAGAGAGAAGTGAGGTTGGGAGTGGAGCCCAGCTTCAAAGCCTAAGTCGGTGCTCCTCCCTCATCCTCTCCACCCCCAGCAGCACTGAGCACACAGGCAGAATCCTGAATGACAGCTTCACAATAGAGTCATGCAGGAAGTCCGGATGTGAGGAGGACTGGCAAGGTCCAGCTACATCTGTGTGGTCTTGCCAGTGAGCAGACCCTTGAGCCAGTTCCTTGGTTACAGACCAGGGGCCTGTCCTTCTGTTCCTGGTTTTGCAGTGCATCCAGCCTCAACAGTTTAGCACTATGAAACCAACATGCAGTTTGTTAAATTTCCCAGATCCCTCTGGACAGGGCAGTTTGTTCTCTTTGTACCCTGGTAAGATGGCTGACAATTGAAAGTGCGTGGAATCTTCATCCTGCTCAGAACAAAGTCAGCAACTTGAGCTCAAGGACATCAGAAAGCAGGAAAGTAAGACTCTAAAAACCACTGAGATATTTTCCACTTACCTTTGTCCTGTTGGCCAGAACCTCTTCACTTCACCTCTGTCTAGATAATTTGGACCTTGCCATGCCTGGAAGATTCAGGGGTCTCTGGAGCTGTATAAGCTCAGAGGTCTAGTGTTTATGTTTTGTGTATATTGTACATTGTTATTGTTTGTTTATTTGTCTGAGACTGAGTCTTGATACACAGTCCAAGTTGGCCCCAAACTCATAATCCTCCTGCCTCAGCATCCATTCCAGCTTTCTTCTGAGCTTACAGGTCTGTGGTACCCTACCTGTATTTAAATGTGTAGTTCTGGTGTGGGCCTTCTTTCCTGTTCCCTTTGTGTGTCTTTGCCACCTTTTGATCAGTCCTGAACATGGTGCCAACTCTTCTCAAGGATATGAGCACTCTCAGTGAGTATATTTTTATTGTGAAGACATCTGCACCTTCTTGCCAGCCAAAAACAACATATGGAAACATTTCCCACATTTTCACCAGGGGGCACTCACTCCTTTTCCATGGATGGCTAGAGAGACTTTTTTGGAAGTATTTGCTAGCCAAAATAGAATCTTTTTTTCTTTTTCTTTCTTTCTTTCTTTCTTTCTTTCTTTTTTTTTTTTAGGCACAGTGACGGTTGATTTGAAACAGCTCTGTCCTAAAGTGATTTCTTTGTAGCTAAACAGTGTTTCTGTTTGAAAGATGGCTGGACTCTAGGACACTCTTTTGGTAAATGTTTAGGGCCCAGCTTGCATGTTGCCAGGAAAGCATTTGGGTTTAAACGCTGCCTTAGTCTCCCATGGAAATGAACACAGCCAGGCAGACTTTGAAACAACAATATGCATGCCTAATTTGTAGGTACATTTTTTTAAATAGCTGAAACCCCACCAATCAAAGCAGGTTTTTGAAAATCCCCTCTGTAGGAATTGCTTTGTACCCATCCCCATGATTCATCCTCATGGATAAAAGTGGAGGGTCCTGGGGGAAACCTGTTTTTCTCAAGTATAAATTCTTCCAAATGGAAAGACATTTGTTTGCTATCATATCAGTCTATTGGCTGTGAAAGTGACATACTCTTTGTCAAAGGATCCATGCAGTCAGCCAAGCAATATACTGATGAGTGGGGGAGGGGGTTAAAAATAGACCACGTTGAGACTTGGTAAGAACAATTATGGATCTCTGATCCCTTTTAATTAATTAATTAATTATTTTTGGAAACAGGGTTTTTCTGCATAGCCCTGTCATTTCTGGAACTTAATCTGTAGACCAAGACCTTGTACTCACAGAGATCCATCTGCCTCTGCCTCCCAAATGCTAGGATTAAAGGTGTGTACCACCACTGCCTGGCTCTGATCCTTTTTAAGTGAGTATTGTATATAACTACAGGGAAATATAAAGATTTACTCAAATGTACAGAATTGAGAATTGTGGGAAATTCCTTATCCTATTGGAGTCTTGGCATAGAGGGTTTGATCTGCCAAAGAGTCACCAATGAATCAGTTAATCAATCAGTCAGTCATCAAAGGGTTAGATTAAAATGGGCTTATGTCAATAAGCATAGTTTGTCCTTAAATCTGGAGAGTGAATGGTATAATGGTGAAGAACAAGATTTTGGCATAAAATCAATCTGGATTTAAATCTTGGCTCCATCACTTACCTCTAAAATCTTGGGAAATTTAACCTCTTGAATGGTAAGTTTTCTGACATATGAAGTGAAGGGAATTATAATATCTACTTAATGGACTCATTGTGATGATTAAGGCGATAACCCAAGTAAAGTTTCTGTTGCATAAAAACAATGACTAGTGGTAGGTATTACCACGATCTTAATAATAAATCAACCCCATTCCAAATGCTCACTGTTATATAACAAGGAAATAATCACATGGGTCGAAGTAATTTATTACTTGGCTTTTTTCCCCTTCAATTAACTTTAGTAGCCAGCTATGGTAGCGCTAATTAGTTATTTAAAAAACAACAGCTGTTTGAGTGAGTTTACTGTCATAAAAACACAGAGCTGGGAAGACTAACAGATTCATTTCATCCAAACCTCTTTTAGCACAAAGGGAATCCTTCAAAAACATCTTTTAAATAAAGCCTTATCCACATAGCCATAAACAGAAAGTGTGTGAAATAACCCAAGTACCTGACTAAAGCCATGCCTTATGTACAAAAGATAGCTCTTTCTCACAAATCAGGAGAGATTCCTTTTTATTTTCTGTATTCTATCGGACTGAGAAGTTTATTTTCATTACTTCCTGTAGATGTCTAAAGCATGTTAGAGAATCTTCTAATTCAGCTTTCAATGAAAAATTAAAAATACTATCCAGAGTAATAAATAGATTTAATCCAATTCTTATAAAAAGGATACTACTTCCAGAGATAAACAAGCTTAAAATTCACAGGAAAACACACTTGAGCATGTATGTGTGTTTATGAGGGAGCACAGATACTCTCTGTCTTTCTTCCCCCCCCCCCACCAACAAAAGCAATACTGAGAAAGAAAACTGAAGTTATGTACATCACACTTCTTGACCTAAAATTATAATAATTATGATACAAAGTTATATTACTTGAAATAAACTTAGCCTACTCAACCTTAGGATTTACTTGGAGCCATGGTAATAAAAACAACAAGTTACTGTCATGAAATAGACATGTGGATCAATGTAATAGAGCAGAGGACCCGGAGATAAGTCCACACAATTATTGTCACCTGATTTTTGACAAAGATGACAAAAAGTACACACCAGAGAAAAGACAGTATCTGTAACAAATGATGCTGTGAAAAATGGATGTGGATCATGTAGAAGAATTAGTCTAGATCCTCATATCTCACCCTGTACAAAGATCAATTCCAAATGGACCAAAGACTTGCGTGTAAAACCCAGATTGCTGAATAATAGTAGAGGAAAAGATAAGAAATACACTGCAAAAGATTGGCATAGCTGCAGACTTTCTAAACAGGAATGTAGTTGCTCAGGACCTAAGGTCAATAATTGAGAAATGGGGCTTCATAGAATTAAAAAGCATCTGTACGGCAAAGGAAATAGGTGTATGAAAAGGCAAACAACAAAACTGGAAAAAAAATCTTGGCCAGCTCCGCATCTGACAGAGGATTGATGTCCAGAGCATATAAAGGACTCAGAAAATTAAACCCAAAGAAATAAATACTCAGTTAAAAAAATGGGCTCTGGAATTGAACAGAAAGTTCTCAAAAGAAGAAATATAAATGGCTGTGAAATACTTTTAAAAGTGTTTAAAATATCACTATTCAGCAAGCAAATGCAAATGAAAACTATTTTTGAAATCAACCCCGTCAGAATGGTTACCATCAAGGAAATAAGGGACGATGAATGCTGGCACTGATGTGGGGACCAGAGAGCCTTATACAGTTCTGAAGGGAGCGCAAACTCATAACACTCCTACAGAAATAAATCAGTGTGGGTGTTTCTCAATAACCTGGAGAGCTACCACATGACCCGGCTATACCACTCCTGAGCAAATAAATACCCAGAGGACTGTCTCCCTATAGATACACTTGTTCATCCGTGTTTGCTGTTGGTCTGTGCACAACAGCTAGAGAATAGAATCAGTCTAGATGTCTGTCAGTCAACTGACTCAGCCACAGAAAATTATACTTATTTGTAAAGAAAAATGAGATTATGAATTTTTCAGGTGAATGAATGGAATTAGGAAATGTACCTAGGCCAGAAAAGACAAACACTACACATTCTCTTTCATATGTGGATCCTAGCTTTGAAGTTTAATTTGGAATATCTGTAGAGGCTACAAAACTAAACCAGGGCATTCTGGAGAGGAAGCCTGAGTGTAGCAGGGGTGGGTGGGGTGGAGGTTGGGGGGGGTTAGGTGGGTGGGTAGGGGTATACATTGGAAGTTGAGAGTGGGAAGGTTTAAGCAGGAATCTATATCAGTTCTTCAAGGCTCGGGAGCACCATAGAAGAGTGGATAGAAAGAATGTAAGAGAGAGCTGAAGGATGGGACAGAGTGCTGGCTCATGGAGGTGTCTGGTGTGCCCATGAACTCAGAGCAGCAGTGGTGGCTTGCATAAGACCTGAGCAAGACAGAACCAATCAACAATCTATTATGGAGAAGGGAAGGACTCATAAATCCCTTTCCCCTCTCAGGTCATGTGGTGGTTTGAATAGGAATGGCCTCCATATAGACTCATGTGTTTGAATGCTTGTCCCATAGGAAATGGCATTATTAGAAGGTGTGGCCTTGGAGTATATGGCCTTGATGGAGGAAGTGTGTCACTGTGGGGAGGGTCTTTGAGCTCTCATATGCTCAAGCTATGCCCAATGTGGTATACAGTGTCCTTCCTGTGTATCAAGAGTAGAACTCTTAACTCCTTTTCTAGCACCTTGTCTGCTTGCATGCTGCCATGACCTGCCATAATGATAATAGACTAAACCTCTGAACTGTAAGCCAGTCCCAATTAAATGTTAACTTTTATAAGAGTTGCCATGATTTTTATACTCTTTACAATAATAAAACCCTAAGACAGAAGTTGGTACCAGGGATTGGAGTATTATTGTGATAGTCCTGACAATGTGTTTGTAAGGAGTAATGAGGACTTCTGAGTTTGGATTAGAAAAGCAGTGGAGCAGGGCGGTGGTGGCACACACCTTTAATCCCAGCATTTAGGAGGCAGAGGCAGGCAGATCTCAGTGAGTTTGAGGCTGCTTTGGTCTACAGAATGAGTTCCAGGACAGCCAGGGCTACACAGAGAAACCCTGTCTTGAAAAACAACAACAGAAAAAAAAGGAAGAAAAAAAAGACAAGCAGTGGAATGCTTTAAGTGGGCCTTAAGGGATATATTGGTAGAAGCATGTAGGACAGTGGTGTAGGTGTGTTCCAGACACCGCTAGAGTTTGCTGCAGAGTGTGCCCCCAGGAGTGGCCATGCACCTCTGGCGTGGCTATGTGGCAACATGACCATGCCCCTGCCTGCAGAGTGGGCTCCTAGGCACGCCCCCAGGTCTGGCATGCCCTTAAGCAGGGTTCTATGCCCACATGCTTCTTTAAAAAGAAATAACATGTGGCAGTGGGTCCTTTTTTTCTGCTTTCTCTTCCCTTCTTCTTTCTTCCTTCTTTCTACCCCCTTCTCCGGCTATCCGAACCCCCTAAGTAAACTCTGTGTGGCACCTGGCAGCAAATGTTTTGTGTCTCTTCCATGCGCAAAATACTAACAAGTGGTGCTGATGGTAATTTGAACTGTGCGGGACTGGCTCAAGATGTTTCAGAGAAGAATTTTTAAAAAATTATTTTATTATTATTGTTGTTGTTATTTGGATTTTAAGATAAAACTTCTCTGTGTAGGCTTGTCTGTCCTGGAGCTCACTCTGTAGATCAGGCTGGCCTTAAACTCACAGAGATCCACCTGCCTCTGCCTCCTGAGTGCTGGGATTAAAGGCTTGTGCCACCACTGCACAGCAAAATGAATTTCAGTATGTTGCCTAGAGAATAATATTTTGATGACAAATGTGGTTGCTTTTGTCATTGTCTGAAAAGTCTTCCTGAACCTCAAATAAAGAGATTTGAATTAATTCCTCTGGTATAGGAAATCTCAAAACAGCATAGTATAGACTTTGAGTATGGTTATTAGTGTTAACTCTAATGGAGATATATAATGAAAAGAAATAAGGTGAGTGTGGTTCTTTGAAAGAAAATGGCCTCTAAAAGAAGTGGCACAATTAGGTGGTATGGCCTTGTGGAGTAGGTGTGGAGGAAGTGTGTCACTGTAGAGGGTGGGCTTTGAAGTCTTATATATGCTCAAATCACACCAGAGTCTAATACTACTTCCTGTTGCCTGCAAGGTACAGGAATCTCAACTACTTCTCTAGCACCCTGTCTGCTTGCACACTGCTATAATCCATCATGATAATAAGGGCCTAGACTTCTGAACTGTAAGTGAGCCACCCTAATTAAATGTTTTTCTTTTATAAGGGTTACCATGGTCATGGTGTCTCTTCATAGCAATAGAAACCCTAAGGAATACATTGAGCAAGAAAAGATATAAAATGTACAATTTGAGGAAAAAAGGAGCATCAGAAAGTGGAATGAAGCTAAGTTCTATGTTCAGAGAGATAAACAGATTAATGTAAAGTCTGATGTTAAATGGAATAAATGGAGTGGTGACCTTGGGGCAGGACCCCACCCTGGTAAGTTTCCAGTTTGTGAAAAGGAATTAAAGAGAAGCTTAGAGTGTGGTATGGCAGTATGCAATATTGAGAGGTGTGGACTTGGAGGAAATGTGTCACTGTGGAGGCAGGCTTTGAGGTTTCATATGCTTAAGCTATGCCCAGTATGACAGTCTCCTTCTGCTGCCTATGGATCAAAATTTAGAACTCTCAGTTTCTTCTCCAGCACCATGTCTGCCTGCATGCAGCTATGTCTTGCCATGATGACAGTGGACTAAACCTCTGAACATTAAGCCAGCCCCAATGAAATATATACTTTTATAAGAGTTGCTGTGTATAGTTGGAGGTTTCTCATTCTTGTCTAGCCCTGAAGTTCAGCCCACAGTCCCACAGCTGCTTATAAAATAATTGACTTGGAGGCTTAACTTTATAGTGACATCTGGTCCAGCATCTCAAGCATATTTACTCACTAGCTCTTATACTTAAATTAACCCATGATTCTTATCCATGTTTGGCTTGGTACCTTTGCTTCAGTACAGCATCCTTGTCTTTTTCCCTCTGAGTCTGGCTGGCATTTGTTCTTCTTTTCCTCTTCCCAGAATTCTCCTTATCTGGTCACCTCACCTACACTTCCTGTCTGCCTTGCTTCTGGCCAATCAACATTTTACTAAACCAATATTTACAGTGACAAATATTTACAGTGTACAAGAGCATAATTCCACAGCAGCTATGGTCATGGTGTCTCCTTACAGTAATAAAACCCCAACTAAGACAAATGAACTATCAATAATTAAAGGTTTCAGAAGGAGGGGAGGTCATACCCCTCGATGTTGTAGTCACTAGACATTGTCCCCATCCAAATAGAAAACTTCTACCCATGCTCATGCAGGCAACACTAATTAAATGCAGTGGTTCATATGTTAAAAAAAGACATAGAAGAGGAAGCTTTAGAAGATAGGATTTAGTGGGAGGGAAGGGAGGAGAGACACTAACAGGGAAAGCCAGTCAAAGAGTATGTATATAAAATGATGCATGAATAAATAACACAATAGAATAAAAACATTATGTGGGTCACATTCTTTTTTTTTAAAATTATTTATTTAATGTGCATTGGGCTTTGCCTGCATGTATGCCCCTATGATGGTGTCAGATCCCGTGGAAGTGGAGTTACAGATAGTTGTGAACTGCCATGTGGATGCTGGGAATTGAACTCAGGTCCTTTGGAAGAACAGCCACTGCTCTTAACCTCTGAGCTATCTCTCCAGCCTCCAGATCACATTCTTTTAAATTAAAAAAAGCTACATTTATTTGCATGTATCTGTGTGAATGTATGTGTATGAGTGTGTGTCACTGTGTGCATGCATGTGGTGATCAGAAAACAACTTGTGGAAGCTGGTTTTCTCTTCAGCTTTACTACGTAGTGATGGATCATGCCTCTATTCTATGTATCAGAAGCAGGACAGTAGAGTCTAGAAATAGTTACAACTGTATATGATCAAGCAACTTTTTTATCCCCAAAGTCTCAAGAGTGTCAGAAGAGAGTGCAGAGTTGGTTACTGGGAGTGGTTTAGTAAAGGGGAGTGTCAGGTTGGTGGTGGGGACTTTGACATTGGCTGTGGCAATGACTTTTGTGGCTCTCACACCAAAAGGTCAGGGTATAAGAATACAAACAAAGGAATGGGATTACACCAGGTTAGAAAGATTTTTATATGAGACGTGAAACAATTGACAAGATGAGATGCCATCTTACAGTCTGGGAAAAATCATAGGTTAGCTGCACACCTGTTTTGGAGGGAACATCCTAGATTTATAAGGAACTTATACAATTCAATAGTAGGAAAACATAACCCTGTTAAAATGTGGACTCAGACAGACAATTTCCAAAAGAGAAATGAAGAGGGACAACAGGTACCTGAAAGGCACTCAGCATCAATAGTGGTCAGAGAAGTGCAAACGTATCCCCAGGATGTCACTCTGCACACACTAGAATAGTTGTCCTGAAAAGAATGTGAAACAACAGATGTGAACAAGTGTGTGGAAGGGGAGGCATACTGATGGAACAGATGTAGCTTGAGTGCTATCCCAAGAGTCTTCAGGCGATCTGACAGTCTCTTCTGGCCTCCATAAATACCACAAGCATGTGGACACACACTCTGTTGTTACAGACACATATACACATACACATACATGAATAGACACGAAGTAAATTTTGCAGGTTGTGGAGGTAGCCCAGTGCTAAGCATTCTTGCTCTTCCAGAGGACCCGTGTTCACTTCTCAGGACTCACAACAGCCCACCCAGCTTACAACTTCCTGTACTACTACTATGCCAGGGGGGTCTCATGCCCTCTTCTGGTCTCTGTGGCACCTATACTCATGTGGCAAATGACACTTAAAAAAATTGAAATAAGACCTTAAAAAGGAACTCTATTCTTTGCACAATGTGGGTGGATCTGGAGGGTGTTGTGGGATTTTCTTTTACTCTAGCTCCATTTTTTTTTTAACTTTTTTTGGGGACCAGCACCCAGCTCCTAAATAAATTTCACATGAAGGCTTATTTTTAATTATAAATGCCTGGCCTTAGCATGGCTTACTCCATGGCTGGCTGTGTGGCCGTGTGGCTGGGTGGTTGGCCCCTGGTGTTCTCTCCTTGCTCCCTTGCTCCTTCACTTTTGTTCTCCCAGATTTCTTCTCCTATTTCCCTGCCAGCTCCACCTATCCTTTCTCCTGCCTTGCTATTGGCTGTTCAGCTCTTTATTAGACCATTAGGCAAAGTAACACAGCTTCACAGAGGTAAACAAATGCAACATAAACAAAAGTAACATATCTTAAAATAACATTCTACAACAGGATGGCATTGTGATAAGTGAAATAAACCAGATCTCAAAAGAAGATTGTTGTATGATCTCACACATATGTAGAATCTAAATTAAACTGAGATGATAATAAACCAGAAGTGGCAGGGAAGGGTAAGGAGAAGTAGGAGAAAGGGTAGAAACAACAGATGCATTGGACAGGCAAGTCTGGAGACTGAGTACAAAGTAAGGACTATAATTAATGCTGTATTCCATCCAGGCTTTTGGCTGAATAAGTAGATTTCAGCTGCTGCTGTCACAGGAAAGAAGTTTTGTGAGGTGACAGATATTAATATACTTTGTTTTCATAAAGCCCTCCACTATCTGTGCATCTCATAATAGCTTGTTGTAAATCTCAGACATCGACAATAACATTTATTAAAAATGTAAAGCTCGAGTCAGTGTGTGGCAAGTGGGACAAAGCTATCTTACAGAGGATAAGGTAAGGCGGTCATCTTGGATAGGGTCCTCAAATGGGTCAAGTGTTTTGCTCACAGTCCACTCTACACATGGTTTCATTCCATGGTGTATGTGGAATGTGAGTTTTTCCTGGGCTTTGGCCAGGCTGTGATCATGCTTTTATACCCTTTCTACACTTCTTAGACATGAACCTTATGGAGGCTTATATTTTATGTTGGTAAGATACAAAGGAAAGCAATAGATTGTCTTAAGACTTGCTTTCTCTTTCCAATATGACTTACTTTGTCCAAGGCATCATATTTTCTAGTTTTATTTGACCATCTGATTTATCCATTTGTCTATTATATCTGTCTAGGGAATCTCAACAAAGAAAATGATGTTAGTATGTCACATGGCATGTGATATTTTAGAGGTTAAATAAGGTACAGAGCTGAGATCCTGATACACTATCAAAATGATATGTATAATAATTTTTTTTTAGTTGGGGATAATCTTTCCTCTGAGAATCCACTAATATTCTATTTAATATAGTACATTTATAATACATCCACATAAATGGTGCAACTTCTTAATAAATATTATTTGAAACAGTTATAGTTACAGCAATAAAACAAAGTATCAGTGTCCTAAAACCTTTATGAATATGGCTGTGTATGGAACACTGGGTGTGTGTCTCCTTCCCACAGCCACTCTAACAGGTAGCCTTGAGATACAGATACAGTCTTCACTCTATCTTTGGTTGAGACAAAGTCTCACTATGTAACCCCTTGGTCTCCAACTTGTGATTCTTTGTCTCAGCCTCCTGGATGCTAGGATCACAGTTGTAAACCACCTTGCTTACTTAGGTTCACTCCAACTTTCCATGCATTTGCATGATAGGGCTGTTCAGCCTATCTAGAGTTTTTAGTTTGTCTTTATTTTAGATAAGATCTCATTATGAATGTCACCCTGCAACTCCTACAGATAAGGCTGACCTCAAACTTACGGATATCTGCCTACTTTTGCCTCCCAAGGACCAGGTTTAAAGGCATGCGCCATCGCATCCAGTCTATTTTAACTATCTAAACCAGCTTGGCTGACACCATCAATGAGTGGAGGAGGCTGAGGGCAGCACATCCAGGTAGAGTGCTTGGACACTGGATAACAGAAGATATCAGGGTGGCGGTTGTAAAGCTGCTGTAGGATGGAAGTCCAATCTGGGGTGACAGACACTTATTACTTCACAAGAGAAGTGAGAATTGCAGATTTTGCAACAGATATTCCTAATTTTAAGTGCCAGCAACCAGTTGAAAAAATTGAAGTGTTTACAGTAAATCTAACATATCTGTAGGCCTGCTGTAGCCAGACAACAGTGACTTGGCCTTCAAGGTGTTTCTTTTCTTTCAAATCTGCCCACACAATTCCATTGATTGTACCTCAACATTCTTTGTGCATTATCTTTCTAAGCTAAGTATTTTTTTAAAGCTTTAAAAAGATTTATTTTTATTTTATGTAGATGAGTGTTTTGTCTGCTTGTATGCATCTGCATCATGTATGTGCCTGGCATCTATAGAGACCAGAAGAGGGTACTGGTCACAGAGACTGGAGTTACAGATGACTGGTAGCTGCCAAGTGGGTGCTGGGAACCGAACAGGGGTTAACAGTTAGCTGTCTCTCTAGTCCAAGGGTTTACTTATTTATTTAGTTTTGGTATCTTTCCTTCTTTTTGTATTTATTCTGTTATCCAACAATACAAACAATACATAATATCTCCCAAGTGAAACCCATGAAGAAGGTATAAATAAAACATGAACAATACAAAAAAACCCCAAACAATAAAAAACAACCCCCCAAAACAAAATAAAATAAAAACTCAAACCTAAAACAATAAAGTAAGAACAAGAAAAAAAGTGTAGACCTGGTCCTCGTTGGGTGGAGAAACACTGAAGACCTGGTGGTTAAAATAGCCCTGAGTGAGGTTATTTTGGACAGGGTAGCACACTGCTGGTTTGTGCTGCCTTGATACTGTTCTGTCCCCTGAGACTCCCTGTCATTTGGTTGACTAGTGGCTACCGGGATTGCATGTGATAGGAGAAATATCTTCAGTCTTTGTACTCTGAGCTCTGGGTTTCACAAACAGAGATTGAAAAGCCCGTTGGAATTTGACAGACAGGAGGAAAGAAGACAACTTACTTTTTTTTTTCTTCTTGAGATCACTTGATTTCAATCATTTAAAGCAAGAGAGCTCAGAGGATGAGGAGAAATCTGCAACCAGCTTTGCTTTTTGTCCAGGACACCAGCTTCAGGACCACGCTTGTCTAACTAACTGCTCAGCTCGAAGAATGAGCCACAGAATGAAGCTTCCTGTAGCGTTTTGAGCCACAGTCTGAGCTTCTCTTCTTGACTTCACCTTTGCCCTGTCCCATTGGCTGGATTGATACTCTTAACCTACAAATCTACTTTTCTGTATAAAACTTCCACAATTCCATTGTCCTTAGATTAAAGGATACCTGCAGGGCAACCCAAAAGACATTCTTGGCTTTCTAGATGTCCCTACTTGAGGTCCCTGATCCTGAAGACCTCATGACTGCCTCAGAAGCAACCCTGATCCCTTAGAGTAAGACTATGCAATGGAAATACGTGAAATGGAAATTAGGTTATGCTAATTTATGTAGCCACATTAAACAAAAACAAATAGGAAAAACTAATGGTTTTAGTATATTTATTCAATATGTCAAAATATCTTTAACATAAGAGTAATTTAAAGTTATTCGTATTTGTTATTAGCATTTGGTGGTTGACTTTAAAAATCTGTTGTGTTTAGTACATAGAGCACATCTCTGTGAAGGGTGGCCATACCACAAGCCCCAGTAGCTGTGTGTGGCTGGGCTTCAGTGTTGGGCAGTGGAACTGTAGACTAAATTTGTTACTATTTTAGTCAATTTTATTCCTGGTTTTTTTTTTTTTTTTTTTTTTTTTTTTTTTTTTTTTTTTTTTTTTTTTTTTTTTTTTTTTTTTTTTTTTTTTTTTTTTTTTTTTTTTTAACAAGACACCATTTAAGTCTCATACCAAGATGTGATAGCTCCTCTGGACTGTGAGTAACACGGAGGGATTGGGCATGTCTGCTGGATTCCAAAGGCTACTACTTACAATATGCTTGATAAGCCATTTCTTCCTGATTTTTGGATACTGTAAAAAATCCTCTCTATTCATTTTACCTGACTTAACATAGAGAGTTAAGTGTGTGAAATTCACCCAAGTTAAAGCCCCAATAGCTAGCTGACTTCTTAAAACTTACTGACTCATGTTCTTTTAAATTTAGATTTATTTATGAGTGTTTGTCTGCATGTATATGTGTGTCTTGTGTTCACTGAAGTCATAAGAAGGCATCAAATTTCCTGGAAATGGAGCTGCAGATGGTTGTGAGTTGTGATACATGTGCTGGAAACTGAATTTGGGTCTTCTGCACCAGCAGCAAGTGCTCTTAACCTCTGGGCCATCTCTCTAGCCCTTGGTTCACATTCTTAGAGAATACTGTTTAAAAATAAACAACAATACTAAGTTAAGTATATTACTCTAATGTCAGTTTTCTGGTTTTGCCAGTGTAGTATAGTAATATGAGTTATTTTCAAGGGGAGCTTGGTAAAGGGTACCTGGGAACAAGATTTTGCAACTTGTAAATTTAAAGTATTTTGGGATAAATGGTTATTTTTACAAGTATCTTAGCTGGGTGTAGTGGCACACATTTACAGTCCCAGGCATTCCAGAAACTGAGACTGGGGTGGGGTGAGGCAACTGGACTCCAGGGGCTGGAGAACCACTTGGGCAACATGGCATATCTTTGTCTCACCAGAGAATTATCTTCCCAATTTTGGCAGTTTTAGGTAATTTCAATAGTCTGGAGCTCATAAATGCTTTTGATTTTATCATCACAATGCTGTTTCTTAAAGGCAAAATTATCCATGGGCTGGGAAGGGCCTGAGATCAGCAGTTATTAGACTTTGTGGATTTTTGCCACACTACAGAATATTAAAATTCTGGCAGCCCTCTTGGAGTGATTAGGAGACTAAAAACAACATTTAAACAAATTAGGAATAATTACAATGCAATTATTAGCACAGTAACAATGCCTCCAGTGTTTATAAAGCAGTCAGTGGCCACTCTTCCACACTGCTCTTCGGTTTGGTAGAGTGGCTTACATTCTAGACATATTCATTCCCTTACATATTCACAAATGTTTGCCCACTCAGTCTCACACTTCTGTGTCCATGGCAGGATGCACCACTTTTTTTTTTTTTTATGCCTTAGCTGAACTGTTCATTGGAGACTGCAACTGTGTATATTAACTCTGGCTAAAAAAAAAAAAAGTTGCATTGGGCAATCATTGTTCTGGATTCATGGTTTATTAGTGTTCTACAGTTCAATAGTGGAGAACCACATATCTAGACATAGTGGATATATGTTTTCTTTTTTTTTTCTTCTTTATTTATTTTGTATTTATCAAGAAAAACAGTAAAATGAATTTAAAATGCTGATAAGTTAACAATAACTATAAAGAAGATAAAAATCATAAGCATGACTTATCAAGGAATAATGCAAATAAGATTGCTACACATATATTTACTTTGTGTTCAGCTTTCTCTCTGAATTTTTTTTTCTGTCCCTGTATATCTTTATTCAAGGTCCCTTTCCCCTCCCGCCATATCAGGTCATTTTTTTCTTCTCCACAACTCCCCATCCCCTCCCTGGGCAGGGAGCAGACAGTCCTATGGTCCCACTGACCCAATAATGCTTGGATCAGTCTCCACTCCTGGCAAATCCAGTTTTGTTGCCCCTCCCTCAAGAGTGAGTCAGGTATTCCTATAGTTGGACTGGGTTTGAAGGGTCAGTCCAGGGTGTTTCTGATCCCAAGCTGTTCAGTGGTTGTGATTTGCAGCTTGGGCATGCTTGGCTTTTTTTCTTGTTTGTTTGTTTAGAGACCACTAATGAGTGAGTATATTCCCTGCTTATCTTTCTGAGATTGTGATACCTCGCTCAGGAGGATATTCTCCAAATCCATCCATTTGCTTGCGAATTTTAAGATATCATTTTTTCTTACTGCTGAGTAGTATTCCATTGTGTAGATGTACCACAGTTTGTTAGTCCATTCTTCAGTTGAGGGACATCTAGGTTGTTTCCAGGTTCTTGCTATTACAAATAATGCTGCTATGAACATAATTGAGCTAATACCTTTGGAGTGTGAATGTGCCTCTTTAGGGTATATACCCAGAAGTGGTATTGCTGGGTCCTTGGGGAGATTGATTCTCAATTTTCTGAGAAACCGCCATATTACATTCCAAAGTGGCTGAACAAGCTTACACTCCCACCAACAATGGAGGAGTGTTCCCCTTGCTCTGCATCCTCTCCAACATAGGCTGTCATCTGTGCCTTTTATCTTAGCCAATCTAACAGGTGTTAGGTGGTATGTCAAAGTTGTTTTGATTTGCACTTCTCTGATGGCTAAAGATGATGAGCACTTTTCAGGTGCCTTTCAGCCATTCACAGTTCCTCTGCTGAGAATTCCCTTTTTAGATCTGCACCCCATTTTTTGATTGGGTTATTCAAGGTTTTGGGCTCTAGATTCTTGAGCTCTTTATATATCTTAGAGATCAGTCCTCTATCACTTGTAGGGTTGGTGAAAATCTTTTCCCATTTTGTAGGCTGTCATTTTGTCCTATTGACAGTGTCCTTAGCTTTGCAGAATCTTCCTAGCTTCAGGAGATCCCACTTATTGGTTGTTGGTCTTAGTGTCTGTGCCACTGGTGTTATATTTAAGAAGTGGTCCCCTGTACTAATTCGTAGGATTGTATTTTCCAATTTCTTTTCTATCAAGTTCAAAGTGGCTGGGTTTAAGTTGAGGTCTTTGATCCACTTGGATTTGAGTTTTGTGCAGGGTGACAGGCTTGGATCTATTTGTATTTTTCTACACACTTCCATCCAGCTGTGCCAACGCCATTTGTTAAATATACTATCTTTTTTCCATTGAATGTTTTGGGACTCTTTGTCAAAGATCAGGTGTTCATAGGTTTTTGGGTTAATGTCTGGATCCTCAACTCTATTCCATTGGTCCACAAGTCTGTTTTTATGCCAGTACCAGGCTGTTTTTATTACTGTAGCTCTATAGTATAGCTTGAAGTCAGGGATGGTGATACCTCCTGAGGTTCTTTTGTTGAGTAAAATTGTTTTGGCAATCCTGGCTTTCCTGTTATTCCAAATGAAATT